>BDSI01000031.1:637500-1105872 GCA_003117195.1 Eudorina sp. 2006-703-Eu-15
ATGGGCTTCGGCCTGGAAAGATCACATCGCCCGCACAAGCTGCCGCCGCCGCTGTCGCGCCATGCTGACCCGTGGGTCCCTCCGGCGCGCCGAACTCCAATCCTCGCGCCGCCGAGGCCTTCGCCGTGCCAGCGCGCTCGGCCGCCGCTGCCTCTCCTACATCCGTGCCGCTCTCCGGCGTTGGGGGATCAGACCGGGGCGGCGGCGAGTCGGGGGAATCTGAGGGCGCGCTGGCGCTGAGTACGACATCCTCACCGAACAGGTTCGCCGCTGTCTGCTTTCGGCGCGTGAGCCGTCGTCGCCGCACCCCGGGCGACGCGGACGGCTGGGGGCTGCCGCCAGTGTGCGCCGCCGCCGCGCCGGTTGTAGCCGGACGCATCTCGCTTGACACAGGGGCAGCGCCCGCGCCCGCACCGGCCCCGGCGGCAGCCGTGCCCGTTGCAGCCGCCGCACCAACGACCTGGCTGTCGTCCATGACAGCTTCATACGGATCCACGGCACGCCGTACAGCGATAAAATCACCCTCCAGTGCCGGTACTACAGCGGCCAACATTATCAATCGGGATGCGGCGGCCGCTTTGCCGCCGGCTGAGGTGACCGGCGGGCTGACCTTCAGCCCGCGACCAACCGTCGCCGCGTTGGCACAGGGGCTGAAGGCACGATCGATGGGAGCCGCCTCCCTGAGGCCGCCGCCGCTGCCGCCACTGCCCGGTTGCAGCGGTGGCGTCATGACCTTGGCTCCTGCCGCCGCCACTGCCGCGCCAGCTGGGCTGCCAGAGCAGGAGTGCCCTGCCGCCTTGCGCGAATGCTCTTTGGATCCACCGTCAGGCAAGCCGTGATCCGCGCTGCCGGCACCTGTCCCAGCCAGCCGCCGCACGGTCTCGGCCTCCGCGGCAGCCACCGATCCAGGCAGTGGTCCTGCCGCCGTCGCCTTGTCGCGCCCCGCCGCGTCTGGCGGCGGCAGCGCGCCCAACGTCGCCGCCGCTGCCACTTCGAACGCGTCCAGAAGCGCAACTCGCTGGTGCGCAATGCAGCCGGCGCCCTGGGCTCCCCATGCCGTGAAGCACACCGCACTCGGTGCCCTTTCCATGGCCATCTCGGGGCCCCCGGCCGCCGCCGAGGCGGCGCCGCCCGGGCTGTTCGTGTCCCGCGGCCTCCTTGACTGCGGCGGCGGCGGCGGCGGCGGCGGCGTGTCCGCCAGCAGCACTGCGACGACCTGTGGCAGCAGCTGGTGCAGGCACGACGTCTCGAAGCGTCGCAGCGACACCGGCGAGGCGATCCAGCCGTCCGGGTCCTGGCCCAGGCCCACGGCGGACCTACTGTAAGCAGCAGCGGCGGCGGCGGAGGCAATGCCGGCTGGGCCGGCAGCCACCGCCATCGAAGCTGGCTGTCCCACAGCCTGCGGCTGCCCGTTGTCCGCACGCGGGAGCCCCAGAGATCCGGGATCCGGATCAGCCCCGTCCACAGCGGCCGCCTCGGAGTCCATCTCACAGAGTTGGTGGAGCAAGGGCCGTGGCCGCGGCGGCCTGGCGCCGTCGACGGTGACGGTGACGGCGACGGAGGCGGCCGCGCTGGCGGCCGCCGCGGCCGAGCAACCGGTCGCCGCCGCCGCCATGACTGCCAATTGCTCCACCGCGGCTGCCTCGCCCGCGTTCAACTGACTGCCCTCCAACACAGAGGCGCCGGCGCCGCCACCGTAAGATGTTGCGGCGGCCGACGCACGCGTCCCACCCGCCGTAGTGCTGCCGGCCGCTGGCACCTCCATGAACGCCGTCGTACAGCCGCTACTATTGGTTAAGCCGTTGCTACGGCTGCTGTTACTATTGCTGCTGCTACTGCTGCTATCCCGGGTGCTCCGCTTCTTGCCATCCGGGTTCAGCATCACAATCCGGCGCTTGCCGGGGCGAGTGCGACTGCGACCGGCCCCGCTGCCGCCGCCGCCCGCTGCGGGGGCAGGGTCGACGGCCCCCGATAGTAGTGCGGCGCCGCCGTCGTCGCGCGCTGCGCACAACTCTGCACCGCCCCACGGGTCAGCGCACCGCTGCTGTGACGAAGCCGAACCCACGCCGTCATTCATGAGACCGGAGAGCAGCCGACGGCATCTCGGATGCGGCATATCTGACGTCAGCCGATGTGCCGTACGAGACAGGCCCCGTGGCGACACCTGCGCCACGGCGCCGGCGGCATCGGCGGCACCGCCTCCGCCGGAATCCGCCACGCCGGCCGCCTCCGCCGCGTAGCCTACCAGGTGATCCCCACCAGGTACGGCGGCAGCGCCTGGCCCTTGGTGCATGGAGCCCACGGGCCCCCTGGGTGAAGGTGGCGAGGCACCCGCGGGTGTCCCTGCCCGCAGCACTGCCTGCGACACATCCGCCAGCGAGAAGGGCGGCGTCGAAGGTGTACCTGTGCCGCCGCCGCCACCACCACTGGCCCCGCCAGGACTGGCGCTACTGCTGGCACCAACCGCAAGTCGGGATCGTGGCGGCGTCGTGGCATCGCTTTCAAGCGTCGCGGTTGGCTTCCGTGCCCCTTCGGTACCAGCTCCTGCCACGGCGACACCTCCGTTGGCCTGAGCCGCAGCCGTCGCCGGCTCCGTCACCTCGGCTGCCCTCCCGGCGGACGACGAAGCCTCTGCGCCGCTGCTGCCCGTCGCCGCGGCGAGGTCCACGGAGGCAGCAGCTCGTACAGCCTTCGCGCCGCATGGGACCTCGGAGACACAAACACCGGTTCCGGAGCCGCCCACGAGGCCTGCACTGGCGCTGGCATTGGCATCCTCTTGAGGGCCGACGGACACAGAGGATGCCTCGGCGGCCGGCGGAGGTAGCACCGAGCTTAAATCGTCCTCAGCGTCGTCATCGGCCTCGATTGCCGCCAGGATGACGCTGTCGAGAGATGTGCGGCGTGGAACAGGTTTGTGGCCGGAGGCTGTCGTGGACAGCGGAGGCGTCGGTTCGGTCTCCCCTGACGTCGCCGCAGGGCCCTGCTCCTCTGCAGGTGTCCGGGCCAGTGCAGGTGCGACGGCGCCGCTCGCCGAAGTGGTTGGTGCCGCTTCAGGAGGCGGCGGCCCAGTGATCAACGCCGCAGGTGCGGCCACGGCGGCGAGAACGGAGCCTGGTACGGCAGCAGCGGCGAGGCCAGCTGATGACGGGCAGGGTTCCGACGGCACCGTTCCGACGGCACCCGCGCAGAGCGGTTCGGAGAGCCGTACCGCACTGTCGACCGGCCGTACTGCGCCGCTGTCCGACCCCGCCGCGTCCGTCGGGCCCGTGCCGCAGTGGGCGGCCCGTGTGGAGCTGATCATCTGGGTCCGACTGCAGACGCCGCCGAGGCTGCCGTGACCGCGACTGCTCGGCCCATCGTCCTGCGCGGCGCCGCCGTCGCAGCCATCCGCCGCGGCCGCCCAGCCGGCGCGCAGCGGCAGCGGCGTCAAGCCGACCCATGGGTCGGACGCACCTCCCGCGTCCGACGTCGACAAGTCCAAGCCGCTGGGCCGCTCAGGAGAAACTTCGGAGGCAGGGCACACAGCCCTGGTGTACGTCAGTACGGCAGGCGCGGGACGTGGAGTGCTGTTGGTGATGATGACGGGTCCCGGAACGCCGGAGGTTGCGGCAGCTGCCGCAGCACCCGAGCAGGTCAGCGACGCGGCCACGCCGTCGGGGCCGAGCGCTTGGTGGGGTCTCAGTGGGATCTCCGACGCCGCCGTACGTTGCCGTAGGGCGCGTTGGAGCGCCTCGTTTTCCGCCCGCAGCCTGCAGCACCAGGCCACGATGCGGTGGGACGAGCCTCTTCAATCCATAAGCCTCTTCCCACCAAGCTTGCAACCAATAATCCCACCATACTTTCAAATGCGAGCTTTCAAAAATGTGAGTTGCTGGAGTTGTCCTGTGATCGGGCGAGACGAGGGATAGAGATGATGAATAGAGAGCTCGAAGAAACAGGACCTAAGGTTCGCGCCCAAACGAATTCGGTGGTCCAAGCCCGTCTCCTGCCGACCGTACCTGGCCAACTCAATGTCCCGCGGGTCGACAGGCGCGGGCGCCAGCGTCAGCGGCTCCGGAACCCGCAGCCCTGCCTCCCTGCGCAGCTCCAGAGCCACCACCTCTGTGAGGGGCCATTAAGAACCCGGTAGGGAGCAGAGGGAGGTCCAAGTCAGGCAGGCGACATCTGGTCCACGTGCAAGGAGAACACGTGCGCCGTCAACGTGCTTCCGAGGTGCAGTCGGTGCCGTCCTGACAACCAGCAACCAATAACCACTCGCCCGCCGCGCCGCAAGCTATACAGGGGCCATGCTGCCCGCAAGGGCTCAGGTTCTACTGCACGGGTGCGAGTGCGAGCAGCGCAAGGAAAGCAGACCACAGCCGTCCGTTCGGGCCGTCCATAAAGCCGTACAGCAGTCTAGGCGTCATTACCCGTACATATGCGATGCTGTGACGTTTACGGACATGTGACCCTTCGGCGCAAACCCCGGTGCTCTGTATGGCACACACCCACCGGCCAGAATGAATCCCATCATCAGCTCCCGATACGCGCGCCGCCGCTGCCGCGCCGCGAGCCGGATCCGCAGCCGCCGCTGCCGCGCCGCCTCCTGCGCCGGGGTGCGTGCAGCCCGCCGGCCCCTGTGCCTTCGCGCTTGCTGCTGCTGCGGGTCCGAATTCCGCGGCCTCTTGCGTCGCCGCTTCTTGCCATCGACCGACTGGTCAGCCGGCTGCTGCGGCTGCTGCGGCTGACCCGGCTGAGCACCCGCCTGCTGCTGCTGCGTCGGCGGCGGCGGTACCTGCGGCGCCGCCGGAGGCAACGGAGGTCGCCCGATGGCAGTCGCACCGGCAACAGCCGCCGGCGCCGTCGCCGCCGGCGCCGTTGTCACCGTCACCGCCGCCGACGGTGCCGCCGCCGCCAACGGTGCCGCAGCAGCCGACGACGACGATGCCACCGCCGCGGCCGCCGACGGTGCCGTTGCTGAGGCGCCCGGTGCCCCGCCCGGCTGGGTTCCGGAAGCGGCCGCGGCCGTCGCCGCCCTAGCGGCCGCCTTCGCTGCCTTCTCTACAATAAAGGCTTGGAGGTGCATGGACAGCTCAAAGGGCTTGTTGGGGAGGCCGGGCCGCGCGAGGTCTACCTCCGGCGGCATCGGCGGTGGCGCAGGCGGCAGGTTGTCCGGGACCCGTATCACGGAGACGTCCATCCCGTAGATCGGGTGCCGTGGCGGCGGCTCCCAGGTCGGGTACTGCGGCCGCGGCCGCGGCGCTCGCGGCGCGACGGCGCGGCGGCGCTTCGGCTTGGGCGGCGGCTCCTTGTCGGCCGGCCCGTCGGCGGCATCCGACGCCGCCGCGGCTTTACCGCGCGCTGTAGAGCCGCCGCCGCCGCCGCCGCCGCGCTTGCTGCTGGGCTTGGCCGCGACGGTGGCGGCGGCGGCGGCAGCGGCGCCCTCTCTGCCGCGCGTGCCCTCGAGCGGCTCCTCCGGCTCCAGCTCTTCGTCGCTTCCGCCGCCGCCGCCGCCGCCGTCATCTTCATCGTCTTCCGCCTCCTTCTCCGGCACAAAATCAGACTCGGAGTCGGACCGCGACGCTCGGCCGCGGCCACGACCCACGGGTCGGCGCCGGCCGCTGCCTGCGCGCCGCTTTCCTCCGCGGGCACCGCCGTCATCATCGCCGCCACTGGTGCTCCCGCCGTCACTGTCGTCCTCACTACCGCTTTCTTGCGGCCTGGTCAGGAGTAACTTGGGTGCGCGGCCGCGCTTGCGCGCGGGCTTGGCTGCGCCAGCGCTGCCGGCGGCGGAGGGCCCTGCCCCGGCTGATACCCGGGTGAGCGGCGGAGCCGACCTGCCTGACGGAGCAGGGTGTTGGTGCCGCTGTGAAGCGGGCTGCGACGTTGGTGCGGGCGGCCGGGACTGCGGCTGTGGCTGGCCGGGCGGCAGGATGTACTTCTTGACCAGGGTGCACGTGTCCCGGTCCGTGTCCACGATCCAGTCCTCGATGCCCAGCACCTCCTGTGATGAGCGGTCCGTGGCCGGCCGGGGACATCGGAGATCGGACACGGGATGCGGCGAGAGCGAGGGGGACTTCCCAAGCGTACAGCTAAAGCGAGAGCTTGCGCGTGATGAGCCGTCCATACATACAGGTTACATGCGGTGGGGCCTGCTGGGGCTTGCCCTGGTATACACCGTTGATCCCTTGTGGGGTCTGCTGTAACGTTCATTCATTCATGCGGTGGTGCGCGTCCCTGCAGGCCAAGCGACGTGGTCGTCCGCATCGTCCACACAATCAGGCTGTCACCGACGACCCGCGGGGTCCGCTGTAACATCCGTGATAGTCAAAATCATGCACCCACGGTCGGGTCATATGGGTCGGGTCACATGGACACATACAGACACACGCACACACACACACACGCACACACACGCCGAACCCACCTCCTCCGCGATCTTGGCAAACCCGAACTTGGCCGTCCACATGGGCAGCAGCTCGTTGATGGAGGGAATGACCAGGCAGTGCACGCCGCCCGACAGCAGAAGGTCTTCCACAGCCTGATGTGGGCAAGGCCGACCGTGGAGCGGGGGGCCGTGCACACTGTAAAAACACCGATGGGGTGCCACGTGCCAGTACTGGAGACCAACGCGCAACATGACATGTGTGGGGTCGCCAACGTGGTGCACGTGTCGTGTCGCCAATGTACGCAATTGAGCTTCACGTGAATTAGTCGCGGCAACTTGATGGGCGTGGCGCATGCGCTCATCGATACGGCAGCTCGCCATGTGCGCCGTTCGTGCAGCCTGTCTCGCCGATGTGTTGCGGACAGATGGACGCTCACGCGAGCGAGCTTGGATACCGTAACTCGCCGACACACCATTGACTTTGGGTACCGCTGTAACGTTCATTGACTGTGACCAACTGACTAAGATTACGTAAGGAACCAATCGTGTTCGGCGACAACGAGTCAGGTCAGTGCTACCGACCAGGGTTTACGTCGCACATGCTGAAACACCCCCCCCCCCCGACGGAAACGGCAGGAAAGCTGCCACCCGGCAGGCCGGACGCTTACGCTCCCTCACCTTCATCAGCCGCTTGCAGTGCCCCGACCGCCGATGGCCTTCCCTGGTTGAGACGAAGGGCATCTCCGCAAACTTGCATCCAAACACCCTGCAGCCGTACATCCATGCCGTACATTCATCCTGAAAAGTGCGCCGTCGTACCGTTATACCATTCCAATGCTTTGAGGCTTGTAGCGCTGATGGCTAGCTCCAACCCGTGGCTCCGCTTGAACCATGTGCTTTGGTACGGCAGCTACTATGACCACGCGGCCCAATGCGCCGTCATGCTCACCACCCAAATGCAAATCTCCACATCCCAAAATAAAATCACACATCCCAATTCAAAACCAGTAACGCACCTGAGTGTGGCGGCCGTGATGATGGTGCCGCCCATTCGGAGGATCGCCAGACGGAACGCGCCTGCAGCAGTTGCATTGGTGGGTGAGCAGGACAGGTTCATCTGCAACACCGAGACCTGCTGACGCAAATTGCAAACCTCAAAGAAAGCGCCGACTGCGTCAGGTTTGGGGTTGCTTGTTGCGAACCCGCAGCGCCGCGTTGCGCCGGCGGACGTAAGCATCGTTGCGACTGTGTGTTCATGATCGCAGCCGACCTAGATCACATGTAGGCGAACATATCGCGTATCGGTTGACCCACATGGCAGGTCGGTTGACCCACATGGCATGTCGGTTGAACAACATGGCATGTCGGTTGACCCACATGTCATGTCGGTTGACCCACATGGTATGTCGACTGACCCACATGTCATGTCGGTTGACCAACATGGCATGTCGACTGACCCACATCGGAAGCGGGTGCCCGCGAACCAGGAGACCCAAATGGCAACGCATGCTGTGTGCGCCCGGGTTCGTTCTGGGCTAGGTTTTCGCTCTGACCCAAACAGCAACTGACCCACATCGTGATCGCCCCACTTACTGAAGTTGTGGCCGCCGCCCGCCTCCTCGTCGACCTCTTCGTCTGGTGTCTCGTATGCCGTACAGACCATCTCCAACAGGTCGCGCCCGTTCTCCATGATGAGGGGTGCTGAGGGAACAAGGCCAGGGGCGCAGATCGATGCACAACCTCACAATTCTCAGTCACCATAACCAGGCATTAAGAGTGGAGCCGAGGCCGCAACGGAATTAACATGGCAAGCAAGAAGATGGCAGGACGGAGCAAGGCGCATGCCTCGGGCTGAGCAGTTGCACGGACGGACCTCCAGGGAAGGAGTATTAGGCTACCAGCGCCTCGCGCCTGCTGGCGATGCTCACAACGGACGGGGGGACTTTGGCTATCACCCCGACTGACCCACTTTGGTCCCCGGTGGTCCGGTTCATTGATTGAGCGAACCGCCACATGCAGCAATACATATCCAGTGACCCACATCCGGACGGATCTCACCGAAGCTGCTGCGAAACATCCGCATGGCGGTCTCCACGGCTGACCTGACAGCTGCGGGGCCAGCAGGGAAAGAGAGTCAGAAAAGAGCATGCCGGCATAATCATGCGGGATGTAGGGAATCGGAGGAGGGCACGTCAGCAAGCCATCGCTCCCCACGATGAGCGAGCACGCTACCTAAAACAGTGCTGACAACTCACTTCGATCGTCCTTTTTGTACTGCACCAGCTCGAACGTGTACTGCTCTGGTTCTCCACGAATTGGGACTCGCCGGCCGGTTGCGGCCTCGAGCGTTTCGTAGCTGCGCTGGCACTCCTGCGGGTAGGACAAACAAGCAGCGGACCGCATCCGCCGGAGTCCTCCTGAACTACCTTCCTTGCAGCAGTGGTAGGCCCGAGCGATGCGGCTATCAGCGATAACTCTCTAAGACCCACACGTGTAATTAGGTTTGTTGGGTGAAACCTGAAAGCGCTGCAAACGACAGCAGCACGCAGCGCCGCGAAAGAGAGTTCCATAGGGCCGCGACACCGCCGCGATTCGTGACTGAAGCTGGCCAGCTTCAGCGTGCTGGCAAGCAAGCTGCCGTGTCCACGATAAAGATGCATGAACGCAGGGCGCCATTCCACACCTTTCCACAAAAGTACAGCCCATCTCCGTGTGTGATCTCGGTCGACAGCGGCTCGCCGGTCACGTCCTCGTGGCAGCCAGTATGAGTCCCGGCAGCAAAGCAGGCGGAGCAAAGCACCAGGACGCGGCGCCCCTCAGCCTCAACATCGCCCCCACCACAGTGCGTACAAGTCTCTGGCAGGCTCCACCAGGGCGACTTGGCGGCTGGCGCCATGTATGGAGCTGATTTCAGCAGAGAGCAGCTTTTTTACAGAGCGCTGAGTGTCAGGCCGCCATGAAAAGTGTTCCAATAGCCTTTCGCACGCGAAGTGGCTCAGTATCCGTGCGCGCTAATGTCGCTCGCTTGCTTTCAGGAAAGCTGATCACCCTGAGCTCCCAAAGTGTGCCTTGGGCGCGAAGTACAGGGCTCTTGACGGCAGCGGACAGGGGCTTGCTGGGTAAGGCGCCAACTGACTGTGATAAGATACCAAGGCTCGTGACCCTGTATTACGGATAAATAATAGTCACTGTTACTGTGCTCTGAGTGAAGGCAACAGCACATGTTGATATGTATGCCGATGTTGGTCTGGGTGTCGAATCCGTCGGACGAGATCCGAAACGTCATGCGACCGATCGTACACCGCATCACTGGCAGAACCAAGGTCGTGGCCTGAGCACATCCATGATGCAAAAAATAGTTTTTTGCGCTGAAGTCAGCTTGCAGCTGTGTGTGTCAGCTTATGCCATCGGCGCGCGCGCGCTCCGTGCAAAATCCACGGCTCCGACCAAAATCTATATGGCGACCCTGCACCTCTGCATTTTCCCAAAAATGCGAACATAACACTGTTTCAGGCGCCGAATTTCCACACCGGAGTCAGACCAGCTGTCGAGGCCCGCCGCTTGGCGCGCTCGCAGCGCTGTACCACATCCTTACATCCATGAGGAACCATCGGCCGTTACACACAAGGTTACGTGCACACAATGGTAGGCCGGTAGGTACTAGGTAGGCCGGGATCGGGCCTGCTGCCGCGAAGGTTTCTTTTTCCCAAGGGCTTCACGGTGACCACCCAAAGTAGCTATATAACCCGAAAATCACTTCTCCACGCCTTCGCGGCCAATCTAACTGGCACCTACTGCCGTACTACCGCCCTTCAGACGGCACAACTCCTCTCAGTTCACAGAAAACCATGGTTTCCTAGCGTTTCACTCACAAAACCTACAGTTATTCATCATCTATCAAGATGACGTCCTCCTCCTCGGCAACCACATCACCACCCTTGGTGCGCTTCGCCTCCGGCTCGACGGCCTCTTCTGCGGTGTCCAGTGCCCGTTTGCGAGAGGCAACCTACGAACACGGGGAAGAAATGCGAGGCCCCGTGCGCAGGGAATGAGATGTGGCCGGCTGCCGAACAAAACGGCGCTTTGGGCCGGGCGGCACCGCTCGGGTTTCGCGAGTGACTGCAAGCGCTGGTGCCCTGGTCCCCTATGGAGGCACCAAACTCAGTTTCTGCGGCAGTCACATGGTCAGGACCCAGGGCACGAGCGTGCGACCAATCCTGACTACTGATGTGCACCTGCGTCGGTCTTTGCCAAGCAACCCAAACTCTACCTTCGTTGCCGCGGGCTCAGCGGCCACCACCGCATCCTCCTCGTCGTCGAGCACAAGCACACCGTCCTCCTCCTTGAAGTCCGCCGCCGCTGACCTGTTTGTGGTCATTTGGCCCGCAGGGGATGCACGGTATCACTTGGCATGCCATGAAGAACTAGCACGACCCTGCCACGGAAACTAAGATTGCCAACCTTTTCATACTACCCTGGCCCGCCATTACCGTGCGTCGAAGGCCTAGCACCCATCGGCCGCGTCCGCCCGGCGCCAGGCCGCCAGCTCTGGTTCCTTCACACGCGTGCTGCGCGGCTCGCGTGAAGCCTCCGTCGTGAGGCATGTGCGACTCTCAGCTCTGTCATTCGGCTGGTCGCGTCGCGTCGCCCACTCGCCTACTGGCCCTCCTGACCACCATGACTCACCGCTTCGCCGCCGGCGGGGCTGTGTCGGCCGCCTCCGCCGCCGGCTCCTCCTGGGCTGGCTGATGGGCGGCAGCCACGTCGCCCTCCAGCAGGAAGCCCTCGGGTGCGTCCTCCTCCTTCAGGTCATCCTGGCGGGGGTCGCGCCAGGGAGTGTGCGGCTTATGATGATGGCCTAAAATGACGTTGAACGACTGACGGAGGTGCCACCCCTCGGTTGCCATCGCTCACCGTCCGCCGGAGGCGTAGGGTGCGCGTCCCAAGCGGTCATTGCCGTCCATGAAACCTCGAGATCGTATGCAGTGCAAGGGCTCAATAGTGCCGCAACTTGTGAATACCAAAGGTGAATACCAAAGTTCAGCATCAGACGTGCGCTGGCTCTGTTGTATACACATGCGCCACCCTTGCGATGCTTAACCGTGTGTACGACAACGCTGTATCGTGCGTACGACGACGCCGTACCGTGTGTACAATGATGATGTCCACCCCGAAGTGTTGCGACTGGTCCTGCACCGTCAAGATGGAGCCGTGGCGGAGGCCGCCGCCCGGCAGCGACGCCAGCGTCCTGGGCAGCATGGCGGCGTACGCCTCCACCTCGTCCTCCTCCAGACCCTCGCCTGGACGGTGTATACAGGTGTGGATGATGCGAATGGTGATGCAAAATGGTGGCAGATCCCTCCAAGGTATTTGGGTCTAGTGACAAGTGGCCGTCGGGAAAGAAAGAAACGGAACGCGGACTGGGCGACCCATGGGTCGCCGCCCGTACACCCGCACTTCAGGACACGGCACGTGGCATGGTTTGGATCTTCGCGCTCACCTTCTTCGTACAGAAACCCGCCGGACAGCAGGTTGGGCGTGTTGACCGCGAGTCGTTTCTTGATCACTCCGGAGAGCAGCGACGACAGCGTGGCGGTCTGGGAGGAGTCGGCCGGAGGGGGCCGACGCAGGCGGCAGGGAAAATTCCGTAAGTCCCGACGACATACCACGCACGACCAAAGCTGCACCCATCCACAGCCCAAGTCCATAGCAGCTAAGCTCACAGCACTGTCACAATCCAATGCAGCGCTGGACGCCTGGCGACGGCATTGCAATCTGGTCCCTGTTCGGGGCGCGAGACTATAGCGCCGCCAGTGCGCCGAGCCGTCCCGAAAGGCGCACCTCCGAGTTGATCCGGAGGGTGAGCTGCGCCTTGCCGCACACCATGCAGCGCTTGGAGGGCGCGTCGGGCCGCTGCACCACCAGCAGCCGCTTGCCGGTGGGGTACTCGTACAGGAACGTATTGCGCACGGCGCCCAGGCAGCCTGCGCAGGCGGGACCCCGAATGAGTTACAACGACGTGACCATGACGTACGGTACGGGCATGGTACTACATGCGTGGAGGCCACACTCCTATGCAGCCAGTCATCCCCGTAGCGTGCCGAGATACCAAAAGCGTGCCGAAATCGTTATGGCAGCGGCTGTTGTCAGGACACCGGTACCTTACCCGCCAGAATTTTCAACGCCTCCGTGACTATCAGCCCCGAGATGATGGCGTTGGTGGTCGCGATGGCGTGGATGATGTTGCCCGCCATGCCCTTAGCATCGAACAAGGACTGCGGACGGGACGAGGGCGGACGCGGACACGCCTGGTCAAGCTTCCGCGCTGGGGACGCCGCCGCTTACAATCACGGTAAGTCTAACCGATTAGCTCATATGAGTTATGGGTCACAGTCTGGGTCAGACGCGCCGGCCTCGGGCGTCCTACGATCGCCTCTTATCCGTTCAACCCCAGCACCAGACGCTGTCGTTGTCCTACACCAGACGCAGTCGCTCCTCACCTGCTCGGGGATGCCGTAGCAGCTGCTCCGCAGGTTGGACGCCGCCGTCACGAAGTCCACCGCCAGGTCGTCATCCTTGTCGAAGGAGGCGGAACCCACCTGCGGGCGCATCTCATCAGGAGAGAGCGCTTCTCCTCAGATACCACATTGTGTGTTCGGATGAGCAAAAGCCCCCAAACGAGCATCGCTCCTGACACACACGATATGGGTTCTTGCCGCTGAACGCGCGTGGGCGGGCCGTCGCCTCCTAACCTCCCTGGACCCTTCTCCCGCCCCGCAGCGAGAGTGAGCCCCGACGCGACGCGCCCCCGTGCGGTGATCCCCGCCGCCGCCGCTGCCCCGCCAGCAACCGCACCTCCTCTTTCCGCAGCTCGTGGTACATGGCGATGGCCAGGAGCAGCACAGACGCGTTCTGGGCCGGGGTCCACTTCTGCATCCGGTATCACAACGCAGCGTGTGTGTGTGTGTGTGTGGGCGGAAGGGTCGACGGGTGGCGTGCGTGCGGACAGGTCGTTCCAGTACCTTACCCTCCCTTCTACGGTGCGGCCTGCCTGTTCAGCGCACACGCCCGGAGCAGCGTCCGCTTGCATACTTGGCTTTCCATTTCAGTTCCACGCATCCAAAAACCGTCCGAGCTCTCCAAAACGTTGGTGTAAGATGGCGCTGTGAGCTGCCCAGCAGACAACGTATACATGAAGCCTGACAGTTGGCGCCCTCGAGCGATATGGCAACGGCTCAAGAGTCGGGTACCTTGATCGCGGCGAGCGCCCAGACGGCTCACCTGGCTGGCGTTGGTGAGTCCCAGCGCCCGTGACGCGCTCGCCTGCGGCAGCTCTGCACCCTTGGCCGCCTCCAGGGCCGCTCGCACCGCCGTCATCTCCGCCTCCGGCACCAGCTCCCCCAGCCGCAGCGGCCTGGGCGGGGGCCGCTTCTCCCACAGCTCCTGCGCGAGGCACGACCCACGGAGGGGAGAGCGCATTGTGAGACCCCATCACGGAGCCAGGCGCCCCTCCCAGTCAACCCGTAGCAGCTTCACGTCGTTGCCTCGCCCCCGATAACCCAGCTGCGCCTCGCCTAATCGAGCACCGACCATACACGTGATACCTACACGATTTCAACACAACAGCAATGTTCACAACACGATTTTGGTCATTGACGAGACCAGCTTTGAAGCAAAGAAGGCAAGGAGGGCCAACAGGCCGCGGGGCGGCGCTGCTTGGGCCGGCGGATTTCTCGCTGCCACGGCTGCACCTGCCTTGACGCCCGCCAGCTGCTCGATGTCGGAGGTGTAGACCCGCTCGAAGACCCGCGCCGCGTACTCCAGGGCCGCCTCGCCGTCGCGGCGCAGGAAGAATGACGGGTCCTCGGCGGGCGCGGCCGCGGCCGCCGCTGCGCCTTCACTCTCGGCCGCCCCGGACTCCGCCTTTCCGCCGCCCGACTCGTCCGCCTTGTCCGCTTGGTGTGCCTGGCCGTCCTCCCGCCGGGCCTGGTCGTCCAAATCTGCGCCGGGGCCGCTGCTTGGTCGTCAATGATCCATGGGCTGGCAGGTGCCAGACGCAACAGCTCCCTCTCATCAGCCGCTACGCATCAGACCCCGACGCCAGAGCCAACCCACAGCAGAACACAGCTTCACCGAGCAGCACTGAAAAACTCACGGCGCTTGGAAATCCACAGCACAGGCACCAAGCAATAACGACCACGTCCCACTGAACCCTCTTGAAGCAAGCAGGGGAATCAGCACCAGTAGCGCTGCTCACCGGACACGGCCTCAGGCCTGCCGAACAGGCGGTTGAAAAGGAGGTCCTTGGACCAGACAATGGTGTGGATGGGCCGGTCGGGCGTGTTGCGCAGCGTGCAGATGGGGAAGGTCTTGGGGGTGGGCTTGGGCTGGCACTCGAAGCACTCGGTGCGGCCCTTGAGGTGCACCGTCACCTGGGCCAGGACAGCACGGGGGTAGCAGCAGGGGCTCAGACCAGCCCTGACTGAAACCAGCAGCAGCAGCAGCAGCGGGGTCGGCCGGGGGCCGAGCTGGGCCCAACAGGCTCCGCAACATAAGCGCGCCACGCAGACTCAGCCTGGCAGAGTGCAACTCCCATGGAGCTTTCTGGCAAGACCCATACTTCAACACCTGGCAGACAGGATCCATCATTTTCGACTTGCCAACCAAGCTGCCCGCAGATACGCGCTGATCCACCGCGGCGGCTCACGAGGCAGGTCCCGCTCAGCTTGACGACTCTGCTTGCGATCAATCGATGTGTAACTCACGTATAAGCATGTTGGGCGTAAATATAGCGGAGGCTGGCAGGTATCATCCTGTAAGGCCGAGCGGGGCTGGCGCCTACGACCCACCTGCCCTAGGTAGCCTGCAGTGCCCGACTCCACCAGCGGCCGCTCCGCAGCCAGGCACAGCCGGTTCACGTGCCGCCGGGCCTGCACATCAGCACACGATGGGCAGAGCGACCATTGACGACACAGCGGCCAAGCGCAAGGATGCGGGATGCAGAGAATGTTAGGGAGGTATACACTTGCCGCCCAGAGCCGCTGAGAGAGCGGGCATCCCGGGGATTGACCACTATCCAGCGGATAAGAAACCTAAATAACCTTAGGTAGGAGCGCTGCCACCCTCCCGTCCCGAGCCACCAAGCGCGTCCGAAACAGATGCGCGTGGGCTGGGTCGGGCGGGTCGGGTGGGTTCTTTTTCCGAACACATGCGGACGGGGTGCTCGCTAAACATATGCCTAACGCAGCAGCCATGGCAGGGGCCACAGATTTTCTCTTTCTTGGCTGCAACAGGAACGCAACTCGGCGCCCGCGCGAAATCATCTTCCCCGGTGGGTGCATGGACGGAATCACACTGCATTGCTCAAAAAAGGTGTTCCCCGAACCACCCCTCCCCCGCACACCCAATCCGACCCTCCCCCCTCGAGCCAATCCTGGAACCCCAAACACGCCCGACTACCCACGGCACCTCCAGGTTGTCCAGGCCGTTCAGCACAATGTCGAAGCCCCGGAAGAAGTCCATATCGAAGCGGCCCTCCTTGATGTTGGCGTGATGAGCTACGATCGACGCCGCGGGGCAGAAACCCTGAGGGCCGCCGGGGCCGGGTCCCCATGTGCGCCGGAGGCATGGCGGGAGGGAGGAAGGGAGGGGCGCGGATCAGCCGATTACTGGTCACCGCAGCTACCAACGAACTCCGCGCTGAGTGGCTCTCGCTCCGGGTGCGGATACCGGCACCAGGCCCGCACTGAGAAGGAGATCCCTAAGACAGGCGCACGTAGCACACGAGTGTGTCCACGACGCGCCTGCCCTGCCCCTGTGACTGAACATCGTCGGGATCCGCAGGCCTGGGGGAGTACGCCTATTTGCTGGCTTAGTGGCCGTGTCCAGCCCCGGCGTCAGGCCCTGCGAGACATGTGACAGCACGGCCTCGAGCATCCCGGCAGGCGCCCGAGCGACGCACCTTGACCACCTGTGCCGCCGTGTTTGCCTTGCTCTGGCCCACATGGTGTTTGCGGAACAGGAACTGGCGGTTCAGGTTGGAGGTCTCTATGGTGTCGAGGTCAATCTACGGCAGTCGGGGAGGTGAATGCTGGACCTCAGCGATGCGAATGCAGAACGTCTGCGGAGGGCCCGTGCACAGCAGGGCAGGCTATCATCGCCGCGAGCCACCGATGCCTGATGGCTGTTGGGCGCTAGCAAACCCAGCCATGATTCAGTGGGAAATGTTTATGCACATGCAAGTAAAGAACATCTGGCGGAGGCTGGGGGCGGGGAACGTTTTGGGTAAATGTCGCTTCTTTTTAAGCCACCGTGTCGACCCGAGGTGTCTACAATCCCAAACAGGCACCTTCGCCGGTTCTATGCTGGGCCATTAGAGACGTTGCTGCCGTTGCTGTTAAAGGGTGTTGCGGCCGCATTCCAGGTGCATCGGGCTGGGGAGGGAAAGGACCCAAGGGACGGTGAGGACACGTATTGAAGTGGACGCGACCCAGCCCGGCGTTCACCTTGAATATTGTAAATATATGTGTCAATACTCAATGCAGCCGGCGTACCAAGACTCTGTGAAGTGCCTTATACAGCATTCCCACGAATCACCATATCCTTACCACTTCTATGTTCCTGAAACCCGTGCAGACCAGGGTCTTCAGTAATTCGCATCCAATTCCGCCAGCTCCAACGCAGAGGACCTTTGCTGACTTGATCTGTGAGGTTTCGCGCCAAATGAAGCTCAGCAGTTGTAGTATATCAGGCAAAGCGGAATGTTCTATTGTCAAAATGTAAATATCGTGCGCCTTGCCTTTTCTTGAAGGTCCTTTGTGCGCAGAACAGCAGGCCATGTGGGTTCTGCCGGCGCCTCCACGGACATAATTGGTACCTATATATTCTTATATTTTCTGACAAGTTTATTGATGTGATTATTATGCGTAACACAGTACACCTCTGGTCAAGTCGCAAGTATCTTTCCCATCTCCGAAACGAGTTGTCGACAACTGCAGACTGCTATTATACGAAATACCCTAACTGCTGCCTTAAGAAAATCACCTGTCACAACAATGTAATTGCATCCCGATTCCTCGTGAAGGCGCTGTACAACTACTAACCGCAACACAACAGCACCCGCAGCTCCTCACGACGGCATCTCGGCTTGAAGGCGCTGTCAACCGGCAAACCCTAGGGCCAACGGCCACTCCTTTTTGGCCTATTTATCCCCCTCAGGTCCATGTTTGAACCCTGTACCCGTACCTTCACTGGTAACCTCACAAGAGACTGACTTGAGCAAGCCTCCACCAGCACCATTGAAGTCACCCGAAATAAACCATGCAACCAAATCCTGTGCCTGCCACAGTCCGCATCGGTCAGCCTTCGCATTCGCCTACGAAGCCCAACAACCCTCGCATCGTGTATGCTTTCCAGCTACAGTCGCCACAACCGTAGCCGCCGTGGCTTCCGGCAGCCCCAAACCCACGTCTCTCTGTTTTGGCACGGCGAAAACGATGCCAAGCGGCGAAAACAATGCCAAGCGCTCTCGTTCACGCACACCGAAAGCGCTTGCCTATGTATATACCGAAACCGTGCATCTACCTCGCTGCTAATAGACCACACTGCCCCCCACCGGGAGAGGCAAACGAGCCTCCGTCCGGACGGCCCGCCCTGCAGGTTGGGTCAGGCAGGTAGGTTGGGTCAGGTTGGGTCAGGTTGGGTCAGGAAGGTAGGTTGCTGCAGGGCACCCTTCCCCGCACCCCTCCCCGCCTCCTTTCCACCGCGCTGACGAATGGGGAACCCGCGGTGACGCCCCACCCACCCACCCACCCAGTGAGGACCTTGAGGATCAAAAGCCACAATGTTGCACACCCGTTCGCGATACGGGTCCACCTTGTAACGGTTACATAATGTTGCAGCAACCTTAACGCTGCAGCAACAGCAACTGTAGCACTGACTCTTCCGTACAGTGTCGCGACACGGCATGCGCCATCCGCCATGAACCTGTTATGACTCCCCCCCCTCCCCCTCCTTCTACATTCACTCCCACCTCCTCCCGCCCACCCCACCTGCCCACTGTGGTGCGGCCCCGCCCACCCAGCTCCCGCAGCACCGCCGACCCTCCCCCGGTACCCCACCGGTTGCCCCTCCCGGCCATCCAGGCCATCCTAGCGCTGCCCCATGGGTCCCCCCTGCAGTCCACCCGGTTGGGGGTGGTGACAACCACCGGTTGCGGCACCAGCAGCCCATGCGCCCCACCCGGCCCCAGCTCCGGCACGTGGCCTAGCCACCTAGCGAGCTGACGAGGCGCCGCCTCACCCCCTTGATTGCCCATCGGCACCTTGCCCCGTGTCGCCCTCCGCGAGCCCGAGCCTTGCCGGCCCCGTCTTGCCACACCGGGGGCGAGGCGAGTTCCACCCAGACATCGGCTCACTGCCCACTGCCCACCCTCAAGCGCGCCGCCTCTCTCTTTCCGCCCCATCCGGCACGGGAGATGGACCCGGCTGCTGCCATGACGTCGCCCTGCCCTGCAACGGGGGGAGGGGCAGGGGGAGGGGGAGGCAGGGGTGGCAGGGGCAGGGCAGGGCGGAGGCCGCATACCCCGCGTAGGGGTTAAACCAGCTGTCCACAAAATCGTGGGGGCGGCCATACAGGAGCCGACCTAGTAAAGCTAGGTGTCCCAGGGGCTAGGGCACATCATCATGCAGAGACAAGTACGGTAGGGGCGCACGGGGCCCCAACCGCTGGTACGCACAGCCCGGCCGCGACGCGTTGCCGCGACGCATGGCGACTGGGTTCTTGGGCTTCGCACCCCTGCAAAGCCGCCAGGTAAACGGGAGTCGAGGGGGCAAACCAGGGTCTCAGCGAAACGTAATCAACGACCAACGAACATCGTGGGGCTAGTGCAGAAACGCGGAATGGGGCACTATCCACGCATAGTCCCTCCTCCCAAGCCCGGACCCAGGCATAGTCACTCCTCTCCAGCCCGGAGCCCACGCATAGTCCCATCTCGCCAGCCCGCCCCTCCCAACCCACGCATAGTCCCATCTCGCCAGCACGCCCCTCCCAACCCACGCATAGTCGATCCTCCCCAGCCCGGAACCCACGCATAGTCGATCCTCCCCAGCCCGGAACCAACGCATAGCCCTTTTCCCAAGCCCGCTCCTCCCAACCCACGCATTGTCTCTCCTCCCAAGCCCGCGACTCCCAACCGACGCATTTTCTCTCTTCCCCAGCCCGCGACTCCAAACCCACGCATAGTCCCTCCTCCCCGGCCCGCCCCTCTCACCCACGAATATTCCCTCCTCTCAAGCCCGGAGCCACGCATAGTCCCTCCTCCCAAGCCCGCCCCTCCCAACCCTCGCATAGTCCCTCCTCCCCATGCCACTCCCAACCGACGCATTTTCTCTCTTCCCCAGCCCGCGACTCCAAACCCACGCATAGTCCCTCCTCCCCGGCCCGCCCCTCTCACCCACGAATATTCCCTCCTCTCAAGCCCGGAGCCACGCATAGTCCCTCCTCCCAAGCCCGCCCCTCCCAACCCTCGCATAGTCCCTCCTCCCCATGCCACCCCTCCCAAACCACGCATTTTCTCTCTTCCCCAGCCCGCGACTCCCATCCCACGCATAGTCCCTCCTCCCAAGCCCGCCCCTCCCAACCCTCGCATAGTCCCTCCTCCACATCCCGCCCCTCCCAAACCACGCATAGTCTCTCCCCCCCAGCCCGCGACTCCCATCCCACGCATAGTCTCTCCACCCCAGCCCGCCCGACCCAACCCATGCGTAGTCCCTCCTTCCCAGACTGCCCCTCCCATCCCACGCATAGTCCATCCTCCCCAGCACGCGACTCCCAACCCACGCATATTCCCTTCTCCCCGGCCCGCCCCTCCCAACCCTCGCAAGTCCCTCCTCCCCAGCCGATCCCTCCCAACCCACGCATATTCCCTCCTTCCCAGCCCGCCCCTCCCAACCCTCGCATATTCCCTCCTCCCCAGCCTGCCCCTCCCAACCCAGGCATAGTCTCTCCTCCCCAGCCCGCCCCTCCCAACGCATGCATAGTCCCATCTCGCCAGCCCGCCCCTCCCAACCCACGCATAGTCCCATCTCGCCAGCCTGCCCCTCCCAACCCACGCATAGTCCATCTTCCCCAGCACGCCCCTCCCAAACCACGCATAGTTCCTCCTCCCCAGCCCGGCGCCCACGCATAATCCCTCCTCCCCAGCCCGGAACCCACGCATAGTCCCTCCTCCTAGGCCCGGAACCCACGTATAGTCCCTCTTCCCAAGCCCGCTCCTCCCAACCCACGCATTGTCTCTCCTCCCCAGCCCGCGACTCCCAACCGACGCATTTTCTCTCTTCCCCAGCCCGCGACTCCCATCCCACGCATAGTCTCTCCTCCCCAGCCCGCCCGACCCAACCAATGCGTAGCCCCTCCTTCCCAGACTGCCCCTCCCATCCCACGCATAGTCAATCCTCCCCAGCACGCGACTCCCAACCCACGCATATTCCCTTCTCCCCGGCCCGCCCCTCCCAACCCTCGCAAGTCCCTCCTCCCCAGCCCATCCCTTCCAACCCACGCATAGTCCCTCCTTCCCAGCCCGCCCCTCCCAACCCACGCATATTCCCATCTCGCCAGCCCGCCCCTCCCAACCCAAGCATAGTTCCTCCTCCCCAGCCCGGAAACCACGCATAGTCCTTCCTCCCCAGCCCGGAACCCACGCATAGCCCTTTTCCCAAGCCCGCTCCTCCCAACCCACGCATTGTCTCTCCTCCCCAGCCCGCGACTCCCAACCGACGCATTTTCTCTCTTCCCCAGCCCGCGACTCCAAACCCACGCATAGTCCCTCCTCCCCGGCCCGCCCCTCTCACCCACGAATATTCCCTCCTCTCAAGCCCGGAGCCACGCATAGTCTCTCCCCCCCAGCCCGCGACTCCCATCCCACGCATAGTCCCTCCTCCCAAGCCCGCCCCTCCCAACCCTCGCATAGTCCCTCCTCCCCATCCCGCCCCTCCCAAACCACGCATAGTCTCTCCTCCACAGCCCGCCCGACCCAACCCATGCGTAGTCCCTCCTTCCCAGACTTCCCCTTCCCATCCCACGCATAGTCCATCGTCCCCAGCACGCGACTCCCAACCCACGCATATTCCCTTCTCCCCGGCCCGCCCCTCCCAACCCTCGCAAGTCCCTCCTCCCCAGCCCATCCCTCCCAACCCACGCATAGTCCCTCCTCCCCAGCCCGCCCCTCCCAACCCGCGCAGAGTCCCTCCTCCCCGGCCTGCCCCTCCCATCCCACGCATGTTCCAATCCTCCCCAGCCCGCCCTCCCAACCCCCGCATAGTCCCATCTCGCCAGCCGCCCCTCCCAACCCTCGCATAGTCCCATCTCGCCAGCCCGCCCCTCCCAACCCACGCAGTTTCCCTCCACCCCAGCCCGCCCTCCCAACCCACGCATAGCCCCTCCTCCCCAGCCCGCTCCTCCCAACCCACACATTGTCCCTCCTCCCCAGCCCGCCCTTCCAACCCACGCATAGTCCATCCTCCCCAGCCCTAACTCCCAACCCCTCATAGTCCCATCTCGCCAGCCCGCCCCTCCAAAACCCTCGCATAGTCCCATCTCGCCAGCCCGCCCCTCCCAACCCACGCAGTTTCCCTCCTCCCCAGCCCGCCCCTCCCAATCCACGCATAGCCCCCTCCCCCCAGCCCGCCTTTCCAACCCACCATATTCCCTCCTCCCCAGCCCGCCCCCCCATCCACGCATAGTCCCTCCTCCCAGCCTGCCCTCCCAACCCACGCATATTCCATCCTCCCCAGCCATCCCTCCAAACCCACGCATAGTCCTCCCCAGCCCTAACTCCCAACCCCCGCATAGTCCCATCTCGCCCAGCCCGCCCTCCCAACCCTCGCATACTCCCTCCTCCCCAGCCCGCCCGCTCCCAACCACGCATAGCCCTCCTCCCCAGCCCGCCCTTCCAACCCACGCATAGCCCCCTCCCTCCCATCCCACGCATAGTCCTCCTCCCCAGCCTGCCCCTCCCCAACCCACGCATATTCCATCCTCCCCAGCCATCCCCTCCAAACCCACGCATAGTCTCTCCTCCCCAGACCGCTGCTCCCAACCCCGCATAGTCCCATCTCGCCAGCCCGCCCTCCCAACCATCGCATAGTCCCATCTCGCCAGCCCGCCCTCCCAACCCACGCATAGTCCCATCTCGCCAGCCTGCCCTCCCAACCCACGCATAGCCCTCCTCCCCAGCCCCCCTCCCAACCCATTCATAGTCCATCCTCCCCCCTAACTCCCAACCCCTCATAGTCCCATCCGCCAGCCCGCCCTCCCAACCCTCGTATAGTCCCATCTCGCAGCCCGCCCCTCCCAACCCACGCATTTTCACTCCTCCCCAGCCCGCCCCTCCCAACCCACGCATAGCCCCCCTACCCAGCCCGCCCCTTCCAACCCACGCATATTCCTCCTCCCCCAGCCCGCCCTCCCATCCCACGCATAGTCCCTCCTCCCCAGCCTGCCCGCTCCCAACCCACGCATATTCCATCCTCCCAGCCATCCCCTCCAAACCCACGCATAGTCCATCCTCCCCAGCCCTAACTCCCAACCCCCGCATAGTCCATCTCGCCAGCCCGCCCCTCCCAACCCTCGCATAGTCCCATCTCGCCAGCCCGCCCCTCCCAACCCACGCATAGTCCCATCTCGCCAGCCTGCCCTCCAAACCCACGCATAGTCCCTCTTCCCAAGCCCGCTCCTCCAACCCACGCATTGTCTCTCCTCTCCAGCCCGCGACTCCCAACCGAAGCATTTCTCTCTTCCCAGCCCGCGACTCCCAACCCACGCATAGTCCCTCCTACAAGCCAGAGTCACGCATATCCCTCCTCCCCAGCCCGCCCCCCAAACCACGCATAGTCCCTCTTCCCCACCCGCCCTCCCAACCCACGCATAGTCCCATCTCGCCAGCCCCTCCCAACCCACGCATAGTCCATCCTCCCCAGCCCGCCCCTCCCAACCGTCGCATAGTCATCCTCCCCAGCCCTAATCCCAAACCCCGCAAGTCCCATCTCGCCAGCCCGCCCCTCCCAACCCACGCATAGTCCCATCTCGCCAGCCTGCCCCTCCAAACCCACGCATAGTCCCTCTTCCCCAAGCCCGCCTCTCCAACCCACGCATTGTCTCTCCTCTCCAGCCCGCGACTCCCAACCGAAGCATTTCTCTCTTCCCCAGCCCGCGACTCCCAACCCCGCATAGTCCCTCCTCCCAAGCCCAGAGTCACGCATAGTCCTCCTCCCCAGACCGCCCCTCCAAACCCACGCATAGTCCCTCTCCCCGGCCCCCTCCAAACCCCCGCAAAGTCTCTCCTCCCGACCGCTGCTCCCAACCCACGCATAGTCCCATCTCGCCAGCCGCCCCCCCCAACCCACGCATAGTCCCTCCTCCCCAGCCCACCCCTCCAACCACGCATAGTCCATCCTCCCCAGCCCTAACTCCCAACCCCCGCATAGTCCCATCTCGCCAGCCCCCCTCTCCCAACCCCGCATAGTCCTATCTCGCCAAACCCACGCATAGTCCATCTCGCCAGCCTGCCCCCCAAACCCACGCATAGTCCCTCTTCCCAAGCCCGCTCCTCCCAACCACGCATTGTCTCTCCTCTCCAGCCCGCGACTCCAACCGAAGCATTTCTCTCTCCCCAGCCCGCGACTCCAACTCACGCATAGTCCCTCCTCCCAAGCCGCAAGTCACGCATATTCCCTCCTCCCCAGCCCGCCCCTCCCAATCCACGCATTGCCCCTCCTCCCAGCCACCCCCCCTTCCAACCCACGCATATGCCCTCCTCCCCAGCCCGCCCCTCCCATCCACGCATAGTCCCTCCTCCCCAGCCATCCCCTCAAACCCACGCATAGTCCCTCCTCCCCAGCCCGCCCTCCCAACCCACGCATAGTCCATCCTCCCCAGCCATCCCTCCAAACCCACGCATAGTCCATCCTCCCCAGCCCTAATCCCAACCCGCATAGTCCCATCTCGCCAGCCCGCCTCCAACCCTCGCATAGTCCCATCTCGCCAGCCCGCCCCTCCAACCACGCATAGTCCCATCTCGCCAGCCTGCCCCTCCAAACCACGCATAGTCCCTCTTCCAAGCCGCCGCTCCTCCCAACCCCACGCATTGTCTCTCCTCTCCAGCCCGCGACTCCCAACCGAAGCATTTTCTCTCTTCCCCAGCCCGCGACTCCCAACCCACGCATAGTCCCTCCTACCAAGCCCAGAGTCACGCATAGTCCCTCCTCCCCAGCCCGCCCTCCAAACCCACGCATAGTCCCTCTTCCCAGCCCGCCCCTCCCAACCCACGCATAGTCCCATCTCGCCAGCCCGCCCCTCCCAACCACGCATTGTCCCTCCTCCCCAGCCCGCCCTCCCAACCGTCGCATAGTCCATCCTCCCCAGCCTAACTCCCAACCCCCGCATAGTCCCATCTCGCCAGCCCGCCCTCCCAACCCACGCATAGTCCCATCTCGCCAGCCTGCCCCTCCAAACCCACGCATAGTCCCTCTTCCCAACCGCTCCTCCCAACCCACGCATTGTCTCTCCTCTCCAGCCCGCGACTCCCAACCGAAGCATTTTCTCTCTTCCCCAGCCCGCGACTCCCAACCACGCATAGTCCCTCCTCCCCAGCCTGCCCCTCCCAACCCACGCATATTCCATCCCCCCAGCATCCCCTCCAAAACCCCATAGTCCATCCTCCCCAGCCCTAACTCCCAACCCCCCGCATAGTCCCATCTCGCCAGCCGCCCCCTCCCAACCCTCGCATAGTCCCATCTCGCCAGCCCGCCTCCAAACCCACGCATAGTCCCATCTCGCCAGCCTCCCCTCCAAACCCACGCATAGTCCCTCTTCCCAGCCCGCTCCTCCCAACCCACGCATTGTCTCTCCTCTCCAGCCCGCGACTCCCAACCGAAGCATTTTCTCTCTTCCCCAGCCCGCGACTCCCAACCCACGCATAGTCCCTCCTACCAAGCCCAGAGTCACGCATAGTCCCTCCTCCCCAGCCCCCCTCCAACCACGCATAGTCCCCTCCCCAGCCCGCCCCTCCAACCCACGCATAGTCCCATCTCGCCAGCCCGCCCTCCCAACCCACGCATTGTCCCTCCTCCCCAGCCCGCCCTCCCAACCGTCGCATAGTCCATCCTCCCCAGCCCTAACTCCCAACCCCCGCATAGTCCCATCTCGCCAGCCCGCCCTCCCAAACCCACGCATAGTCCCATCTCGCCAGCCTGCCCCTCCAAACCCACGCATAGTCCCTCTTCCCAAGCCCGCTCCTCCCAACCCACGCATTGTCTCTCCTCTCCAGCCCGCGACTCCCAACCGAAGCATTTTCTCTCTTCCCCAGCCGCGACTCCCAACCCACGCATAGTCCCTCCTCCCAAGCCAGAGTCACGCATAGTCCTCCTCCCCAGACGCGCCCCTCCAAACCCACGCATGGTCCCTTCCTCCCGCCCGCCCCTCCAAACCCCCAAAAGTCTCTCCTCCCCAGACCGCTGCTCCAACCCTCAAGTCCATCTCGCCAGCCCGCCCCTCCCAACCCACGCATAGTCCCTCCTCCCCAGCCCACCCCTCCCAACCCACGCATAGTCCATCCTCCCCCAGCCCTAACTTCCAAACCCCCGCATAGTCCCATCTCGCCAGCCCGCCCCTCCCAACCCTCGCATAGTCCTATCTCGCCAGCCCGCCCCTCCCAAACCCACGCATAGTCCCATCTCGCCAGCCTGCCCCTCCAAACCCACGCATAGTCCTCTTCCAAGCCCGCTCCTCCCAACCAACGCATTGTCTCTCCTCTCCAGCCCGCGACTCCCAACCGAAGCATTTTCGCTCTTCCCCAGCCCGCGACTCCCAACTCACGCATAGTCCCTCCTCCCAAGCCCAGAGTCACGCATATTCCCTCCTCCCCAGCCCGCCCCTCCCAATCCACGCATTGCCCTCCTCCCCAGCCCGCCCCTCCCAACCCACGCATCCCTCCTCCCCAGCCCCCGCCCCTCCCAACCGTCGCATACCATCCTCCCCAGCCCTAACTCCCAACCCCGCATAGTCCCATTCTCGCCAGCCCGCCCCTCCCAACCCACGCCATAGTCCATCTCGCCAGCCTGCCCCCTCCAAACCCACGCATAGCCCTCTCCCAAGCCCCTCCCCCAACCCCACATGTCTCTCCTCTCCAGCCCGCGACTCCCAACCGAAGCATTTCTCTCTTCCCCAGCCCGACTCCCAACCCACGCATAGTCCCTCCTCCCCAGCCTGCCCCTCCACCCACGCATATTCCATCCTCCCCAGCCATCCCCTCCAAACCCACGCATAGTCCATCCTCCCCAGCCCTAACTCCCAACCCCCGCATAGTCCCATCTCGCCAGCCCGCCCCTCCCAACCCTCGCATAGTCCCATCTCGCCAGCCCGCCCTCCCAACCCACGCATAGTCCCCTCCCAAAACCCACGCATAGTCCCTCTTCCCAAGCCCGCTCCTCCCAACCCGCATTGTCTCTCCCTCCAGCCCGCGACTCCCAACCGAAGCATTTTCTCTCTTCCAGCCCGCACTCCCAACCCACGCATAGTCCCTCCTCCAAGCCAGAGCACGCATAGTCCCTCTCCCCAGCCCCCCCTCCAACCCCACGCATAGTCCCTCTTCCCCAGCCCGCCCCTCCCAACCCACCATAGTCCCATCTCGCCAGCCCGCCCCTCCCAACCCACGCATTGTCCCCTCCTCCCCAGCCCCCCCTCCCAACCGTCGCATAGTCCATCCTCCCCAGCCCTAACTCCCAACCCCCGCATAGTCCCATCTCGCCAGCCCGCCCTCCCAACCCACGCATAGTCCCATCTCGCCAGCCTGCCCCTCCAAACGCATAGTCCCTCTTCCCAAGCCCGCTCCTCCCAACCCACGCATTGTCTCTCCTCTCCAGCCCGCGACTCCCAACCGAAGCATTTTCTCTCTTCCCCAGCCGCGACTCCCAACCCACGCATAGTCCCTCCTCCAAGCCAGAGTCACGCTTAGTCCCTCCTCCCCAGACCGCCCTCCAAACCCACGCATGGTCCCTTCTCCCGGCCCGCCCCTCAAACCCCGCAAAGTCTCTCCTCCCCAGACCGCTGCTCCCAACCCTCGCATAGTCCCATCTCGCCAGCCGCCCCTCCCAACCCACGCATAGTCCCTCCTCCCCAGCCCACCCCTCCCAACCCACGCATTAGTCCATCCTCCCCAGCCCTAACTCCCAACCCCCGCATAGTCCCATCTCGCCAGCCCGCCCTCCAACCCTCGCATAGTCCTATCTCGCCAGCCCGCCCCTCCCAATCCACGCATATTCCATCCTCCCCAGCCATCCCCTCCAAACCACGCATAGTCCATCCTCCCAGCCCTAACTCCCAACCCACGCATAGTCCCTCCTCCCCAGCCCGCCCTCCCAACCGCGCAGAGTCCCTCCTCCCCGGCCTGCCCCTCCCATCCCACGCATGTTCCAATCCTCCCCAGCCCGCCCCTCCCAACCCCCGCATAGTCCCATCTCGCCAGCCGCCCCTCCCAACCCTCGCATAGTCCCATCTCGCCAGCCCGCCCTCCCAACCACGCAGTTTCCCTCCACCCCAGCCCGCCCCTCCCAACCCACGCATAGCCCTCCTCCCAGCCCGCTCCTCCCAACCCACACATTGTCCCTCCTCCCCAGCCCGCCCCTTCAACCCACGCATAGTCCATCCTCCCCAGCCCTAACTCCCAACCCCCTCATAGTCCCATCTCGCCAGCCCGCCCCTCCAAAACCTCGCATAGTCCCATCTCGCCAGCCCGCCCCTCCCAACCACGCAGTTTCCCTCCTCCCCAGCCCGCCCCTCCCAATCCACGCATAGCCCCTCCTCCCCAGCCCGCCCTTCCAACCCACGCATATTCCCTCCTCCCCAGCCCGCCCCTCCCATCCCACGCATAGTCCCTCCTCCCCAGCCTGCCCCTCCCAACCCACGCATATTCCATCCTCCCCAGCCATCCCCTCCAAACCCACGCATAGTCCATCCTCCCCAGCCCTAACTCCCAACCCCCGCATAGTCCCATCTCGCCAGCCCGCCCCTCCCAACCCTCGCATACTCCCTCCTCCCCAGCCCGCCCCTCCCAACCCACGCATAGCCCCTCCTCCCCAGCCCGCCCCTTCCAACCCACGCATAGCCCTCCTCCCCAGCCCGCCCCTCCCATCCCACGCATAGTCCCTCCTCCCCAGCCTGCCCTCCCAACCCACGCATATTCCATCCTCCCCAGCCATCCCCTCCAAACCCACGCATAGTCTCTCCTCCCCAGACCGCTGCTCCCAACCCCCGCATAGTCCCATCTCGCCAGCCCGCCCCTCCCAACCATCGCATAGTCCCATCTCGCCAGCCCGCCCCTCCCAACCCACGCATAGTCCCATCTCGCCAGCCTGCCCCTCCCAACCACGCATAGCCCCTCTCCCCAGCCCGCCCTCCCAACCCATTCATAGTCCATCCTCCCCAGCCCTAACTCCCAACCCCCTCATAGTCCCATCTCGCCAGCCCGCCCCTCCCAACCTCGTATAGTCCCATCTCGCCAGCCCGCCCCTCCCAACCCACGCATTTTCACTCCTCCCCAGCCCGCCCCTCCCAACCCACGCATAGCCCCTCCTACCCAGCCCGCCCCTTCCAACCCACGCATATTCCCTCCTCCCCAGCCCGCCCCTCCCATCCCACGCATAGTCCCTCCTCCCCAGCCTGCCCCTCCCAACCCACGCATATTCCATCCTCCCCAGCCATCCCCTCCAAACCCACGCATAGTCCATCCTCCCCAGCCCTAACTCCCAACCCCCGCATAGTCCCATCTCGCCAGCCCGCCCCTCCCAACCCTCGCATAGTCCCATCTCGCCAGCCCGCCCCTCCCAACCCACGCATAGTCCCATCTCGCCAGCCTGCCCCTCCAAACCCACGCATAGTCCCTCTTCCCAAGCCCGCTCCTCCCAACCCACGCATTGTCTCTCCTCTCCAGCCCGCGACTCCCAACGAAGCATTTTCTCTCTTCCCCAGCCCGCGACTCCCAACCACGCATAGTCCCTCCTACCAAGCCAGAGTCACGCATAGTCCCTCCTCCCCAGCCCGCCCCTCCAAACCCACGCATAGTCCCTCTTCCCCAGCCCGCCCCTCCCAACCACGCATAGTCCCATCTCGCCAGCCCGCCCCTCCCAACCCACGCATAGTCCATCCTCCCCAGCCCGCCCTCCCAACCGTCGCATAGTCCATCCTCCCCAGCCCTAATTCCCAACCCCCGCATAGTCCATCTCGCCAGCCCGCCCCTCCCAACCACGCATAGTCCCATCTCGCCAGCCTGCCCCTCCAAACCCACGCATAGTCCCTCTCCAAGCCCGCTCCTCCCAACCCACGCATTGTCTCTCCTCTCCAGCCCGCGACTCCCAACCGAAGCATTTTCTCTCTTCCCCAGCCCGCGACTCCCAACCCACGCATAGTCCCTCCTCCCAAGCCCAGAGTCACGCATAGTCCCTCCTCCCCAGACCGCCCCTCCAAACCCACGCATAGTCCCTTCTCCCCGGCCCGCCCCTCCAAACCCCCGCAAAGTCTCTCCTCCCCAGACCGCTGCTCCCAACCCACGCATAGTCCCATCTCGCCAGCCGCCCCTCCCAACCCACGCATAGTCCCTCCTCCCCAGCCCACCCCTCCCAACCCACGCATAGTCCATCCTCCCCAGCCCTAACTCCCAACCCCCGCATAGTCCCATCTCGCCAGCCCGCCCCTCCCAACCCTCGCATAGTCCTATCTCGCCAGCCCGCCCTCCCAACCCACGCATAGTCCCATCTCGCCAGCCTGCCCCTCCAAACCCACGCATAGTCCCTCTTCCAAGCCCGCTCCTCCCAACCCACGCATTGTCTCTCCTCTCCAGCCCGCGACTCCCAACCGAAGCATTTTCTCTCTTCCCCAGCCCGCGACTCCCAACTCACGCATAGTCCCTCCTCCCAAGCCAGAGTCACGCATATTCCTCCTCCCCAGCCCGCCCCTCCCAATCCACGCATTGCCCCTCCTCCCCAGCCCGCCCCTTCCAACCCACGCATATGCCCTCCTCCCCAGCCCGCCCCTCCCATCCCACGCATAGTCCCTCCTCCCCAGCCATCCCCTCAAAACCCACGCATAGTCCCTCCTCCCCAGCCCGCCCCTCCCAACCCACGCATAGTCCATCCTCCCCAGCCATCCCCTCCAAACCCACGCATAGTCCATCCTCCCCAGCCCTAACTCCCAACCCCCGCATAGTCCCATCTCGCCAGCCCGCCCCTCCCAACCCTCGCATAGTCCCATCTCGCCAGCCCGCCCCTCCCAACCCACGCATAGTCCCATCTCGCCAGCCTGCCCCTCCAAACCCACGCATAGTCCCTCTTCCAAGCCCGCTCCTCCCAACCCACGCATTGTCTCTCCTCTCCAGCCCGCGACTCCCAACCGAAGCATTTTCTCTCTTCCCCAGCCCGCGACTCCCAACCCACGCATAGTCCCTCCTACCAAGCCCAGAGTCACGCATAGTCCCTCCTCCCCAGCCCGCCCCTCCAAACCCACGCATAGTCCCTCTTCCCCAGCCCGCCCCTCCCAACCCACGCATAGTCCCATCTCGCCAGCCCGCCCCTCCCAACCCACGCATTGTCCCTCCTCCCAGCCCGCCCCTCCCAACCGTCGCATAGTCCATCCTCCCCAGCCCTAACTCCCAACCCCCGCATAGTCCCATCTCGCCAGCCCGCCCCTCCCAACCCACGCATAGTCCCATCTCGCCAGCCTGCCCCTCCAAACCCACGCATAGTCCCTCTTCCCAAGCCCGCTCCTCCCAACCCACGCATTGTCTCTCCTCTCCAGCCCGCGACTCCCAACCGAAGCATTTTCTCTCTTCCCAGCCCGCGACTCCCAACCCACGCATAGTCCTCCTCCCCAGCCTGCCCCTCCCAACCCACGCATATTCCATCCTCCCCAGCCATCCCCTCCAAACCCCCGCATAGTCCATCCTCCCCAGCCCTAACTCCCAACCCCCGCATAGTCCCATCTCGCCAGCCCGCCCCTCCCAACCCTCGCATAGTCCCATCTCGCCAGCCCGCCCCTCCCAACCCACGCATAGTCCCATCTCGCCAGCCTGCCCCTCCAAACCCACGCATAGTCCCTCTTCCCAAGCCCGCTCCTCCCAACCCACGCATTGTCTCTCCTCTCCAGCCGCGACTCCCAACCGAAGCATTTTCTCTCTTCCCCAGCCCGCGACTCCCAACCCACGCATAGTCCCTCCTACCAAGCCCAGAGTCACGCATAGTCCCTCCTCCCCAGCCCGCCCCTCCAAACCCACGCATAGTCCCTCTTCCCCAGCCCGCCCCTCCCAACCCACGCATAGTCCCATCTCGCCAGCCCGCCCCTCCCAACCCACGCATTGTCCCTCCTCCCCAGCCCGCCCTCCCAACCGTCGCATAGTCCATCCTCCCCAGCCCTAACTCCCAACCCCCGCATAGTCCCATCTCGCCAGCCCGCCCCTCCCAACCCACGCATAGTCCCATCTCGCCAGCCTGCCCCTCCAAACCCACGCATAGTCCCTCTTCCCAAGCCCGCTCCTCCCAACCCACGCATTGTCTCTCCTCTCCAGCCCGCGACTCCCAACCGAAGCATTTTCTCTCTTCCCCAGCCCGCGACTCCCAACCCACGCATAGTCCCTCCTCCCAAGCCCAGAGTCACGCATAGTCCCTCCTCCCCAGACCGCCCCTCCAAACCCACGCATGGTCCCTTCTCCCCGGCCCGCCCCTCCAAACCCCGCAAAGTCTCTCCTCCCCAGACCGCTGCTCCCAACCCTCGCATAGTCCCATCTCGCCAGCCCGCCCCTCCCAACCCACGCATAGTCCCTCCTCCCCAGCCCACCCCTCCCAACCCACGCATAGTCCATCCTCCCCAGCCCTAACTTCCAACCCCCGCATAGTCCCATCTCGCCAGCCCGCCCCTCCCAACCCTCGCATAGTCCTATCTCGCCAGCCCGCCCCTCCCAACCCACGCATAGTCCCATCTCGCCAGCCTGCCCCTCCAAACCACGCATAGTCCCTCTTCCCAAGCCCGCTCCTCCCAACCAACGCATTGTCTCTCCTCTCCAGCCCGCGACTCCCAACCGAAGCATTTTCGCTCTTCCCCAGCCCGCGACTCCCAACTCACGCATAGTCCCTCCTCCCAAGCCCAGAGTCACGCATATTCCCTCCTCCCCAGCCCGCCCCTCCCAATCCACGCATTGCCCCTCCTCCCCAGCCCGCCCCTCCCAACCCACGCATTGTCCCTCCTCCCCAGCCCGCCCCTCCCAACCGTCGCATAGTCCATCCTCCCCAGCCCTAACTCCCAACCCCCGCATAGTCCCATCTCGCCAGCCCGCCCCTCCCAACCCACGCATAGTCCCATCTCGCCAGCCTGCCCCTCCAAACCCACGCATAGTCCCTCTTCCCAAGCCCGCTCCTCCCAACCCCACATTGTCTCTCCTCTCCAGCCCGCGACTCCCAACCGAAGCATTTTCTCTCTTCCCCAGCCCGCGACTCCCAACCCACGCATAGTCCCTCCTCCCCAGCCTGCCCCTCCCAACCCACGCATATTCCATCCTCCCCAGCCATCCCCTCCAAACCCACGCATAGTCCATCCTCCCCAGCCCTAACTCCCAACCCCCGCATAGTCCCATCTCGCCAGCCCGCCCCTCCCAACCCTCGCATAGTCCCATCTCGCCAGCCCGCCCCTCCCAACCCACGCATAGTCCCATCTCGCCAGCCTGCCCCTCCAAACCCACGCATAGTCCCTCTTCCCAAGCCCGCTCCTCCCAACCCACGCATTGTCTCTCCTCTCCAGCCCGCGACTCCCAACCGAAGCATTTTCTCTCTTCCCCAGCCCGCGACTCCCAACCCACGCATAGTCCCTCCTACCAAGCCCAGAGTCACGCATAGTCCCTCCTCCCCAGCCCGCCCCTCCAAACCCACGCATAGTCCCTCTTCCCCAGCCCGCCCCTCCCAACCCACGCATAGTCCCATCTCGCCAGCCCGCCCCTCCCAACCCACGCATTGTCCCTCCTCCCCAGCCCGCCCCTCCCAACCGTCGCATAGTCCATCCTCCCCAGCCCTAACTCCCAACCCCCGCATAGTCCCATCTCGCCAGCCCGCCCCTCCCAACCCACGCATAGTCCCATCTCGCCAGCCTGCCCCTCCAAACCCACGCATAGTCCCTCTTCCCAAGCCCGCTCCTCCCAACCCACGCATTGTCTCTCCTCTCCAGCCCGCGACTCCCAACCGAAGCATTTTCTCTCTTCCCCAGCCCGCGACTCCCAACCCACGCATAGTCCCTCCTCCCAAGCCCAGAGTCACGCATAGTCCCTCCTCCCCAGACCGCCCCTCCAAACCCACGCATGGTCCCTTCTCCCCGGCCCGCCCCTCCAAACCCCCGCAAAGTCTCTCCTCCCCAGACCGCTGCTCCCAACCCTCGCATAGTCCCATCTCGCCAGCCCGCCCCTCCCAACCCACGCATAGTCCCTCCTCCCCAGCCCACCCCTCCCAACCCACGCATAGTCCATCCTCCCCAGCCCTAACTCCCAACCCCCGCATAGTCCCATCTCGCCAGCCCGCCCCTCCCAACCCTCGCATAGTCCTATCTCGCCAGCCCGCCCCTCCCAATCCACGCATATTCCATCCTCCCCAGCCATCCCCTCCAAACCCACGCATAGTCCATCCTCCCCAGCCCTAACTCCCAACCCACGCATAGTCCCTCCTCCCCAGCCCGCCCCTCCCAACCGCGCAGAGTCCCTCCTCCCCGGCCTGCCCCTCCCATCCCACGCATGTTCCAATCCTCCCCAGCCCGCCCCTCCCAACCCCCGCATAGTCCCATCTCGCCAGCCCGCCCCTCCCAACCCTCGCATAGTCCCATCTCGCCAGCCCGCCCCTCCCAACCCACGCAGTTTCCCTCCACCCCAGCCCGCCCCTCCCAACCCACGCATAGCCCCTCCTCCCCAGCCCGCTCCTCCCAACCCACACATTGTCCCTCCTCCCCAGCCCGCCCCTTCCAACCCACGCATAGTCCATCCTCCCCAGCCCTAACTCCCAACCCCCTCATAGTCCCATCTCGCCAGCCCGCCCCTCCAAAACCCTCGCATAGTCCCATCTCGCCAGCCCGCCCCTCCCAACCCACGCAGTTTCCCTCCTCCCCAGCCCGCCCCTCCCAATCCACGCATAGCCCCTCCTCCCCAGCCCGCCCCTTCCAACCCACGCATATTCCCTCCTCCCCAGCCCGCCCCTCCCATCCACGCATAGTCCCTCCTCCCCAGCCTGCCCCTCCCAACCCACGCATATTCCATCCTCCCCAGCCATCCCCTCCAAACCCACGCATAGTCCATCCTCCCCAGCCCTAACTCCCAACCCCCGCATAGTCCCATCTCGCCAGCCCGCCCCTCCCAACCCTCGCATACTCCCTCCTCCCCAGCCCGCCCCTCCCAACCCACGCATAGCCCCTCCTCCCCAGCCCGCCCCTTCCAACCCACGCATAGCCCCTCCTCCCCAGCCCGCCCCTCCCATCCCACGCATAGTCCCTCCTCCCCAGCCTGCCCCTCCCAACCCACGCATATTCCATCCTCCCCAGCCATCCCCTCCAAACCCACGCATAGTCTCTCCTCCCCAGACCGCTGCTCCCAACCCCGCATAGTCCCATCTCGCCAGCCCGCCCCTCCCAACCATCGCATAGTCCCATCTCGCCAGCCCGCCCCTCCCAACCCACGCATAGTCCCATCTCGCCAGCCTGCCCCTCCCAACCCACGCATAGCCCCTCCTCCCCAGCCCGCCCCTCCCAACCCATTCATAGTCCATCCTCCCCAGCCCTAACTCCCAACCCCCTCATAGTCCCATCTCGCCAGCCCGCCCCTCCCAACCCTCGTATAGTCCCATCTCGCCAGCCCGCCCCTCCCAACCACGCATTTTCACTCCTCCCCAGCCCGCCCCTCCCAACCCACGCATAGCCCCTCCTACCCAGCCCGCCCCTTCCAACCCACGCATATTCCCTCCTCCCCAGCCCGCCCCTCCCATCCCACGCATAGTCCCTCCTCCCCAGCCTGCCCCTCCCAACCCACGCATATTCCATCCTCCCCAGCCATCCCCTCCAAACCCACGCATAGTCCATCCTCCCCAGCCCTAACTCCCAACCCCCGCATAGTCCCATCTCGCCAGCCCGCCCCTCCCAACCCTCGCATAGTCCCATCTCGCCAGCCCGCCCCTCCCAACCCACGCATAGTCCCATCTCGCCAGCCTGCCCCTCCAAACCCACGCATAGTCCCTCTTCCCAAGCCCGCTCCTCCCAACCCACGCATTGTCTCTCCTCTCCAGCCCGCGACTCCCAACCGAAGCATTTTCTCTCTTCCCCAGCCCGCGACTCCCAACCCACGCATAGTCCCTCCTACCAAGCCCAGAGTCACGCATAGTCCCTCCTCCCCAGCCCGCCCCTCCAAACCCACGCATAGTCCCTCTTCCCCAGCCCGCCCCTCCCAACCCACGCATAGTCCCATCTCGCCAGCCCGCCCCTCCCAACCCACGCATAGTCCATCCTCCCCAGCCCGCCCCTCCCAACCGTCGCATAGTCCATCCTCCCCAGCCCTAACTCCCAACCCCCGCATAGTCCCATCTCGCCAGCCCGCCCCTCCCAACCCACGCATAGTCCCATCTCGCCAGCCTGCCCCTCCAAACCCACGCATAGTCCCTCTTCCCAAGCCCGCTCCTCCCAACCCACGCATTGTCTCTCCTCTCCAGCCCGCGACTCCCAACCGAAGCATTTTCTCTCTTCCCCAGCCCGCGACTCCCAACCCACGCATAGTCCCTCCTCCCAAGCCCAGAGTCACGCATAGTCCCTCCTCCCCAGACCGCCCCTCCAAACCCACGCATAGTCCCTTCTCCCCGGCCCGCCCCTCCAAACCCCCGCAAAGTCTCTCCTCCCCAGACCGCTGCTCCCAACCCACGCATAGTCCCATCTCGCCAGCCCGCCCCTCCCAACCCACGCATAGTCCCTCCTCCCCAGCCCACCCCTCCCAACCCACGCATAGTCCATCCTCCCCAGCCCTAACTCCCAACCCCCGCATAGTCCCATCTCGCCAGCCCGCCCCTCCCAACCCTCGCATAGTCCTATCTCGCCAGCCCGCCCCTCCCAACCCACGCATAGTCCCATCTCGCCAGCCTGCCCCTCCAAACCCACGCATAGTCCCTCTTCCCAAGCCCGCTCCTCCCAACCCACGCATTGTCTCTCCTCTCCAGCCCGCGACTCCCAACCGAAGCATTTTCTCTCTTCCCCAGCCCGCGACTCCCAACTCACGCATAGTCCCTCCTCCCAAGCCCAGAGTCACGCATATTCCCTCCTCCCCAGCCCGCCCCTCCCAATCCACGCATTGCCCCTCCTCCCCAGCCCGCCCCTTCCAACCCACGCATATGCCCTCCTCCCCAGCCCGCCCCTCCCATCCCACGCATAGTCCCTCCTCCCCAGCCATCCCCTCAAAACCCACGCATAGTCCCTCCTCCCCAGCCCGCCCCTCCCAACCCACGCATAGTCCATCCTCCCCAGCCATCCCCTCCAAACCCACGCATAGTCCATCCTCCCCAGCCCTAACTCCCAACCCCCGCATAGTCCCATCTCGCCAGCCCGCCCCTCCCAACCCTCGCATAGTCCCATCTCGCCAGCCCGCCCCTCCCAACCCACGCATAGTCCCATCTCGCCAGCCTGCCCCTCCAAACCCACGCATAGTCCCTCTTCCCAAGCCCGCTCCTCCCAACCCACGCATTGTCTCTCCTCTCCAGCCCGCGACTCCCAACCGAAGCATTTTCTCTCTTCCCCAGCCCGCGACTCCCAACCCACGCATAGTCCCTCCTACCAAGCCCAGAGTCACGCATAGTCCCTCCTCCCCAGCCCGCCCCTCCAAACCCACGCATAGTCCCTCTTCCCCAGCCCGCCCCTCCCAACCCACGCATAGTCCCATCTCGCCAGCCCGCCCCTCCCAACCCACGCATTGTCCCTCCTCCCCAGCCCGCCCCTCCCAACCGTCGCATAGTCCATCCTCCCCAGCCCTAACTCCCAACCCCCGCATAGTCCCATCTCGCCAGCCCGCCCCTCCCAACCCACGCATAGTCCCATCTCGCCAGCCTGCCCCTCCAAACCCACGCATAGTCCCTCTTCCCAAGCCCGCTCCTCCCAACCCACGCATTGTCTCTCCTCTCCAGCCCGCGACTCCCAACCGAAGCATTTTCTCTCTTCCCCAGCCCGCGACTCCCAACCCACGCATAGTCCCTCCTCCCCAGCCTGCCCCTCCCAACCCACGCATATTCCATCCTCCCCAGCCATCCCCTCCAAACCCCCGCATAGTCCATCCTCCCCAGCCCTAACTCCCAACCCCCGCATAGTCCCATCTCGCCAGCCCGCCCCTCCCAACCCTCGCATAGTCCCATCTCGCCAGCCCGCCCCTCCCAACCCACGCATAGTCCCATCTCGCCAGCCTGCCCCTCCAAACCCACGCATAGTCCCTCTTCCCAAGCCCGCTCCTCCCAACCCACGCATTGTCTCTCCTCTCCAGCCCGCGACTCCCAACCGAAGCATTTTCTCTCTTCCCCAGCCCGCGACTCCCAACCCACGCATAGTCCCTCCTACCAAGCCCAGAGTCACGCATAGTCCCTCCTCCCCAGCCCGCCCCTCCAAACCCACGCATAGTCCCTCTTCCCCAGCCCGCCCCTCCCAACCCACGCATAGTCCCATCTCGCCAGCCCGCCCCTCCCAACCCACGCATTGTCCCTCCTCCCCAGCCCGCCCCTCCCAACCGTCGCATAGTCCATCCTCCCCAGCCCTAACTCCCAACCCCCGCATAGTCCCATCTCGCCAGCCCGCCCCTCCCAACCCACGCATAGTCCCATCTCGCCAGCCTGCCCCTCCAAACCCACGCATAGTCCCTCTTCCCAAGCCCGCTCCTCCCAACCCACGCATTGTCTCTCCTCTCCAGCCCGCGACTCCCAACCGAAGCATTTTCTCTCTTCCCCAGCCCGCGACTCCCAACCCACGCATAGTCCCTCCTCCCAAGCCCAGAGTCACGCATAGTCCCTCCTCCCCAGACCGCCCCTCCAAACCCACGCATGGTCCCTTCTCCCCGGCCCGCCCCTCCAAACCCCCGCAAAGTCTCTCCTCCCCAGACCGCTGCTCCCAACCCTCGCATAGTCCCATCTCGCCAGCCCGCCCCTCCCAACCCACGCATAGTCCCTCCTCCCCAGCCCACCCCTCCCAACCCACGCATAGTCCATCCTCCCCAGCCCTAACTTCCAACCCCCGCATAGTCCCATCTCGCCAGCCCGCCCCTCCCAACCCTCGCATAGTCCTATCTCGCCAGCCCGCCCCTCCCAACCCACGCATAGTCCCATCTCGCCAGCCTGCCCCTCCAAACCCACGCATAGTCCCTCTTCCCAAGCCCGCTCCTCCCAACCAACGCATTGTCTCTCCTCTCCAGCCCGCGACTCCCAACCGAAGCATTTTCGCTCTTCCCCAGCCCGCGACTCCCAACTCACGCATAGTCCCTCCTCCCAAGCCCAGAGTCACGCATATTCCCTCCTCCCCAGCCCGCCCCTCCCAATCCACGCATTGCCCCTCCTCCCCAGCCCGCCCCTTCCAACCCACGCATATGCCCTCCTCCCCAGCCCGCCCCTCCCATCCCACGCATAGTCCCTCCTCCCCAGCCATCCCCTCAAAACCCACGCATAGTCCCTCCTCCCCAGCCCGCCCCTCCCAACCCACGCATAGTCCATCCTCCCCAGCCCTAACTCCCAACCCCCGCATAGTCCCATCTCGCCAGCCCGCCCCTCCCAACCCACGCATAGCCCCTCCTACCCAGCCCGCCCTTTCCAACCCACGCATAGTCCCTCCTCCCCAGCCCGCCCCTCCCATCCCACGCATAGTCCCTCCTCCCCAGCCTGCCCCTCCCAACCCACGCATATTCCATCCTCCCCAGCCATCCCCTCCAAACCCACGCATAGTCCATCCTCCCCAGCCCTAACTCCCAACCCCCGCATAGTCCCATCTCGCCAGCCCGCCCCTCGCATAGTCCCATCTCGCCAGCCCGCCCCTCCCAACCCACGAATAGTCCCATCTCGCCAGCCTGCCCCTCCAAACCCACGCATAGTCCCTCTTCCCAAGCCCGCTCCTCCCAACCCACGCATTGTCTCTCCTCTCCAGCCCGCGACTCCCAACCGAAGCATTTTCTCTCTTCCCCAGCCCGCGACTCCCAACCCCCGCATAGTCCCTCCTCCCAAGCCCGGAACCCACGCATAGTCCCTCCTCCCCAGCCCGGAACCCACGCATAGTACCGCCTCCCCAGCCCGCCCCTTCCAACCCACGCATAGTCCCTCCTCCTCAGCCCGCCCCTCCCAACCCACGCACAGTCCCTCCTCCCCAGCCCGCGACTCCCAACTCACCTTGACCGACGTACGCCCATTGCAGTGGTCTTGGACACCGTCGATTGATCTGGGATTGAGAGTTGTCTTGCGCGTCGGTCAGCTGCACATTGTCGCGCTCCTTCGTTCTTGGTCAGCAAGCTTCGCGGGTCACTCGTGTCTGTGCGAGGGAGGGACAAAAGACACCACTTCTTGGCGACGAAGCACAATGTGATCCCAGATCAGTGCGCAAACCGACGAACTGCATTTCCACTCCCAGAATCATGTATACCCATGTCTTCCACTCGCAGCCAGCAGGCATGCCAAGCATGTTGCGGTCGGACGCACGTTGCCGCAATGGTCACGCCCCGAAACGAGCTTCAAGTTGCAGTCTTATAGCACGTTATCCACAAATCAACACTCACGTAAGACTTTGCAGCGGCGCTGGCAACTTTGCTGTCGACAGGAACATGACCTTGACATGTGTTTGTGATATTCTCTGCAGCAATGTAATAAGGAAAATTAAAGTTAATTTTCGAATCAATCTGGGATTGTTGGGACGGAAGCTCGCATCGACTTTGGAGCGTAAGCCCTGGCGATCAGCAAACGCCTCTTGCAGGCGATTCAACATCATGAGCTCACCTTAGACGTTGAGGATGTGCGGCTGCGACCAAGTTAACAGGGCTGCAACGCTCCGGACAGCGAAAGGACAAGAAAGGACTCCTAAGCTTAAGCGAGAGTGCAGTAAGAAAGCTTGAAGTGAGCTGTTCCTGCTGTGATAATACATCTGCTGGGTGAAAGGAAGGTGAGTCGCAGGTTTATATAGGATTTCTTGCCTTTACGTCGTACAAGATGACAAGGTCACTACTGCTGCTTCGTACATGCTTCAGGGATTGGGCTTTGGTCAACCTGAAGAAGTTTTAACCAGACTGCGGAATGTACCGTGACAAGGACCGGCTGGCTTGGCGATTTGCCATTTACCCTAAAACCGAACAAAAGTTATAGGGATGGTGCAGTCTGTGGGCGACGCCTCGGCCGTGGCCAGCCAGTTTTGCCTCATATTATGATGGCGTTGAGTAGCATTGCGCAAGAAGTTTGCGGAATTTGGCTGGAGGTTGTGGCTGCAATTACTGCAAAGCGCTCTACCAGCACTGTCGCCTACCGTAGTTGTGCTCGTTCATTTCAATTGTTATCATGATATACGTGCAACATGTGATGTGCGCCCTTCATGGCGCGCTTCCGAGGTTGGATCGACGATGGCGTCAGGCATGCAAGCCGCTACGATCGTCGCCAGGTGAGTGGTAATTCAAGAACTTCAAATGGTCAGACATGGCTGTAAGAGATGCTTGCTATGCAATCTGGAGTTCATTTCGGCTGAGTTAGGTGTGTCGAGCTGTCACATGCTGCGTTTGGGATGGCCTGCAAGTTCAAGAGGCCGCTGCCCACAACATGATCAAGCACAGGCGCATAATCAAGCAGAGACACATCAATTATTGCGAGGCTGAGCGGGGCGTGCACATCTATCGTACATGCAAAAGCTGTGTCTATGTCTATGTCGGTTGGGATGTTGCTGCCGGCGAGCGACATGCGCGTTCGTGCATATGCTTCTGGGACTGAGGCAAGGCAGGCGTTATTACATGGCGATGTGCGCTGAACACGACTTTGGAAGGGCGCTGTGGTAACAGAAAGCGGCCGGCCGCAGCGACGCACGTCACCTGCTTTCGGGTTTCGGCACATCAGCCGGCTCATCAGGCCGCTAGCAGCCCAGGGTTACAGACCGGGCGGGCCCCCGGGTCCTGAGCTGCCGGTCGGGCCCCCGGGTCCCCGGGCCCCCGGGTCCTTGGCAGGGCCCCCGGGTCCTGAGCTGCCGGTGCGAGGCAGGGGCAGCTGGCGAAGGGGGCCTCGGCGCCCCGGCGAGCCACACGCGGTGTCATATTCCCCGCGGCGGCGGCTATCGAATACGGAAGCCCCCCAGCCATATCGCTGCCGGGTTATCGGCAACCGCCCACATGTCCACCGCCGCCGCGCAACTGCAAGCCGCCTCACAGCAATTGCACATGTGCCAGCTCCCCCGTCGGCAATCAACCATGGTCGCACATACACATCGGGCGCGCAGCCATCCGCGTACATCCGGCTAGATCCGGCTCAGTCCGACCACCTCGCGGCAGCTCGCAGCACAATACGCCCGCTTAGCGCCCGTTGAGCTTCCACTCGGGACCCAGCGCCCCCACCCACCCAACCCGCCGCGCCAAGCGCTCTCGTCCATGCACACCGAAACCGTGCGCATCTATCCCGCCCGCTGCTTATACACATCCCTGCCCCCCACCGGGAGAGGCGAACCATCCTCAGTCGGGTCCCTCCTGCAGGCCGGGCGGGTCAGGTTGGTTGCTGCAGGGCACCCCTCCCCTCCCCTCGCCCCTCCTTTCCAACGCGCCGACAAAAGGGGAACCCACGGTGACGCCCCACCCAGCAGTGCGCGGTCGGGGCCATCGCGCAATGTTTTCCACGACATAGCCGCCGTACCAACCAACCAATTACCATGTCGACCGCACACGATGCATCTCAGCCCGGTACGAGCAACCCGCTGCCTCTGGTCTTAACAAAAACATTAATAGGAAGATATTACGACGGGCGGGCGCTTCCACACTGTGTGGCCGTTCCGCCCTGTCCAGGTGCCGTCGTTCGTCCGGTCTCCGAAACATATGTACGGCAGAGGTAAGAGGACACACTCATATACGTGTACATATCATATACGTGAGGAGATGCGCACGAGTGCCGAGATTGGTCGTGGTCGTTGCTGTTGCTGTTTTTGTTTTGGTGGTAAAAGTGGGGAAGGTGGTTCGTGTGTGTGTGTGTATGTGTGTGTGTGTGTGTGTGTGTGTGTGTGTGTGTGTGTGTGTGTGTGTGTGTGTGTGTGTGTGTGTGTGTGTGTGTGTGTGTGTGTGTGTGTGTGTGTGTGTGTGTCAATGTCAGTGTGCGCACGCACTAAGGGAAAGAGCGAGAGACAGTTGTCAGGGGGCCCTATCAGCTCACATCGAGAGCACCACACGCCAGCCCACACAAACACGATATCGTATCGGAGGGGACGCAAACGTTGTGGTCACCGCAGCACGAAAACAAAAACGAGAGGCGGGCGTGCCTCCTGACAGAACGCCCCACTCAGACACGGGGTCGTATCCCGGATGGCCGGTCCGTAGGCCTCCCCGCGGAACCCCCCACCCGACACCCGTCAGGGCACGGCCCTCACACCCTCCCAGCCATCCCACCACCACCTCGAACCCAACTCAGCCAAGCTCAGCACCAATCAAAGGGCCCCTACAGGTTAGGGTTAGGTTAAGCTCAGCACCGCTCACAGGGCCCCTACAGAGCCCCGTACACCTGTACCTCACCAGCCCCGTTCACCTGTACCTCACCAGACCCGTCAAATGCTCGCGGGGAGAGAAAAGCTGCCTCGCCCACATGTCAACCAGATCAGATCAGATCAGATCAGATCAGATCAGATCAGATCAGGTCAGGTCAGATCAGGTCAGATCAGATCAGGTCAGATGAGATCAGGTCAGATCAGGTCAGGTCAGATCAGAGCATCAGACCGGGCGGGGATGTCACCGCCTCCATGCACACCCATTGAAACGGACGCAGCGCTCGCTGATGGTCCTGGGTGGGTTCGTGGGCCCTTCGGCAAAAGTTACCGAACAAAGGGGAAGACCCGGCGAGACAGCGATGCGCCCACTCTGGACTCCCATCGTAGCCAGCAGCCGCAGCTGTAGCAGCTGCTGCAGCACCTGATGCCGCTGCTTCTACTCTCCGTGTCTCAGAACTCGTCGCCGTCGTCCACATCGTCCGGGATGGATTCCTCGTCCGGCACCCCCTCATCCTCGGGTACGCTGTCCGCCGTACCGTAACGCTTACCGCTGCGGCCGCCGACGCCGCCGCTGTCGACCCCCGGCCGCGTCGCGGCCCCCCGCAGCGACGGCGTCCCAACCGACCCCCCGCCGCCGCCGCCCAGGCCTCCCCAGGAGGACCTGGACCCGTCCATCCCTCCAAGCGGCGACCGACCCCCGACCCCCGACGGCTCATAGCTGCCCACCTCCCCGCTGTAGTCCAAGTCCTCCTCAGAGGCCGCAGCCGCCGCCGCCGCCGGCGCGGCGCTGCCGACCGTTCGGACCGACGGTGACCGCGCCGGCGGTGACGTCGCCGCCGCCGGAGGCGCCGGCGGCGGCGGCGCCGAGCCGCCCAGGGAGGCCCGTGGCGACGCCGCCGCGGACGCCCGCGGCGTCCCCATCTTTGGCGTCGCGAAACCCGGAGCCGGCGAGCCGGCGCCGCTGGCGGCCTTGCTGACGGCCTTGCTGGCCGTCACGCTGCCGACCCGGCTGCCCGACACACCGCCCGCCTCGCCGCCCTCGAGCTTACTCCGCTGCACGGGGCCGTAGTGGTTGTTGCTGCCGGGGATCTTGGCCCACACCAGCTGGTCGGGCAGCTTGGGCTGCGGCTTGGCGGAGGCGGCGCTGTTGACCCGCTTCTCCTCCACCGCCACGCGCATGGCGAAGAGCTTGAGGCGCTCGTAGGAGCGGAAGGCCCGGGCGCGGTCCTGCAGGCGGTCCCACACCTGCTCGCGGAGGGCCTTGGAGGTCTCCGTCTGGGGGCCGCCCTGAGGGTGGGGTAGGATTGGGGTAGGATTGCGGTAGGATTGGGGTAGGATTGGGGTATGATTGGCGTAGGATTGCGAGTTAAGATCGGGACTGCTGGCGGATTTGGGGGTCGGCTGGCGTTGCGGTCGGGTGGGACCAGGTGGGGTTGATGGTGGGGTGGGATGCGGTTGCGGAGTGGTAATGGGGATTAAAGCAACTGTAAAAGCAGGACGGGATTTTGGTGGTTACCAGCGGACAGTCGACAAGAGCAAAAGTCCTTCGGGACGCGGATGTGCCAGGTTATGCGCCGGCAGCTCAGGTTGCAAGACGGGGACGACGTTACAGAGCTACGATAGACCTGCCATACCGCCGTACAGCATGCTGCCTCCCCAACGCGCCCGGTGCGTGCCCCTTCCCCCTCTCGGCCCCCTCCACAGCGATGCAGAGGCGCCCCTCCCGGGTCTCCCTCTCCCTCTCCCTCTCCCTCTCCCTCTCCCTCTCCCTCTCCTCTCCCTCTCCCTCTCCTCTCCCTCTCCCTCTCCCTCTCCCTCTCCCTCTCCCTCTCCCTCTCCTCTCCCTCTCCCTCTCCCTCTCCCTCTCCCTCTCCCTCTCCCTCTCCTCTCCCTCTCCCTCTCCCTCTCCCTCTCCCTCTCCCTCTCCCTCTCCCTCTCCCTCTCCCTCTCCCTCTCCCTCTCCCTCTCCCTCTCCCTCTCCCTCTCCCTCTCCCCCTCCCTCTCCCTCTCCCTCTCCCCCTCCCTCTCCCCCTCCCTTCCCCGTTCGCCCCCGCACCTTGGCCTCGCAGTCCCCCAGCATGCGGTAGATGGCGGGCAGGGGGGGCAGCCCCGAGGCCACCCCGCAGGTGCGCCACTGGTAGATGCCCCGGTCGTGGCCGCCCACACTCACCAACCGCTGGTCGTCCGACAGGAAGCTGCGTCGTGCATGTGGGTGTGTGGGTGTGTGTGGTGTTGAGCGCAGGTCCAAACGAACATGGGGGAAAAGTCGGGGAGACTGCAGCCCGGGGTGGCCGGGGTCACCCTGGGGAGACCGGGGCTGGCTGCTGACCGTGCAACTACTCACTTGGCCATTTGGGAAGGGAGCTCGTGGATGGGGCACACGTCCGGGCCAACCCCCACACGGAGGGAGGGAAGGGGGGCGAATGGGGGTACCGTATAGGAAATTGGTAGACATTTGTCAAACTGCGCTGTTGCCAGAGTGGGAACCGGAGGGGGGTTACTCACCGCACCGAAGTGACGTGGGAGGCGTGCCCCCGGAAGGCCTTGTACGGCGCATCGTCCGCCACGACCGGGTAGTTGAAGAGCTTGACGGTTGAGAAGTCGTCGGCGGTGGCGAGGAAGCTGGCGCCCGAGACGCCGTCCGCGCTGTCCCGCTCCGAGTAGTGCATGGCCGCCTCCGTGCTGCCCTCGTAGGCCGCCTCTGCGGCGGGGAGGGGGGAGGTAGGGCGGGGAGTTAAATTGAAAAAAAGGCGGGGAGTGGGTGGGGTGTGGGTGGGTCAAGAGAACAAGACAAGAGCGGCACCATGTTGGGTGCGAGATGAAGAAAGAAAGGAATGCGGTGTTCATGTGGCTCCAGGAGAGACACCCACCGAAGCAACTCTCCCCTCTGCAAAGCAAGGGCGGACGACATGGGTTGGGTACACGGGGTGTGGTGGGGTGTGTGGAAGGAATCCTAGCCGGAGGTGCGGGATGCGGCCTGCTTAAGAAGGAGACAAGGCCAGGCGAATCCATCAAATGCTAACGTTAGGGCTGCTTCACAGGGTGCGCGTGGGTTGTACGGAAGCCGGAGGGGGCTTTAGGCGTGTGAATGGTGAGGGCCGTGACCCGCGAGGGCGGTTACGGCCGCCGTTTTTGCACAACCCCAACCAGATCGGCGGGTTTCCCGCCGACAACGATATCGATCGCTAGGCAGAATGCCTGGATGCCGACAGTGGCATGTACGGCACCGTGTACAGCACCATGTCGTGTTCCGTACCGTACGGGTCGAAGATGGGCGCCCCCAGCCGCGGGCGGTCCACCGCGTTCACGTCGGTGCCGTTGGAGCAGTCGGGCCAAATACCCATGACGTCGAACCCCACGGTCAGGGACCAGGTGTGCCACTCCGTGTCGCGCATGTTGTACGGCAGCTTTTTGCCTGTGGAGGACCACACGGCGCGACACATGGTGTGGCGCGGCGATTCGGGAGTTAGAGACAACATCGGCCGTTCGCAGTATACCCGAGTCACGCCGCGGTTCAGTTCAGTATCTGAATATGCTGAACTTTTACACCCAGTATTCAGGGCGTGCCGTACCATGCGTGCCGTACCGTGCCGTACCTGTGGTGGGGTCCCAATACAGGAGGCTTCCCGCCGCGTCGCACGACTGCAGCGCGAACTTCCCGTCCATGGGGGTCCCCGGCAGCATCACCGGCAGCGACCAGTCAATGTGGTTGACTGTGCTGCTGTGGCCGGAGCACCTGGAGGGGGGCGCACGGGTGGAGGCGAGGGAAGGGACGGCGAGGGGGGTGAGGGGTGAGGGGGCCAACGACCGCGTGGAGGCGGAGGCGCGGACCAGGTAGCTAGGGCACACGCCCTCGAGCCCCATACCCCTCCCCGCACCCCTCCCTGCTCTCCTCCCCGCACCCCTCCGCCCACCCCTACCCGCACCCCTCCCTGCTCTCCTCCCCGCAGCCTTCACCGCACCCCTCCCTCGGCGACAGCACACAACCCGCATGCGCCTGTGCGCCTCACGTGCACAGCAGCTGGTAGTTCCTGTCCGCCCGGTAGATGTAGATGTGGGAGTCGGAGCAGGCGGCGGCCAGCAGGCGGGGGCCGCCCACGGGGCTGTACTTCATCTCGGGGATGGACTGGGCGGGGCAGCGCGGGATGAGGGCGGGGGAAGGCGGGAGGGAGTTGGAGTCAAGTGGGGCCCAGCGCGGGAGGAACGGGGCGGCGGTGTGGGGTGAGGTTTGGGCAGGGCGGCGCGGCAGTGCTCGGCCCCAAAACCCAGGTCGCAGCCACGCACGGAAGTGATCATCGCCAGGACGTGAAAAGAGCCGTCGTGCCCGGCGAGGAGAACAAGACAGCGTCGACTGCAGCGCGGGGCACGTGAGGCCGGCGCTGGCAATGCCAGTCCGACATGGAAAATCAATTGATTCAATTCGACACCTCCCGCCGCGACACTCCCTCCACTTAACCGTCCTCCCGACATTGTTTTTACTTGCACGTTCTCCATTGACTCTTTCATAATTCCCTCCTGATGCACTCTCCGTACACCGTACCCCCCACACATACAAGGATACACCCTCTCCCCTCCTCCAACCTCCTCCCCCCTCCCCCGTCTCCACCTTCTTGGACGCCGGGTCCTGTCGGTGCACCAGCGGCTGCAGCGTGTCGCACCGCATCACTGTCAGCTCCCCCGCCTTGCCGCTGACCGCCAGATGGTACCCGTCGTACAGCGCGCCGCGCTTGCCCTCGTCCTGCAGTACGGCAACACACACGACGGTACGACACGAGCGAACATCTCTCAGCGGCGCTCAGTCAGCAGGACGGAGCGGCCCGGTACTAAGAACCGCCGGGGTCACCACACACGCACACACACACACACCGTCTTCTCATGGGCTTCTCATTAAACACACACGCGGGCACGCCGGCAGTCCAAATAGGGGGGCGTGAGAGCAAACATGCTTTCTTGTGCGCGACATTAATTGACCGTTTCGAAAGGGGGGTCCAGCCAACCGTGTCCGCGTCACAACCCTGGGGGAGGGGGGGCGCTAGCTGGTCACCAAACCGCCACCGTTATCCATTCAGCCACAGCTATCCGTCATTGCTCCTTGTCTACTATCTTTGGCCCGAACCCGCGCACCCATCCATCCATCCACCCCCCCCCGGTCCCACACACCCCGACACACGCACGCACCAGGAAGGGCAGCGGCTCCTGACTGAAGGCGATGCCGTGCAGCTCGTACCCCAGGTCCGCGGACTTGACCACCTGGCGCCGCCGGGCGTCCCACACGCGCAGCTGCGGCGAAGGGGGTACCGATGGGGCCCAAACGTTGTGCCATAGATTACGGTACGCCGTAAACAGCAAAGCATATTAGCAACCTTGAGAGATTGAGACGAGACAGGGTATTTATTTGAAGAGAAAAGAGGATTTCCTTCAGCCGCATCCCATGCGCGACATGACGACATCGCTGTGGAAGGTCCCAGCGCATTGGGCGATGTCGGGGGTTGAAAACCCTAGATGGAAACAAACCTAGCAACAAACCCAGATGTTGGGGGGGCGGTGGGCCCAGTGGTTTCGGGCCTAGGGCACCGGAGCGGTGCAGCGCTGCAGCCTGGTCCTTGACGGTCCTTGACAGTGGTGGCCGTGTGGTGGTGGTGGTTACGGGATCTCGGTACGGCGGGGCGGTAACCGATGGCCGTACCTTGCCGCTCTTGCATGCCGTTGCGAAGATGTGCGGCAGCTCGGCGTGCGCAGCCACCTCGTCCAGAATGTCCTCATGGCCCTCCACGATGATCCGCGGATCCGCATCCACCTGCCGTACAGCACGGCATAGGTACGGAGAGTATTCTTACGCAATGCCGTAAACTCGAGCGTCAATAGTCGCTGCGGCGACGCGGCCGCGCCGCGCTGTGCCGAACGGGGCGGCACGGCTGCTTCGCAGATGGGTGTGGCATCGGGTCAGAGTCACGCCCCATGAAATGCGTGCCATGCACCGGGCCGCACGCCCCATGAAATGCGTGCCATGCACCGGGCCGCACGCCCCATGAAATGCGTGCCATGCACCGGGCCGCACGCAGACGGTGGAATCCGCCGCATTCAACGACGAGGACCCCGTGGGCCCTCAATAACCCCTCACGCCCCATTCCGCCCGCCTCCGCGCCCCGCCCCTCACCCTCACCCCGCAACCCACCACTAGCCCACCACGTCCCTTCAGAGCCTTACCTCCCAGATGTCGCAGCCGTCCGTGCCCGCCAGGAACTCCCGGTCCAGGGCGGCGTGGCAGTCCAGGGCCACCACCAGGGGGGCCACCTCCTTGCGCAGTCCCGTGCCGACGGCCGTCAGCTTAAACCTGGGGGAGGGGGTAAGGATTGGGGAACCGATGCGGGGGAGGGGGGAGGAGGGTGGAATAGGGGGGAGTTCGAAACAGGGGGCGAAGGGGGGCCGGGGAGGCCGGGGGAAGAAGACATCACGCGCGTGCATGGGTGCTTACGTGTCCTGAGACGGCAAACAGGCCACGAACCAGCATGTCTGGAGTACGGTACACACATCGGCGAAACTCCCTGCGGGTGTGGGGCTCACCCACGCCATCCCTTCTCGTGCCCTCCCCGCCCCCGGACCGCCCCGTCCGCTTCCCTCCCCCCCTCCTCCCCACTCGCGCGCACTCACTCCGCGTCCGTCTTGCCCAGCTTGACGCCCTTCATCGGCGTGCCGTCCTGCCTCGCGCCCGACACCTCCTCCAGCGGCCACACCCGCACAGTGCCGTCCGCGCCGCCCGACAGCACCTCCAGGTGGCCGTCGCCCCGCTTGCGCAGGCTCAGCGCGCGCACGCCGCCGTTCACCTATCGCACGCCACCGCCGCCGTAATAACAAACAGCGAAACATAGCACAGCATAGCACGGCATAGCACGGCGCAGCACGGCGTAGCATGGCGCAGCAGGACAAGCCCAGGCACGGGCGTGGCGCAGGTCAGAGCGCCGCCCAAGCCACGCCGCAAGTGGAGCTGTGCAGGGGGCTGTGGGTGGGTAGGGCCATCATGCGGCTGAAGGGTGCACACGTGCGGACCGGTCAGTCGAGCAGAAAGACGGTCGGTGTGGGAGGGAGGGGGGAAGGGAAGGCGTCAGTCATCGGCTGAGGAAACAGCACAGTCCCGTCGGCACCCACAGCGCCAAACAAGCATCGAGGGGCCGCATTCGCGCGCACCGAAAACAACCCGCAAACCGTAATCTGCAACCGTTCACAACAGATTAGGTCTACCCGGTCGAACCCGATCCATACCCGTGGACATACTCCAATCCATACCCTGCCTAGGTAAGCCCTTCCGGCCCAACATGTAAGCCCTTCCAAACCAATATGGCCACCGAACGTCCACAGATCCACAAACCCTTCCCCGTCCCGAACCGGAACACCGCCCCCCAGTGGCCCCCACCCCACCCCCTTCCGCCGCACCTGGGTGCCGTCCACCAGCGGGATGAGCTTGCCCGGGCTGTGCGCGTTGAAGTGGCGCACCAGCGTGTACACCGCCCCCACCCGGGTGGGGTAGGGGGGCACCCACAGGCCCAGCTTGCCGGACGCGAAGCCCGTCAGCAGGCAGGAGTCGCCCGGGGAGCGCATGGCGTGCATGGCGGGCACGTACACTGCGAGCAAAGAGCCGGGCGGGGCCGGGGGGCGGGGTGGGGGGGGCGGGGTGGACGATGAAACCAACCGGGGGCAACGGGCTGCTGGTTGGGGGGGATCGAGGGGGTTGCGGAGGACCTGGAGGTGTCTGTCCACAATCACGCATTCACTTGCATTCGCTCGTCCCCTCTCTACGGTATCTGTCTCTGCGCTTTTCCTCTCTCTGTTTCTCTTTCGCTCTCTCTTCCCACCGCGCACGCACACGCACACACACGCGCAACGTACGTGTCTTGGGCCTGGGGTGGTTCGGGTGGGCTCCTCACTAAACACACGCACAACGCCACAGACCGTTTCAGCCCCCCCCCGCTCCCGCACCGCCACTCACAGGCTGACAGGATGTTCTCGATGTGCGCCGTCCCAAAGGAGCCCGGGGTGCCGATGAAGCGGCCCTCGTCGTTGGCGATCCACACCTGCGCCACACGGCTGGCTCTCGGTCAGCAATAGCAGTAGCAGCTGTAGCAGTAGCAGTAGCCGCAGCAGAGGCACCAGAGCTTCGTAACCCTACCCCGGTTGCTGTTGCCAGTTGCCGGCCAGATAACATATCTATCCCTTAAAAATATCCTCCTGGCCATCCTGTACCCTAAACCCTGGACCCTTTGAGGGGGCTCGGGGGCCACGTTCAAATCACTCCCGTGCAACTATGAAAGCATAAATCCAGGCTCCCGTCGGCTGCTGTAAACCCTCTCCTGCGGTAAACATCGCACCCGCCCACGGCAGCACCCAGGGAAGCCACGTAATTCACGCCATTGAGACGAAACGAGTATCAATCCAGGCTCCTGCCCGCGTGCCCTCTCCTGCTGCACCGCACCCGGCTGCACCCGCGGACCCCCACCCGCCCCCCGACCCACTTTGAGGTGCTTGACGCCGTAGCTGGCGAACTCGCTCCCGCGCCTCCCCGAGGAGGGCCGAAGCCGGTTCCACACCACGCCGTACACCATGGGGGGCGTGCCTGCCACACCGGAGGACGAGGGTGTCTCAGAGCGCCGCAGAGGGGTGGTTCTCTCAAAACACAGGGCCCCACCCCACCCGCAAGTATAAGAGCGGGCCGAGGGATAAGACAGTTGGTTAGTTGGGCAGACACGTTGATATGTAAACGGTTGGTAGAGGTAGTTGGGCAGTTAGGTAGGTAGGCAGGTAGAAGGAAATGCTTGCAGCGAATGGGGCCGACCGGGGGGCCTTCCGAATCCTGACGACTGCCGTAACCTTTCGAGTCTGCCCCCGTCCCTCCGCAGCCGCCTTGTAACAGTGCCCAGCTCACCGTTACAGCCCGGGAAGGATTGCTCTAGGTGGGGCAGCTTGAGCCGGTCCTCCCCGGCCTGCGCGGGGTGTTGCATCCGAAGTGGATCTCAAGCGCGGATGGACACGTCGGGGGAGGCGTGTCTGTCGGTGTGTTCTTAGGCGCGCAATACAAGAGTGCGTGGCGTGCAAGAGGGGCAGAACGGTGCCCAAGAAGTTGCCACATATGCATGTATATATATGCCCGATCCAGGTGGGCTCAAAAAAGATGACTCATTCAGGTGGAGATGACTCATTCAGAGAAATCCGCGGGAAGCTCAACCAAGGGTGGATCACACGGGCAGGATCAGGGGAGGTCAGGGAGGGATGTGTCGGGCCGGGTTTCTAGGGTGCGGGGGCAGTCAGGTGGAGATGAGAGGGCGCGGCCCGGGTCAGCGAGGCCCGCGGCTGCTCACCCCCGGCTGCAGGAAGCCGTCCTCCCGCTTCACTCCCCGCATGTTGATGTACATGCCGTCCGCGTCGTCGGCCCGGACCTGCTCAGGGTAGGGAGGGAGCGGACGGAGCGGAGGGAGGGAGGGAGCGGAGAGGTGCACACGACGGCACAAGGGAGGGGGAGGGCGACAGAGGGGCGGTTGCTGTGGCGTACCGGCAGGCGCGCGGTCTTCTGGACTGCCGGAGCCAGGATCCACCCGTGCGGTGATCGGTATAGAGGCAGCGCGGCAGGTCCGGCCGGGCACACATGCTCGACGTCGCGATCTGACGACGCTTCGCCCCGCCACTACGGTACCGTACAGTGCCGTACGCCTCGCGGGGTTGGTTGGTTCGGTCTGGTCTCACCTTGAGGTCGGGGTGCTCCAGATGGCTCCACATGCCGTTAGGTCCCACCTCCGACCCAGGGTTCGGACAGGGCAGCGGGTCGCGGTGCCACCACTCCGCGTCCTCCTCCCACACGGGCTTGTCCAGGTGCAGCGGCTGCCGGCTGGCCTCCAGGATGGCCTGGACGAGCCGCAAGGACGGGGCGGGGCGGGACGGGACGGGACGGGACGGTAGGGGGCCCACACGGGAGGGAGGGATGGTACGGCGGCGCACGAACACCATAGCAAAGTCCATGTGTGACGCGGATACTCATCCTTGTATGGATTGACCCGTGGGTCACTGAAATGTTGGCAGCTTTCCTTCGCAGCAGTACATGCAGTGACCCGTGGGTCAGCTCGGCTGCCGGCCGGGTTCTCATCCCTGAACAACTTACCACCCTAAACCTGCTGGGCTCGAGGCCCCCGCGCCGCCGACGCGGCGTAATTCCATACCCCTCATGCGCATGACCGCCACACGGCAATACCCATTTCAATTTATATACAGGGCACGAGCAGGCCCCAGTACGACATGGGGAATGACCAAGAGAGCGCAGCCATGAACCATGCCGCTGTGTCGCTCGCTGCGTTATTGCTTTTGAAATACAGAGGGAGGCCATGGACGCCTCGGGGGTGGTGTTCCGTGCGGCTGTGTACGGCCAAAGCCAATTACCATACAGTCCGCGGCCTCCGGCCGCATCTCCCGCGGGTCCCCGTTCTGACGGCTGTAGCTGCGGCTGGCGCTGACGGTGCAGCTGTAGCTGTCGCCGCAATCGCTACCGGACTGTCGTGAATCGCAGTAGCGCAGGGGTAGGTGGGAAGGTTGGCCGCCGCGGCCGCCGGGTTCAGCGGCGCTGATACGACGGCGCCACCGTTCCGCCGCCGCCGCCGCCGCCACCGCCGCATCCCCGCCCGCTGGCGGCCGCAGAAACGCCTCCTCCACTCCCGCCGTTGCGCGGCCCTCCGGCGGCGGCCAGCTGAGGTCCGGGCGCCGCGGCCGCCGCGACGCCGGCGCCCGCAGCGCTCCGAAACCACTACCGCCAACGCATCCGCCACCGCCGCTGCCCCTAACCGACGGCCAACAACTCACCTGTACCGCATCGTACTCGTTTCCGTGACCCGTCTGACCCTGCACAGACGCAGAGACGGCAGCCATGTCAACGGTAAGCAAAGGCCCGCGGGGCCTCAAAACGAGGCAGGGGCGCAGGCCACGTGACGCCTTCCGGCAACCTTCGGATCAGGAGTACGGCAGCCGCTCGCCTCATGCTTCCGCCCTCCGAGCCCCGGTGTCACGGCCTTTTTTGCCCCCTGGCCCCCTGCCTTCTCAAGTTCTCATGCTTGACGTGGCATCCGGCCGTCCGCGCCCGTCCCCGCCCGGTCCCACCAGCCCATCAGCTAACTATCGCCCCACCTTGTTCCCGGAAACGCACTCCGCCTTCCAGTTGTCCAGGTCGAAGGGGTAGTTGCCCAGCCAGGCGTCGCTGAGCTCCTCGCCCTCCATGATGCTGTACGTGTTGCTGCAGTACATCTCTGCACGGCGTACAAACACGCGCGCGCGTGTGTGTTTAGGTAAGAGACCCGCCCGACCCAAAGCGGGCGGGTGTGTGTGCGTGGCTGTTGTTGATACCGTCGTACGCAAGGCAGTGCACTAACACGCAGCAATGATGTCCAATGTAACGATCGATGGGAGGTGATTGGCGACATGAGCTCCAATGTTTTCAGCTGGCCGATGTTCACCTCCGCCCAGGGTGTGCTGCGCAATCGATCGTGCAGGGCAGCCATCGGGGATCGGCCAGATAGGCCAGGAAGGGACGCAGCCACCCCGCAGTCGCCATGGATGGCTCCGGTAGTCCGGCTCCTGCATGCAGCACCGGCGGGTCCCGCGACCCGCAGCATCAAGCGCTGCGCCCCCTGCGCGCCCGCCATCCTCGCCGCAACGCTCGTCCCCGTGCCCGTGCCCGTGCCTGCGCCCGCGCCCGCGCCCGCGCCCGCGCCCGCGCCCGCCCCCGCCCCCGCCCCCGCCCCCGCCCCCGCCCCCGCCCCCGCCCCCGCCCCCGCCCCGCCCCCGCCCCCCCCCTCGCCCCCGCCCCCGCCCTCGCCCCCGCCCCCGCCCTCGCCCCCGCCCCCGCCCCAGACGGCCCCTCACCGCCTACTCCGCTGCCGCCCTCCTGAGGCGAGTTCTTCTGCGCCGTCCTCAGCGGCCGGATCTTCTTCTCCGGCCCCAGGTACCAGCCGGGGATGTAGTGCGCGTTGACGTACTTCTCCGAGTGGGGCATCCAGCGCCAGATGTGGATGGTGTGCTTGTCGTCCGATGTCACCTGCGGGAACGTGAGGTGAGGTGAGGTGAGGCTAGATGAGGTGGGGTTAGGGGAGGTGAAGTAAGGAGAGGTAAGGTGAGGCGAGGGGAGGGGAGGGGACATTTCGCGGTTTCGTTGTCTGTATGTGACGTATGCGGGGAGGGGAGGTTAGAAGAGGGGAGGGAAGGGGAGGCGAGGCCAGGTGCGCGGATCAAGAGGCGGACGGGCCAGGGTCGGAAGAAGTGGGTACGCGCACGTCGTGATGCGGTCATGTACCGGCGGGGTGAGCTGTGGCCCACTCACCCAGCCCTCAATCCCTTCCATTCCCTACTCACGCGCTACGCAGGCCCATACACCCTGGCCCAGCCATCGAGGCCCAATACCGTACGCAGCCACCCACACCCGCTACCCAGGGCCCCACCGTGATGAGCAGGTCCCCTCCCTTGCCCTCCACCAGGTCGCCCGAGAAGCACAGCGCAATGACCCCGCGCTCGTCCCGGTCGTGGTCCAGCCGCTGCAGCTGCATGCAGTGGTCCACGTCCCAGATGCACACGTACGGCACCTCGGTGGGGCCGGTCTGCTTCTGCTGGCCCGTGGCCACCCACCTGGGGAGAGGTGCGGTGTGGGGCGGGGTGGGATGGGGTCGGGTGGGTCACGGGCGAGATGAGGTGGTGCGGGTCAGGGGCGGCGGTGGGGTGTAAGTTACACCGTGCAACGGTGCCCGCGGCTCTGGACGCGGAGCAGCGGGCCCCTCCCCGGAGCAGGAGGACAGGCGGCGCTGTGGTCGTGGCGGGAGCGGGTGCTGACGGAACGGGCCCGGCCTGATGGCACCGAAGCCGTAATCCGGCGGGCGGGCGGGCGGCACGCGGCGGGCGCTTTGCCCTGCCTTGCAGTACAGCTACGGCTACGGCTACAGCTACGGCCATGGCTGCGCACATACGATGTGCTAAAGTCCCCCATCCCGACAGCGCCCCGAGCACATGACGTGAACAGGTAAGAGGGGGGGCCGGGGGGGCGCGCACAGGTAGCCCGTGCCGCACAAGCCCGCCAGGCTGAGCTTCGCTTTGGAGGACCGGCAGCGTGTCGCCACAGGCTGTGCGGCGGCTCCCGCCTCCCGGCCACGGCCGGGTCCTCTCCTCCTCTTCGTCCTCGTCCTCGTCGTACCCCAGCCCACCCCCTCCCCACGCCGTACTTTCGGTTGGGGTGGATGGTGAGACAATCGATGTCGTTGTTGTGGCCAAAGAAGAAGCGCTGACAGGGCAGGCCCGCGTCGTACATCTCCTTGTCGAACACCACGCCCACGCTGCCCGTGTAGTACACGAACTCGGCGCGCTGGGGGGCGGGACGGAGGGGGGGCGGGGCGGGGCGGGGTGCAGCGTGGCGTGGCGAGGAGTGGTGCGCCGTGGAGGGTTGTCGCCCGGGTGTAGCGACTGTGGGGAGACCCAGGGCCCATGGTGCCAGCGGCTGCTGACCGAGGTTCCCCCCTTGGACACCACACCGTACGGAATGCAACCACGTGGTAATGGGGAACCACACCATAGCGTGCCGTACGGTTATAAGGAAAGTACCACGTGAAGTGGGTACGAACGGTGCCACCGCCCAGCCGCGCCAGCCGGTAGAGATCTAGCCAACGAGGCCTCCCACGCCCCGGTTTGAGCGGCCCCCCTGAGAGTCCCGGTCCGGTTCGGGTCCGCCAGGTCCGTTATGGCGGACCAACCGATTTAACCGTCGGCGGGTCCTTGCTTCCAGACCGAGGCGCGCAGGCCAATCTACGAGGGGCGGGACCCCGCTCGGGAAAACCCCTCCCCCGAAGCTCGGGGCGCAGTCCTTCCTCAGGCCGCACCGGCCGTGAATGCCCGGCTGGACGCAAGCGGGGCGGCGGGGCGAGCGGTCAGCTCCTCCTCACCTTGAGCTGCTCGGGCCGCAGCTCGGTGCCGTCCGCAGCGCCCTGGGACTGGAGCACCGCGTGCGCCACCGCCTTCTGGGTGTCAGGGTTGAGACGCTTGCCTGCGGGGTGGCGGAGGCGGCGGGGGCGGAGGTGGCGGAGGCAGCGGCGGCAGCCGAGACCGTCGCGGTAGGGCGAAGCGACCGCGGTGGCGGAGGGAGGAGGAGACCGCGGCCTGGATAAGGCGACACCCTTCGAGGCTTTGCCTGATATACATTGGGTCTGTGGGCCGTAGCTGGGCGGCGTCGGAAAGCCCGCTGGGCCCACCGACACCGGCACCGGCACCGACACCGTACGTGGGGTCGGTGCTCGGGCCTTTCGGCCCTCTGGCTCTACCCTCAATCTGCGGAAACTTCGTGGACAGGCGCCCGAGAAGCTAGAACGCAGCCATCCAGCCAGCGCGGGAATTTCCCCCGTATCATATCCTACATGAACAGCCCGCCTCTGGCGCACCACCGCGCTCGTCCCAATCCCGAAGGCAAACCCGCGGGCTCGCGCTGGCAGCCCCGGGCGCTACGGGGCGTCCGTGGAGATGGACGCGCCGGGGGGGGGAGGGGTTGCGCCCTGGCCCCCCTCCCACTCCCCCGAGGGCGCCAGCCCCGAGGGCCGCAGCGCGACCCACCCGTGTTGTGGGTGTAGAAGATGTTGGACTGCCGCGTGTAGTCCAGCATGCCCGAGTAGCCGTACACGTGCTCCAGCCACATGTGAGCCTGGCGGCGGCGGAGGCGGCGGAGGCGGCGGAGGCAGTGAGGAAGCGGAGGTGCGGAAAGGGGAATGAGACCCCAACATTCAGAAATTGGGGGGTCGCACAGGTAGTCAGTGGCTGCCGCAAGTCTGACGGGCGGACAAGGACGGCGGACAAGGACCTACGCGACGGCGGCCGCGCTCTGCGAATGCGGTTCCCTGGAGCTGGGCCGGGCCCGGCATGACACCAACCGACCCAACTCCAACAATTGCGTTGTTGTTTACCAACCCACCCACCCACCCACCGCCCATCCGTCCGCCCGGCCGCGCACCCCTCCAAGCTCCCACCCTCCCACCCCCGTCCTCCCCCCGCCACCCGCCCACCCACCTTGGGAGGCTTGAAGGAGCGCCTGCCCATCTGCGCGGTGAACTCGCCCGGCGGGAACACACCCGCCTTGCACTGCAGATGGGGAGCACACAGGCGGCATGCGAAGCGGAGGCGAGCACCCAGTTTGGGTGGGTAGGGCGCCAGTGCTGGCAGGTGGGTAGGGCGCCAGTGCTGGGTCAAGGATGCCGTGTCCGGGTGCCCGGGCGGTGCAGGGGGCCACGGTGCTAGCTCAAGCGGGGGAGGGAGGGAAGAGCGTTCACCCCATCACTGTACCCATCACTGCGCCCGGTCCCCGCCCCAGACCCAGGGGTCATCCCCCTCGCCCACGAGCTCCCGCCGTCGTCCCTCCGGTAGGGCAGCTCGCCAAACTGCCCGAGGACACTCTTCCTCTGAGCCGTGTCTCGCAGGGTTATGCACCCCCGGGGAAGTGGCCTCCCAGGGGTGAAGTTACGTACCCCCCCCCCGGGTGCGCGCTGCGCAGCCGACCCCCTTCTCCCCTCGCCTCGTCTCGGCACCCACGTATCGGTACTCGATCTTGGCGTTGCCCAGGCACATGGAAATGTCCAGGTCGTCCTCCAGGCCGTTCTTGCCGCGCTCCTTCTTCTTCAGGACCACCTCCCAGCCCAGCAGCCTGCCCATGCGCGGGAAGCACCCGTGAAGAAAGGCGGGGGGACGCAGGGGTTGCAGGTCGGCAGCAGGGCGACACACAAGCGGCCCCCCCTTCGGTGCGCAAGCGGCGCACAAGTGCCGGGACGCGGTTGCGGTTACATGGACGCGGTAGCTGGGGAGCGCGAGGGGGCACCCGTGCAGGCTGCAGGGTGGTTTCGCGGAACACCCGTGAGTGGGGAGTGAGCACAGGGTGTGAGGTGAGCGCGAGGCCCCGTGTCGTGCCTTGCCGTGCAATACACGAAACGGATCGCACATCATCGCTGCGTACCCCAACTTAACCCTCATCGACAGCAAGAGGGCGGCCGTGAACCGTGAAGGCCGAAAGCGAGATTTCAACCCGGCTCAACCCCCACTGCCCCTGCCCCTTTGACCCGGAGCTGAACCCCAGCGATCAGAAACGGACCGCGGCCGCACCGGGAGGGCGTCTCGCACAGCGCGTTCATGAAGACGACGTACGGCATGAGACCGTCCTTGTCGAAGCCGTACTTGACGAACAGCGCGGCGGCCATGTTGCGGTCCAGGAGGACTGTCCGGATGGGCTTGAGCACCTGGGGTGGGTGGGTGTGTGGGCGGCCGGCGGGCAGAGGGGAGGAGCGCTGTGCGGCGGGCGACGTGTACGCTGGCCTATTCGTAACTACGCCAACTCCTTACACCTTCCCCTCTCCAGTTGCATGCTGCTGATACACAGGGCACATCGTACATCCGTACATACATCCGTGCAAGTGCGGCATCGCACGGGTTGCATGGATGTGGGTTTGGCCGTATCAGGAGGCGCAACTACCCTAACAATGCGATGTGACAATATGCACGCGCGCGCCATCAGGACTGCGTCCTAGGATCCTTTTAGGTGTACTGCGTACGGTGTACGTCATACGATGTGCGCTGTACGATATACAACGTCTGGCGGCACCAACAGGCATGTGCCACATCACCACCACCACCACCACCACCACTCTGATCCGTACCTGCTTGTGCCGTGTCTTCCCCCCCGGGTCCTTGCTCTTCACCCAGGAGTCTTCGTACTCCATCAACCGCAGCACGTTCTGCCAGACCTGCGGTACGGCAGTACGGCACACGCGACGCGGCGGGCCTTCTTGCGTTAGATTGCCTGTCAGCTGGCAACCTCTCCCCAACGCCGCGCGTTGAGACCAGCTCAGGGCTTCGGAGGCATCTCTTCTTATGAAGGATTGTTTCCATCCAGCCATATTCCGCTCGAGTTGGGGATACGCGACTGCCACGCACACGGACATTTGCCTTCCCCAGGCGCAACCACGGCCTCGCATTCCGCCACATTGTTGGCCTTACCTCCCCCCCCCCCCACACACACACAACACAACACCCGCACCTGCAGGAACTGCTGTATGGACACCGCGCCGGTCCGGGCGGGGTCCACCCTCCAGAAGGCCTGTTTCAGGATGTCCTTCTCCAGGGCGCTGGGGGCCCGGGCGGCGTTGCAGGCGCGGTCCGACATGAACTTGAGGTGCCGCCGCATCATGTACTCCACCTGTGCGGAGGGCGTGGTCGCCGATTGGCGGTGGTAAGGCACGCGGCGGGTTAGGCAGAGGCCGGTGTGAGGTGACACTCCGACTCCCCCAGGCGCACAGCGGCGTCCTTCCGTGTCCGTGTACCACGGCTCCGCAGGGCCCCACTGCCAGCCCCGGCTGGTCCGGCCCCATCGCCATCGCCGAACCTGCGCCCCATCCCCAGCGCCGTGCTGCACCCCATGTCCCCGCCGAGCCACGCAGCCAGCCACCCCGGATCGGACCCATGGGGGGGGAGAAGACTGCGCACCCACCTCCGCGATGGCCAGCCGCATGAGCATGTCCCGCTGGGCCTGACCGCCGTTCCAGTCGCTCATCTCGTACTTGGGCGGCCGCGCCTTGCGGCCCTCACGGAGCGCCACCAGCGTCTCCCGGTTCAGAACAGCCTGCGTGGAGGGGGTCACAAGACCCAGGGAGGCGCCGCGACCCATGCACGTCACACCCGCTGCGTCGCCAGCGTGGGACAAGGACACACCGAGTGGCATTCTTCCAAGACACATACACAGAGACAATCAATCGCCCGCCGCCAGCATCCCTACGCCGACGTCACCCCGTCGCACTCCCGCCCGCCTGCCCTGCTGCCCACCAGCGGCCAGGGGATCCAGTCCTTGCAGGCCGTCTGCTGGTCCTTGTCCAGGCACTGGTGCAGCGCATGGATCCGCTGGTAGGGCGTCAGACGGCCGAGCAGGAACTCGCGCTCCGCCTCCGTCAGCGCCTCTGTGGCGGAGATGCCGTGGGGCAGGGGCGCCAGTTCGTTGATGGAGGTGAAGTGGCGCTTGCCGCTCTCCAGGCTCCTGCCGGGGCGGACGCGGATTGTGGCAAGAAAATTTGTTATTTTGTAATATTTTTCCTTTTTCTGTTGCATCTTTTCACACCACGGAAAGGGGGAGGGCAGCGGCCGGCGGTCAGACAAGTCCGCGGCAGCGCTGGAAGGCGTTTGACGGACCCGGTAGCCACCGTGCTCCTCCACGGCGCGTCCAGCAGGAGCCCCCTGGAGCCGACCAACTCCCTATACCCCCTACAGTCCTCTCCTCCAGCTTTGACCAGGGCGGCCTGCCCCTCTCCCGACCCCAACCCACTTATGTTCATTGAAACAGCAAAACCGCGGAAAGTCACCGAATGAGCAATAGTTGTCGCTTGGTGGTCGACGTCGCTTATGATGGGAGACGTAAGAAGCCCCGACCCGACCCGACCCCACCCCATCCCCCGCACAGCTTGGCTTCACCCACTTGCGCAGCGCGGCCTGCTGCATCGTGGCCGGGCCCAGGGCGCTGGCCATCGGGTCCTGCGAGGCCCCGGGCAGCCCCGCCGGCTGCGCCAGGCGGAAGAAGTTGGTCACCCCGGCCGCCAGGCGCTCGTCGTTGAAGGGCTGGCCGTGCTCGCGGACGGACCAGAAGGGCGGCACGTCCAGCTTGGGCGCACGCATGGTCTGCTCCTGGTCCTCGCGGCCCCAGTACTGCGCCTCCCGGGCCTGCCGTACCTCCTCCACACGCGCCTGCGGCGGAGAGCGGGGCAAGCGTGGCCGCAAGCGACGTCGAAGCCCGCCCAGTGGCGGTCCACTGTGGTAGGGGTAGATGGCACGAGGTCCTTGATGCTGCCCGCCGGGTGACCCAAGGGCCACTGTCTACAAGTCATGCCCGCTGATGATTATCAAGGTATTGCAATCAGCCGGTTCGCACCGTATCAGCCGAACCGCCGGGCGGCGGAACCACCCATCCATCGGCGTCAGCCAGGCAAGGCAGCAGGCGGCAGCAGGTCATCCCGACGGCAAAGAGCGGTCGCCCTAGCCCTCACACCGGACGCCATGCTCACCCGACCCCCGACCCAGCCACTGCAAGTCGCTCGCACACCAGCGCTACGTTCCTGTTCAGGCGCTCAGTCGCACCCAGACTACTCTCCCAGGGGTGGGGTCCTCAAGTGTAACCAGCCATTCCGCATGTCCCCGTAATCAGCCGTTCGCCGGTCCATCCCTGGCGTCCGTACGGAGTACCCAGCTGGCCCCGCCGGCGCGCGCTCACCCGAGCCGCTTGCGAACGGTCGCCTATGGGCCGCTCCCTGGGCGCGCTCGAGGGCCGCGGCCGCCCCACCCCGCCGTAGCCACCGCCGCCGCCCCCTAGCACGGCAGCCACTCCACCGCCCCGGGAAGGGGTGGCGGCGCGGGCGGGCGGCCGGGCGGTCGCGGGGCGGTCCAAGATGCCTCCGGTGCGGCCCCCGCCGGCCCCCGTGCGGCCTGACAGGGCGCCCGGAACATAAGTCGACATGAGTGCGGTTGGAAGTGGCGGACAAGCTTATTCAGTCACGTAGATAACACGGCCATACGGTTCGAATTCGGCGACCAGGGATGCACAGTCGGTGTGGGCAAGGAGGGCGGTGTTGCGACGCAACCGCCCTGAGTAGACCGCTGACAGCGAGGGCGGGTGCAGCATCCTTTTGGATTAGAATTTAACGATACTGGGCTTGCAGCGCCGCCATGTTAATGGCGAGCGGTGCACCAGTGCGTCGCCGGTTCGTTGGGGTTGCACCTGCCGTGCAATTCCAACATCGACGCTGCTCCGCCGCAGTCCTAGCCCCACCGCGCCCCCCACCTGCCACTCCTTGGGTCTTCGAGAGGCCAAGAGCCTTGAAGGCATTTGTGCTGTCATTTCGCCCACGGCTGCCTCCCAGGGACTCCGCCATCGGACCCTTACACTAACGGTTCTTCTGGTGACCCAGTTCCAGAATATCTCAAGTACATCTTAATATTATGTCACACATTGTTGTTTGAGCGATATCGGTGTTGGGTTTAGGGGGGGCGCGGCCTGAGGTACTCGCCCGACTCAGCAAAAGATATCTCAGTTGTAAGCATCATAGAGTAACATGACATGACTTCAGTTGTAAGCTGACGTCGGGTCTGCGTTTACGCTTCAGTTGGCGTTTGTACGGAAAGGGTGCCGTTGACCGGCGAGTTTTCCTCAGGAGTTTTCCTTGTCTGGCGAGGCAACTGTCGTCAGTTGTGCAGGTGATGGGCCTGTGCAGACAGCCGTATTTGCGGTTGCAAAACAAATGCATATAGAGTCCCGTGTGAAAATGCAGAATTCAAGACGATGCTCGCCTTATGAGTATATGTAACGCTTTCAACACATAGGCAGTCCCCTTTATATCTCTTAACATTTTGACTTGCGGCACGATGGCGCAGTCCAACGACGCACTCAACAGTCGCAAAAGGAAAGCGGAGGCTCACAACCTCAAAGAAATGTGCCTCACAAGCGGCCGCCGAGCGTTCCTCTCCTTCGCTTGGGCTGCGAAACTTCTGCAATCGCCCAAACGCCGCCGTATGGCTGGTGGACAGGTGCCCTGGAGTAGTTTTAATTGGCTACAACACACCTACCTTCATCAGGCGGTGATCGGCGCCCTCAAAAAACCGGGTTCTGGCAACACCGGCGAATCGGTACCCGCCAACCGCGCGGTCCAACCGCTTCCGGCCGGGACCCGCCCCGCAGGGCCCTCGCAGCAGGGCGTGCTTGCAGGGCCCCAGGAGGCTGCGGAATTCGTTGATCTCACACTCTCAGACGCGTCAAACAACGCGGGCACGAGTCGTGGGCGTAATGACGCCGTTCAGCCGGTTTCACCGCTGGGCTCGGCATCCGTTCAGCGCACAGCCTCATCCGCCCGGCGCCCGACTGCCTCCCCGCTGGCTGCGCTGCCGCCCATCAGCGCAGCCGACGAAGAGCCATGCAGTGCACGCGCGTGCAAGGGCCGCGGTGTGCCATCGGCGCTGCTGGTTGGGCGGGCAGGCACGCCCCTACTCGCGGCCCTGAAGGCGCGGCGGGTGCAACCCAAGCCTTCAGCCTGCGTCGCGACCACACCGGTGAGGATCCCCCCTCACTACGGCATGCATCCAGTTGTTACATGCTGTACCCATACTTGCCCGGGCATGGTTCTTGCTGCACCCAACTGGGCTGGAGTAGGGGCGGTCCGAGCCATAGAAATGTCATCTGGGTCGACTTGTTCGTCGACCTTATGGCCTGGGATTACTGTCGCCAGGGTATTGGTGATGGCGCCCTTGATGCTGGTGGTGGGTTGATGGCTTCCCGCGCCGCTGTCCCTCACCGCAGGCTGGGCCGTCCACGAACCTGCAGCCGCTGACAGCGGCTGATCTGGGTCGGCTGCTGAGGGGCAACGGCTGGCTGAACGACGAGGTTGTCAACTTCTACATGCTCCTAATCATGGTATGACATGTAACATATCAACGGCCTCAACGGCTCCCTCGTGAAGGTCCTGGGGATCGTTGGGGTCTTGCTCGCGAGGGTGAAGCCAATGTCTCACACATTGCGTGATTTGACGTGTCTGTCCCAAAGTTAACACAAAGCCGTACTCGTATTCTCCGTACCATGCACAGAAGCGCGAGTTGGAGGCGCAGCAGAGCCCGGAAGTCGCTCCAACGGCAGCCCGATCCACAGCAGGCGTGCCGCCGCCCGGCGCAGGGTCCGCTTCAACGCCGGAGCGCGTGCGCGACACGCCTGCTGCCCGACGGCGACAGCGGTGCAGCGGCTCGGCTGAGATTGAGCCGGCAACTTCAGGCGGGGCTCCGGCAGGGACGGCGGGGCGGTGCAGGGACGAACAGATGTCCGAGACGGTAGCCAAGTCAGCGCCCTCTGTTGAGGACCCTGCAGCGGCAACTGCCGCGTACTTGGAGACGGCAGCGCCCACAGCGCTGCCGTCGCCGGCGGTGCCGCGTTCCCCGCTGCAGCATGTCGTCAGCGCTGTCGCAGCCGCGGCGGGGAACAGCGGCGTCGCCGCTGCCCTGGCGGCAGCGATGGTGAGCACGGCGGCGGGGCTGGGCGCGGCGGTCGCGGCCAGTGCGAGGCGGCTTGCACCGCAGCGACGAAATTTGGAGAGCTCGCTGGCAGCCGCTGCTGCTGTGGTAGAGGCAGTACACGTGGCGCCCGCGCCGGCGCAAGGAACGACATGCGCAGCCGAAGAAGCTGTGTTGCCAAGCCCAGCATCAGGCCCGGCGCCTTGCCTCGGGGCCGGGGATCAAATAGCGATAGCATCTCCAGCAGGGACGCGGAGTCGCTTCACGGTGTATGCTTTCAATAGCTTCTTCTTCAGCAAACTCACGAGCAAGGGCAACCGCAAGGGCTTCGAGTATGGCGAAGTACGGCGGTGGACGCTGCCTAGCCGTACGCACACACCGGACTGCGTGCTGACGCGGGACCTGCTGCTATTCCCGATCAATCACGGCAACTCGCACTGGTGAGTCCATGTGGTGGTCACCGCGGGTGGCGCTGGTTTCGTGGTGCTGCCCACAAACGTGGGTGTGTCTGGGCTGTTTCTTTTTCACCCCCAAACATGGGGTGCCGTCCCGCGGGACATTTTTGTGTACCATATTTGGGGGGGTATGATGTCATCTGGCCATGGTTACGGGAACCCAAAGGTGGTCAAGACCATTCACCGCGTGTGCCGCTACGCAGCTTCCCCATGTCACGGGGTCTGCCCGTTTCTCCTCTTCCTCCTCCCCCTGCGTTTCGCTCATCCAGGTGCCTGGCGGCCGTCTGGCCTCGTCGCCGCCTGCTCCAATACTTCGACAGCTTGGGGCCTGCTCGGGGCACTTCGGACTGGGTGCTGGACACGCTCCAGCGCTGGCTGCTGACGGATGCGGAGGACAAGCAAGTGACCCTTGGGTCAGAAGCGGCGTCGTCCACCGCCGTGACGGCGCGGCCCAGTGGGAGCACGGTCTCTGACGGCTGGAGGAGGGAGGCAGGGGAGATGCGAATCCCGCAGCAGGTGCGATCGGCCGGATAGTGCAAGCCAGGACGTAGAGGTCGTTCCTTGCGACGAGTCTTATTATGATCCTCGTTGTGAAGTGTTGCGTCACAACAAAGTATGAAGCTCTGGTGTAGCGCGCTCATCCGCTCGCCTGGCCCTGCTTGGGTCAATCCCGGGAGTATATATACCGATCCGCCGTTTAGCTGTGATCTGTATTCAGGGGTGCAAGGTCTGTGAATTAGTATGGATTACTCCTGCTGCCAGCGGGTGAGCTCAAACGCTTTGCCCGTGTCCCCCTCCATGTGGCAACCGCAGCTGGACGGATGCAGCTGCGGCGTGTTCGTGTGCGCCTTCGCGGAGCTGCTCGCCAGGGGCGTGCGTCCCCAGGCCTTCGGGTTCTCGCAGGTGGGTCGTCGGGGCTGGCAGGTGGCTGGGCGAGGGCTGCGCCGCAGGCGGTGCACGGCGCCGTGGTGTTCCGCCCACACCGCTAGTCCTGGGGGTGGTGAGGTGGGGTCCGACGCGCATTTTACTTTGCTGATTCTCAGCATGTAGTCTTCGCATACGCCAGCAAAGGTTCATCTGTGACGCGAGAGCTGCTTGCGCGACACGTAGGATGTTGCGGTGACCAGTATGTATGGTTTATGGTTTGGGGTCAGTAGCGGTTGGCCGGCTGGCCGGCTGGCTGGCTGGCTGGTTGCCGGAACCGACGACTGTTGTTGACGTCTGTCTACTTGCCCTTGGTCCCCCCTGACCAACGCACAGGTGGACGTGCCCGCGATCCGGCGCGGGATAGCGGAGCAGATCCTCCGGGGGTCGCTGTGAGTGAGGCGTGCGCGTCCCTCAAGCTGGCCGAAGGCGCTCTGCGCGGCCGTCTTCAGTCGGCTGGTGGGAGAGCGGCCCTTTCTTTTGCCGCACCGTGTACAACGACAGATCCGGCGTGACGGTGATCCGGGGGCCGCGACAGTGAGGCCGGGATCCTGTCACCCTGCCACCGCCATAAGCTCGGGCGTAGTTCGGGCCAGCGTTGCGTCCTAGTGCCCGCACAGGTATGTCAGAGCAGAGGAGCTATCATGCTAATAGTCACAGGCAGCATCGGGTGCTAGCGGCCTTCGGTTCCGAGTTCGAAGGTGTCCTATTTGTTACAGCGGTGCCGACATCCATCGTGGCCAATCCGATGGCGTAGGGTGTTGTGGGACGTGGGATGTAGCCGTCCAATGGGCGCGTGGAGCATGGAGCAGGCAGACGGGAGTTCTTCCACCGATTTCTCTTCGTGCGTGGCGCACAATGCACAACGTAGGCAGTGCTCAGCCGTACCGCGATAAGGGTGTGTCTTGACGGTGGGGCTGCAACAGGGAGCCCCCAAGCTGGCGTGGTAAAACATAAAGCAGTGAACCTGCCGGTGCGACACAGAACAATCCGTGTTGCAAATCTATATCGCGATACGCCAATGTAGTGCTTGCGGTGCAGTGTCTGAAGTGCGCAGCTGGTGCAGGTGTTCAGACAGTCCTTCGCCAGGGCCGTGGTTCCACATTAGGGCCTGGTATCTCAGGCATGCATGCAAACCCTAGGAGTTTTGGACTACGGCGTTGCGAGAAGTGTTTCGGTTATCAATGTTTCGGTGCTGTTGCATTGTTTCGTGGTTTCATGCCGCCATTCTGTTGCGTCCAGGTGCTGGTTAGGCATGCGGAGGGGCGCGGCTTCCGGGTCACATCCTAGAGTGTCTGTCGCTGATCTCAATAATCGGAGGACACACAACAACACGGTACATTAACTGTTTATAGAGCTAGGGTAGAGGACTAGTTGATGATGTACGGCCACGGTTGTATTTCAGCAGAGTGGTGTGAACCCCGCGGCCGTGACCGAGTGTATCGATTATCAATTTGCGTGGCGACAACGTATTTGGCCGAACGGTAGCACGGTTTCGGTAATCGGTATGCATCGACAAGCGCTTTCGATATGCGTGGACGAGAGCGCTTGGCGCGGCGGTGTGGGTGGGTGGGGCCGCGTGGAAGGTCAACGGGCACTACGCGGGCGTATTGTGCCGCGAAATCCTGGAACTGAGCCGGATCTAGCCGGATGTACGCGGATGGCTGCGCGCCCGATGTGTATGTGCGACCATGGTTGGTTGCCGACGGGGGAGCTGGCACACGTGCAATTGCTGTGAGGCGGCTTGCAGTTGCGCGGCGGCGGTGGACATGTGGGCGGTTGCCGATAACCCGGCAGCGATATGGCTGGGGGGCTTCCCTATTCGATAGCCGCCGCGGGGAATATGACACCGCGTGTGGCTCGCAGGGGCGCCGAGGCCCCCTTCGCCAGCTGCCCCTGCCTCGCACCGGCACCTCAGGACCCGGGGGCCCCTGCCAAGGAGGTCCACGGATCAACTTTCACATTACCACCCGGTCTGTAACCCTGGGCTGATTGGGCTGATGAGTCGGCTGATGTGCCGAAACCCGAAAGCAGGTGACGTGCTGCGGCCGGCCGCTTTCTGTTACCACAGCGCCCTTCCAAAGTCGTGTTCAGCGCACATCGCCATGTTATAACGCCTGCCTTGCCTCAGTCCCAGAAGCATATGCACGAACGCGCATGTCGCTCGCCGGCAGCATCATCCCAACCGACATAGACATCGACACAGCTTTTATATGTACGGTAGATGCGCACGCCCCCCTCAGCCTCACAATGCTTGATTATGCGCCTGTGCTTGATCATGTTGTGGGCAGCGTCCTCTTGAACTTGAAGGCCATCCCAAACGCAGCATGTGACACAACCAATGCAGCCGAAATGAACCCCAGATTGCATAGTAAGCACCTCTTACAACCATGTCTGAACATTCGAGGTTCTTGGATTAACCACTCATCACCTGGCGACGTTCGTAGTGGCTTGCATGCCTGACGCCATCGTCGATCCCACCTCGGAAGCGCGCCATGAAGGGCGCGCATCACATGTTGCTACGCACGTATATATTTACAACAAATAAAATTAACGAGCACAACTACGGTAGGCGACAGAGCTGGTAGAGCGCTTTGCAGCAATTGCAGCCACAACCTCCAGCCAAAGTCCGCAAGCTTCTCGCGCAATGCTACTCAACGCCATCATACTATGAGGCAAAACTGACTGGCTACGGCCGAGGCGTCGCCCACAGACTGCACCATCCCTATAACTTTTGTTCGGTTTTAGGGTAAATGGGAAATCGCCAAGCCAGCCGGTCCTTGTCACGGTACATTCCACAGTCTGGTTAAGACGTCTTCAGGTTTATACACCAAAGCCCAATCCCTGAAGCATGTACGAAGCAGCAGTAGTGACATTGTCATCTTGTACGACGTAAAGGCCAGAAATCCTATATAACCTGCGACTCACCTTCCTGTATGACGGCAGGAACATCTCACTTAAAGGCACTCTCGCTTAAGCTTAGGAGTTGTTTCTTGTCCTTTCGCTGTCCGGAGCGTTGCAGCCCTGTTAACTTCGTCGCAGCCGCACATCCTCAACGTCCAAGGTGAGCTCGTGATGTTGAATCGCCTGCAAGAGGCGTTTGCTGGTCGCCAGTGCTGGGGGCTCAAGTCGATGCGAGCTTCCTTCCCAACAATCCCAGATTGATTCGGAAATTAACTTTAAATTTCCTAATTACATTGCTGCAGAGGTATCACAAACACATGTTAAGGTCATGTTCCTGTCGACAGCAAAGTTGCCAGCGCCGCTGCAAAGTCTTACGTGAGTGCTGATTTGTGGATATCGTGCTATCAGACTGCAACTTGAAGATCGTTTCGGGGTGTGACCATTGCGGCAACGTTTGGCATGCCTGCTGGCTGCGAGTGGAAGACATGGGTATACATGATTCTGGGAGTGGAAATGCAGTTCGTCGGTTTGCGCACTGATCTGGGATCACATTGTGCTTCGTCGCCAAAAAGTGGTGTCTTTTGTCCCTCCCTCGCACAGACCCGAGTGACCCGCGAAGCTTGCTGACCAAGAACGAAGGAGCGCGACAATGTGCAGCTGACCGACGCGCAAGACAACTCTCAATCCCAGATCAATCGACGGTGTCCAAGACCACTGCAATGGGCGTACGTCGGTCAAGGTGAGGTGGGAGTCGCGGGCTGGGGAGGAGGGACTATGCGTGGGTTGGGACGGGCGGGCTGAGGAGGAGGGACTATGCGTGGGTTGGGAGGGTCGGGTTGGGGAGGCGGGACTATGCGTGGGTTCCGGGTTGGGGAGGAGGGACTATGCGTGGTTTCCGGGTTGGGGAGGAGGGACTATGCGTGGGTTCCGGGTTGGGGAGGCGGGACTATGCGTGGGTTCCGGGTTGGGGAGGAGGGACTATGCGTGGGTTCCGGGTTGGGGAGGAGGACTATGCGTGGTTCCGGGTGGGGAGGCGGGACTATGCGTGGGTTCCGGGTTGGGGAGGAGGGACTATGCGTGGGTTCCGGGTTGGGGAGGCGGGACTATGCGTGGGTTCCGGGCTGGGGAGGCGGGACTATGCGTGGGTTCCGGGTTGGGGAGGAGGGACTATGCGTGGGTTCGGGTTGGGGAGGAGGGACTATGCGTGGGTTCCGGGTTGGGGAGGATCGGACTATGCGTGGGTTCCGGGCTGGGGAGGAGGGACTATGCGTGGGTTCCGGGCTGGGGAGGCGGGACTATGCGTGGGTTCCAGGTTTGGGAGGAGGGACTATGCGTGGGTTCCGGTCGTTGATTACGTTACGATGACACCCTCATTTGCCCCCTCGACTCCCCTTTACCTGTGTGCTTTTCGGGATTGCAAAGCCCAAGAACCTAGTCATGGTCTTGGGGTCTCAGTTCGGCTCAGCCAAGCGTCGCGGCAACGCATCGCGGCCGGGCGGTGGGCCCCGTGCGCCCCTACCGTACTTATCTCTGCATGATGATGTGCCGTTGGCCACCCCTGCCTCCCCCTCCCCCGCCCCTCCCCCCGTTACAGGGCAGGGCGACGTCATGGCAGCAGCCGGGTCCATCTCCCGTGCCGGATGGGGCGGAAAGAGAGAGGCGGCGCGCTTGAGGGTGGGCAGTGGGCAGTGAGCCGATGTCTGGGTGGAACTCGCCTCGCCCCCGGTGTGGCAAGACGGGGCCGGCAAGGCTCGGGCTCGCGGAGGGCGACACGGGGCAAGGTGCCGATGGGCAATCAAGGGGGGCGGGTGAGGCGGCGCCTCGTCAGCTCGCGAGGTGGCTAGGCCACGTGCAGGAGCTGGGGCCGGGTGGAGCGCATGGGCTTGGGTGGGTGCCGCAACCGGTGGTTGTCACCACCCCCAACCGCATGGACTGTAGGGGGGACCCATGGGGCAGCGCTAGGATGGCCTGGATGGCCGGGAGGGGCAACCGGGTGGGATACCGGGGGAGGGTCGGCGCTGCTGCGGGAGCTGGGTGGGCGGGGCCGCACCACAGTGGGCAGGTGGGGTGGGCGGGACCATGGGTGGGACCATGGTTGGTTGCCGACGGGGGAGCTGGCACACGTGCTGCCGTGAGGCGGCTTGCAGTTGCGCGGCGGCGAATGAAGCCGCCCTCTACCCGCCCACATCCCACCCCTCTTCATGTATTTCATCCCCCTCACAGTCCTCGAGTGTTCGTTGCTGACTGTTGCTGACAGCATCTTGCTCTCCATGGTTGCTCATTACAATGTGAATTTGAGTTTGTACTTTTGTGCAAGATTGTTTCTTAGTCTCCAAAGGAGTCTTTACTTTCCCTGCCGGACCTCTCTCCACTCCCGTAGTAAGAAGTTGTAAGCAGCGTACTCACAGCAGCAGCACAGGACTGGTTGATAACCGGCCGTCCAGAGCGCGAGCCCATTCCAACCCTCCTCACTCCAGTCGGTGTGATTGCCGCCTATCTTCTTAACAATAGATACCCGAGAGAGCCTTGCACAGCAACTCTTCAGCAACATCTTTGTCTTCGCGCCTCCGATTCTCTACGACCCGTCTGCAATCTGATGGAATGGAAGGAATCCTTGGCCGACAGTGTTGCGTCCCCGTACAGGGCTAGCACCTGGCTAGCGGACTCACTAGCGCTGCTCACCGCGGCAGCTTTCCAACCCACCACCACGACACGGATCGAGGACGAACACCACGAGGGATACTACCGCCGCCGCCACATCATGACGGCGGGGTCGCCAGCCCGGCGTGCCGACGCCGTGCCACCATTCCGAGTACCGTGCCACCATTCCCGACAATGGTGCTGCAGTGCATAAATCGACTGTGCCATGATCGACCCCGCAGGAACGCAGTCCCGACACGAAACATGGACTCACAGGCTCCTCATGAACGCCCAACCTTGGCATCCAAACGGATATCAACAGGCGCCATATCTCCGTGGAACCACCCTGGTGCGGTGAATGCGAACACGATGCGGACATTTGGGGCCACGAGGACGCGTCGCACACGAGAATCACACGGCCACCGCGCGCGTCGCCTCTTTTATCGCTTCGCTCCCTGCCGTCCCCAACCCAGTTGCCCCATGGGGCACGCACCGCCCTGCCAGGCCTAGAACTGACCAACGCGGAAATGCACATCAATCGAACCATTATGATTGGGCGCAAGGCAGGCGTTGCGCACCCGAGGACATTGGTGTTGCCAAGCACGCCAACGTTCTTGACAGTCACACAGTTCATCTGGCACTTTACCCCCTCCTACCACCGAGCATCGTGTCAGTCGCGCAATGCAGTTCAGCCGCTACCCCCTCGAACCCCCTTTTTGTCAATAAAGACAGCGAAATCGCGAAACAATCGTACCCCATCCGTGCGTGACCAGTGGAGCGTGGCCCTAATAACCCAACGCCCTAGACGGAGCCCACCACAATGTGACACGAGTCAGTGAGAGTTGCATGCAGTCGATGCGTATCCGAACAAAGTTCACAGGCAACATATCCTCAGCTTGGTACCAGGCTGTCACGGTCTACCTAAACCCCCCTGGAGCCCACGAATCAGCACGTCACGTCCGCAGCACAGCCCCCATCCCGTGTTGCCCCTCCCCCTTGCAGTCCTGACCCTCGGTCTGTCGCACACGCACATCCCACACATTACAGTGCCGCTTCTCCCAGACGAGTGCAACTGCAACGCTCGACATGGCGCAGCAGCCAAGCGCATGCGGGAAGCCACACGCACTTTCCATGTCGGCATTGCAGCAAAGCCCACCTCATACATACACATGACCTGATGCGCCCGCAATAAGGGCCACAACCGCCCTGGCCGTCGAAGTCATGCACCACGGCGCCGGCCTTCAGTTGCCAACAGTTAATACATATCGCGCCAGCGGGCTCCCTGCGAACGTGCGGCTGCTACCACCTGACACTACCAAAACATGGTCCGGGGTTAGGGCCTCCGTCAAGCCCTAATCCGCCCCCATTTTCTGCCTCGTCTTGCAGGGAACCGACCTGAGACCAAAGCGCATCCTCAAAAGCCCCAAAGCGCTTCAGCGCCATACCGCCCGCCCGTCCCTCAGACGAATCGACAGCCGGATCGCACAGGCAGACAGCCTTGCAAGAGCTTGAGCCGCTCTAGGGGCCGGGCAACATCCTAGACAGTGCTCGGAAGTCCTGGGCAGTGCTAGGCACGTCCCGCGCTGCGACCTAGAACCTGCTCTCATCCGTTGCGGCAGCAATGCTGCCAATGGCTGTGGTGCTACCAGTTGGGCAGGAAGGAAGTGCCGCCATCGTAGCTGCCCGTGTCTAGGCCGGGGGTGCCGTGCCACGGACCGCCGTGCCAGGCATTTCCGAACGGGATCTCCGTCATTTGCTGCATGGGGACAGCGTGGCAGGCGGGGTCATGCGATGGAATCGGGCACGTTATGAGGTGCGGCGGAAGACGGGTTGGACAGGCAGTTGGCAAGTCGTTTTCCAGTGTCACTGGACGTCTAGGAGGGTCCGGGCTACATAGTCCACGCCGGGCACTTCCGTAGCGACAGTCCTTAGATTGACACCACGAAAAGTCGGTGCCTGGACATGCCATTCCCCTAGACGCCCATGGGCCCCCGGGCTTCCACGGACGCGTCGCAATTTGCGCATTGTGCAGCATTCGCGACTTGACCTCCTCGCTCACCTTATACCCGGGCGTGTCGCAGATGTAATTGTGCTGAGACGCGTTGTAGTGCATCTCGCAGCACTTCGGTGCGATCTTGTAGCGGTGCATCGGCTGGTTTGTGGGCTGGCCGTACAGCAGCGTCCACTCGTAGCCCTGGGCCAGCAAGTCTGAGGAGGAGCCGGACCGCGAAGCCGTTTGCGCGTTCAGCGCATGCATGCACGTATGAGATACCCAACCGGTTCCAACCGTAAGGAATGGGACCAGCGCCCAAGCTAGATGTTGTAGTGCTGATTGGGGCTCAGGGCCGAGAGCCGCCAGGGGGTAAGGGAGTTCTCTCACCCGGAAGAAGTGCATAGACGCAAGCAACTAGCTGCTCGCAGCTGGGCGAACATTCCCTCTCACACAAACGCATGCCTGTCGTGCAGCCATGGGCTCCACTGGAAACGGCTCAAGATACCAGGGCCGCCGCGAGCTCGAGCCCCACGCACGGGCCCTATGCGTCGGCCGGTTCATTCCTCGCTGTGCTGTGCTATGCTGTGCTCACCTCGCGACCTGTTGCGCACCGCATCCGCCATCCGGAGCACCGGGTAGCCGTACTGCTCCTGAATGTCCTGGGAGCTCATGGTGCTGATGTGTGAGAGGCACTCGTTCAGCTCCGGTGTGAAGTTCCTGCCGATGGAGCCACCCTGAGGGGCATGACGGGAACGCAGCGCCCGGCAGCGATCAGAGACGGGCATGGGCATGCGGCGCCTTGCGGGTGCGGAACGACACCAAGCAGCACACAGCGCACTGCAGTACAGGCCCCCTCTGGCCGTGGCCCTACAGCGGGAGGGCGCCGTGGCAGCCAACGCCGCCAAGCACGCAGGCCCTGGTTGCCGCGGCGGGCGAGCCAGACAGCCGAGGTGGCGTCATGGGGGGAAGGGCGGCGGCCATACCAGCGGGACGGGCCGCTCCACACCTACGGCACGCACCGGCACGTGGCAGCGGTAGTCCAGCAGCAGCAGTGGGGAGAGGAACTTGGCCGGGCCGCGGGGAGGGTTCTTCTGCGGGTACTTGAGCACGTAGAAGAAACCCTGGGGTAGGGGCCCGGGGGCGAATTGCGGCGGACGGGACAGTAGGGCCGCCACTCGACCGACAAGCAGGCAGACAGGCAGTGCGCGCGTCAAGGGTGGGACGGGCTCAGCCGGGCATACCGTGTTCCGGCTAGTCTACAACGCAGAGTGGGCTCCTCTGCGACCCTTCTTGTGTGCCCCTCAACAGGAAAACATGGCGTCCCTCATAGCGCGATCAGCTCAATGGCGCTTCAACTTAAAGACAACGGCTTCGCACCCCACCCCGGTTTCTTGCTTTCCTCAATTTCACCTCCCAACCCGCACGGCGACCCGACTCCGACCCACCAGGTGGTTGATCATGAACTTCTGGGTGGTGGGCACAATCAACGAGTCGATACCGCATTTGCGCCAGGCGGTGGCGTACACCTGCAGGGGTTGGAAGGGGCGCCGCCGCCGCCGCACAGGGGACGTGAGAAGCCGCTGACGCGGTCCAACCAACCAGCTCACTTTCGTCTTGCGAGGCCGCTGGGCGGAGGCTGTCATGGAAGCAGCAACACAGCCAACAACGCCAAGCACCACACGCACCAAAACAGACGAGGCGCACGAGGAAAGGGAGGGCGTCGTCAGCGCCCCGCGCATGCATGCATACATACCTGGTCGTTGTCGATGAGCCAGAACTTGCCCGTCTCGGTGAGGAAGATGTTCTGCTGGTGGCGGTCGCACTGCGAGAAGAGCAGGTCGAAGATGGCGCCCTGCACCAGCTCGTGATGGTTGATGCGCTTGGCGAACAGGTTCAGCATCACGTCGGGCTTGAGCGGCGGCTTGCCGGCCTCCTGCGCACTCGGTGCAGGGACGCGCAACGGGGGGGAGGCGCCATGGGATCCAGTGAGGATCGTTCATCCTCCATCCGCCGCTTTTTCCTCCGAGCCTCAGGCCGGCCCGCGGGAGCGCGGCTCTCAGCACTCTGTCAAGCGTATCAAGGGCCACCCCGCCGCCCCCACGTCTTCCGCGCCACCAAAGCGATGCCCCGGGCATAGCAGCGCAGTGCGGGAGCGCACGGAGCATAGCAGCGCCGTGCGAACCCGGCAGGCGCAGAATAGAGCAGCGCAGCGCAGTGCGGATAAGGCAGCATTGGGCACTGCCGCCGGCGTCCTCACACGCGTGAGCGTCCACCTGTCCGTCGGACGGCTGCCCCAGGTCCCCCTAGCACCGGGCGGTGCTAGCCCCGCCTCACCCACCTGGATGTTTTGAACCGATACGCCGTCCGCAATGTCCGCCCACAGCCCCAGCCACTTGACGTGGAAGCCGGAGCCGGGCATGACGCCGTTCAACGGCTCCATCCACACCTTGGGCACGATCTCGTTCAGACCGCACTCAGCCGTCAGCTGGGGAGCGCCGCGGCAGCGGCCGCGCAGCGGGCGAGGAAAGCCGTGGGCCGTGAGCGGGCAGGGCGAGCGAGACGGACCCGACGGCCGGATGGAGACCGACGGAGCCTTTCCTCCTGAACTCCTGTCGCGCGTGCGGTATGCACTTCGCGACACGCGCCTTGCTTGTCCCCCCGCCCCAATGAGCAAACCGCGAGCTGGCTATACGCGCAGTTGCACCGACACGCGCAGTCGTCCTCGCACGACCTGCATCACGGCGAACTTGGTCCGGACACATGTACCGCCCAGGCCGCATCCCATCCGAAACCATTCGCCGCCCCTCCCATCCGCACACCTTCTGCTGTGCCAGCAGCAGCTTGACCTGCGCGTAGACCTTCTTGGGGTCGCACATGCCCAGGCCGCGCTGCTTGGGCTTGAGCACGGGCACGCACCACACCTTGACCACCGCCCAGCCCGACGCCGTGCGGTCGGTGCGGACGCGGAACAGCCAGGAGGGACTGCCCCCGGGCTCGTGCGCGTAGTAGGAGCCCAACAGGATGGAGCCCGAGGCCATCATTTCCTGCGAGCAACAGCGCGGCAGCGGAGCAGGGTCGACGCCAAGCGTGGAGGTCAACCAGTGGCGACCCACGGGGCACCTCCCTCACGAGGATATCGGGAAGCCCAGGGGTCCAGGCCACCGACAGGGGGTCCAGGCCACCGACAGCCCACCTGCCCCTGGCGGCCTCATCACGACTTCGCCGCCGTGTGTCAGCTTCCCGGTGGTTCCCACAACGGGACCCCCACCGCATCAGACACCGACTCGCCTCCGTCATGACGCCCTGCGCCGCCCCGTCCGTCCCTCCCCCGCCACCATGCTGCCCACGTACCAGTGTGTGGTCGCAGCCGCGGCAGACCGTGCAGTTGGGCAGATGCTGCTTCGCCTGGAAAATGCGCCGCCCCGGCGCAATATCCGTGATGTTGTAAATGCGACCGCCGATGTGGTAGTCCGGCCCCGACTCGGTCGTATCCAAGGCCTGGTACTCATCCGCTGCGAGCCGGCGGCGGCTGCCGCCGCCGTTCCCGCCTGCCCCACTGCCCTGCCCCACATCGGCCCCCAGCTCGCCCGCCTGCCGGAGCACATCCGCCAGATCCTCCCCGTCGTCCTGCCCGACCGCGTCTGCCGCGGCCTCGCCGGAGGCCGTGCGGTGCATCTGCTCCTGGAGCTTCCGGCCCAGGAAGGCACTGCCCGAGGAAGCAGACCCGGACACAGACCCGCGCGCCGGATTTCCGGCGCAGGAGTCGCAGCCGGTGCTGCCGCCCGCGTCCGCGGGGATTCTCGTGTCGCGCTCCACCGGCTTGAGGCCGTAGATAAGGCCCTCCGCTTCCGCGGGGTTCTCCAAGTAGGCCGCGCTGGCACGGTCCACGGATCTGAGGCGCCGCCGCTGTGTCCCCCCCGAGCTCTTCTGCTGCTGCTGCTGCTGTGGCCCGAGCTTCAGGGCCGAGTTGGGGACGCAGACCTTGCAAAAGAAGCACTCGTCCACATGCGGCAGTTTCTGGTGCGAGGGACAGGCGGGCGGTACAGGGCAGGTTTGCGGCTTCGGGGTTGGGCCGGGGAGGTTGCTGCAAACACTGGCCCTGAGGTCCATCCCGTCGAACGGAGTATGTTTTTCGCGTTGTCCTTCGTGACTGACGGAGTGTCAAAATCTCCGCGAGCCACAAGCACACCACCACGTCCCTCCCAACCCGCTGCATCCCTGCAGCATCTCCTAGCTGTCCAGTCTTTGGCAGGTCACGTCACGTCAACCCACCATCAGCCTGTCGATATCCGCCTGTGTTTTCGGGAGGTCAAAGTCAGACCAGTCTGCTACGTTACTGTGCACGTCGGTCGCCGTCTTGGACACTTCAGTGGAAATGAGCTTCGACACGTCATACTCGTGAAAGGCCATTTTCCCCGTCCCGCGGGGCTGCGTGGCCGCCTGTTGCTGCTGCTCTTGATTTTGTTGTTGTTGTTGTTGTTGTTGTTGCTGCTGCTGCGGTGGCGGCAATGGAGACGGCGGCAGCGGTGAAGGTGGTGGTGAGGGCGGCGGCGGCGAGGGCGAGGGCGACGGCGGCGGCGGCGAGGGCGAGGGCGGCGGCGGCGAGGGCGGCGGGGGGGAGGGCGGCGGGGGCGACGGGGGTGGGGGAGACGGAGGTGGTGGTGACGGCGAGGGTGACGTCTGCAGTACCGTTTGACCACCGCTCTGCTGGCTTTGGGTCCCAGACCCCGTCCGAAATTCCGTTTGTGATGTGCTCCCGCCATTGCTTACGTCCGTGGCATGATCACTTTCACGTAAGTGCGTCTGCATCGGCACCGAATTGTGGGGCGGCTCACGTCATGTGGTCAACGAGTCCGCCCTGGCGGCGGCAGCGGCGCCCTTGCGCATACGCAGCAACGTCAACGCTTCTCACCCGTGTCCTCGGACGCGCCTCCACGGTCACTCCCGCGAGACCAAGCCTTATCTTACACAGGTTGAAATGGCTAAATGGGTTTGCTGCGGGGGTGGTCGTGTTTAGTCAGATAATGCGGCCATGTGTCGCTGCACGGGAACAAGACAATCACCTGAGACAGCTTTGACTTCCGTTCCATTCTTTTGCATCATTGTCTTGCAATGCTCTACACCGCTCTGCATCACCAGCATCTGCGAGACAGGCGAAAAGTCCGTTATACGAACCGGGGCAGATGGTAAGCTCATCGCAGCGCTGAGAGCCTACTTACTGCAGGTAACAAGGCAAACATGAGCGCCAAGAACAGGAAGATTGCGTATCGCCGAAACGGTCCATGCTGACCCTGACCATGGTGCTGGGCGTGGTGCCCAGCTCGGCTAAATTGAGATCTCATCTTGCTCGCATTGTCTAGCAGCGGGTACTAGGTAGGTCCTCCACCCTTGCCCGGGGTGCAACCACCAGGCGGGCTGTCGACCGGATCGGCAGCGACTACGTGGTATGCCGACCGCCAGGAGGCGATTTAATGCAATTCGAACTTGATCGGATGAAAGGTTACGAATGATTGCTTTCCCGTTTCTCTTCGCAACAGTCCAACAGTCCCGACCGTACCTGTAGTACATTTCATGTAATCAAAACAATTTTTCAAATAAACCTTCCACAAATGAAATTTATCCTTGATATCCACCCAGTATAATATCACGCAGCGTACGGACGTTGTTTTGTGGCCTTTTTGTGGTTCTCGAAGTGCTGACGTATTGCTACACCAAGTCGGCTGATTGGTTTGTGTGGTCTGTTTGCTCTTCTTTGTATAAACTAGCTGGGAACCTGTTTTCTCAAAAAGAATGCCGCTCGACTTCAAGGAGGTGGCTCCGGACCCAAAGGCGAAGGAGAATAACCAAAAGGCGAGGCTAGCAGCGTTGGTCGACCGCAAGGGAAAAGGGCCTGCACCGATGCACCTGGATAGCCAAGTAGTCCCAGCGCTCGTTCGCAAGGTAAGCAGGTGTTTCGGGTTTCCAGTGCTTGTGGACTCCTTAAAATTACAGGAATATGGACAAAGTGTCCAGCCGGCGCCGCTGCGCAGAGGGAGGTGGGCCACACCAGCGGTTCACACGCGGGGACCGCCTGTCTGACACACAGCCTGGTGTACCGCGGGTTCGAAAGACCCAGCCACAGCCATTCGCCGTAGCGCGGCATCGGTGTCATCTTTTCTAGTCCCTGCACTTTGGGACAAGCGACAAGGTTGAACTCTTGTGCCTGTGGGCACTGGTCACCGTCCCGTACTGAGGGATTCCGTTCGCACGTTCTGGGTTAGCGGATGCTAACTGGATCCCGACTTCGGTCCAGGGCATGCTCAATCAAATCGCTGACGCGCCCAGCCGGGACTTCCTGGAGGCTGCACACGGTAGATTGGGAGCGACAGAGAGCACCGCCCTCCTAACCCGCTTTGTCGCGCTCCGCGTGTCGCATGCTCCCGGTGTGCGGCTGCGTCCCTTTCCGTGTGCCGACCTGCCCGCGCCCCCGGCTTCCATCCGTCTGACCCCGTTCAATCAGGTCGGCGACTGGAAGACGGGCCGCATCTCCCAGGCCATGTGCGAGGCTTACCTTGATCGCCACACGCTGGTGTTCGACCGCGAACTGCTGACCAAGGTGAGGGATAAGAAGCCGTGGGGGGAGGGGAGAGGAACGGCTGAGTGGGAGCGCCGGCGCCAATAGCCGACACGACACGTGGGCGGGGATGCGCCACGGGGATGTGGGCGCCGGCTGGGGACGGTGGCGGGGGCGGGGGCGATGCTGCTGCGCACGCGGCGTGCTTCCCAGCACCACAACCACACAGGCCGTGTCCGCATCGCACGGCCATCCGCCTCTACAAACGGTTGTCATTACGAACCCTTGCCTGAGCGATTAGCGGCGGAATCCCGCGCGCGCCTGGGGTTGAAAACAGCCACACGCACACACACACACACACTCTCTCTCTCGAACACAGTTTTCTTTTACATACACACACGCCCTCACACACACACGGGCGGGTTGCATTTCTAAACACACACACTAAAGCCCTTGCCCGCTTGATTCCCGCCCATCACGACCCCGTCATCCGCAAATGCCCGTCCAACCACCCACCCCAGATACCGATACTGGCCCGCCCACATCCCCTGAAGCTCCCTCCCTCCTCTCCATGCCCCTCCCCACCCACCCACCCCAGATGTTCGCGGAGGCCGACTATCAGAAGGAAGGCTCCCTGGACACTCGGTCCCTCACCATCGCTCTCTCGGGCCGGTTCCCCAAGCGCGAGCACACTGCCGACTGGCGAGTACTCGCGGCGCTGCTGTTGGGGCTGTCCGAGCTGGTCCTGATGGACGACCTGGAGGCGGCTATGCTGCGGGGCGGCGCGGACAAGGCCGCGTTCACGGGAACCTTCAACGGCGGCAGCGTCTGGGACAGCCCGCCGCCGCCGCTGCCGCCCGTGCGGCGCCGCAGCGTCAGCGGTCGGTCCTCCGCGGGCCGAGTACAGGCAAAGGAGCCGTCGGCGGAGTGGAACGATACGATGAGCCGGACAGCGGCGGCGGCGGCGATCGCAGCAGCGACTAGCGGTGGCGGCAGCGTCGGGAGCGGCACGGGCAGCCTGGGTGGGACACTGCGGTCGGGGAGCGCGGGGGGCGCGTTGGACGCGACGGGCGCGCTGTCGGGCGGCGGCGGCGCCGCCGCCGCGGCGGCGCTCAGCAGCGTGGTGGCCACCGCCGGCGGGATGAGACAGGTCAGCCAGATCCCGGACGAGCAGCGACTTAACGCCGCACTGGCAGGCCCAGCAGGGGCGCGGTCCACCTTTGGGACGCTCCGTGACTTCAACGAGTTTGCCCGGGGGATAGAGCTGGCGCCGCAGCTAGCCGCCGACGCGGCCGCGGCGGGCCCGGGGCCGGGCAGTGCCGCCGACGCCTCCGCCGCCTCCACCGCGACGCGCACCGCGGTCCGTCTGGGCTCCCCCAAGGAGACCGTCCGCGTGTGGGCCGCGCCGCTGCCGCCCTCCGCCATCTCCCTGCCCTCCTCGGCGCTCCGAACCCTCCGAGAGGCGGTGCGGAGCACCACCTCCAGCAAACCCGACTTTACGCGGGCGTTCAAACCGCTTGATTCCCACGATTTGGACCTCAAAAAGACGCTGGGCAAGGACATGGACATGGCCAAGAGCCTGGCGCGCGTGGAGCCGGTGCGCGGCACCAAGGTACTCCCCCAGGCGGACTATGTGGCGTGGTGCGATTACGCGCCCAACTGCCGGACGTCGCCCTCGGGCTGGTACAGCACGCACCCCGCAGCGGCGGCGCAGGACACGGGGGACCACAAATACCCGTGGTGTTGAGGCAGGGCGCGCGGGGGAGGGCGGGAGTGGAGACCCGTGCGGGAAGGTGTGGGTTTGTCCAGGGAGGCCGCCCCAGCGCAGCGTTCAGGGACTCACGCGCAGCGTTCTGACCCACTTGCTGCAGCGTCGGGGGCTAGGCCCGGGTTTCTCGCTGTCGGCGGTGCTGGCCGTCGTTCGGTCCCCGGCGACCTCATCGCGGCGCTACTTGGCGGCTCCTGTCCCCCTCCCAGCCAGGGCCCGGTCTGCGCGGGACCGCAGGAGCTCTAGGCAACAACTGTATATATAGTGTTCACCTGTGCAGTATAAAGGAGCTATGTTATGTTAGGTAGGCTTATCTTCCAATTCGTTGGGTGGGGCAGGCGGTCGCTGCGTCCTCGCCTGCACGTGCGGCGTCTCAACGTGGCCAGACGATGGCCGTGGGGAATGCTGGCCCCGAGCTGCTGGCGGGCAAGGAAGGACCGATGGCTGGGCGTGACAAGCCTGGGCGCAATTCGGGGCGTTGGGCGTTCATCGCGCGCGGAACCGACGTTGAACCCGGTATCGGTCAGGATGGGTCCCGGGAGGGGACAGCGAGCGAGGAACAGAGCGACAGATGCGGTCATCTGCATGGTGGGGCGGGTGTGAGGATCTGCACCCGGTTGCAGCGAGGAAGTTGCAGCGGGGAGGGGGGACGGCATGGTCTGCTGCGCTGTGCTTGCTCCGATTGCGCCAGGTCAGCAGCAGAGCTTTCCCAGGCGAGTGCGGGTGTGGGTCAGGTGTTCGCGCGGAGTACGGCGTGCGCGAAGTACGGCATGATGAGTACGGTAGGCGGGTGGGCGGGCGCGTGCGTCCGGGGGATATATGCGGTGGTCCACCGCCGTCACGAAGGTTAGCGCGGACGCTGACGTGTCTTGACGCGAAGGGTTGGGGTCACCTGCGGTGCGGGGCACGGATCCGGCGTCGGGACCCGACAACGGATAAGTGCTGGCTGTGCTGCTGCGGCAACGCAGGCGTGAAAGCAGAGAGCAACAGCGAGGACGTGCATCGCAGGTACTGCGCTTCGTGTGAAGCGGAAATACAGAACGAATAAGTGTGCTGAGGGACGCAGGAACACCCCGGCGTGCTGCGTATGTGCATTATCGCAGCAGGCTTGGTTTGTTGCGTGTGGGGCCTTGCGTGGGGCCAACGAGTTTCTGACGCGTAATGGTCGATGGTCCATGAAAGGCAGTGAGCAATCCGAGATACAGGGTTATGCCGTCGCATTCTTCCACCTGATGGCGCCACCACACGTCGCAGATAACCCGTCGTGGCCCGAGAGTGAAGCGAATCGCGTAAGGCGGCTGCCAAGGTTGCCATGTCTCCCTTTTGTAGCGTTCGGTTCGGGCAAGGTTTCAGGGCTGTGAAAGCGCCTCCGACACGATCCCGCCTGATCCCGCTGTTTTGAAGCGGTTTCAAACAGCACTAGAGCACGTAAAGTGGGGCAACAGAAATCACTGAGATCAATATTCAAGATATTCAAAGGCATTAAAGCTTCAAAATGTCACATTCTAACTGACGTAGGCTTTCATACAGTGCGTCGCCCTCGGTTAGTGGTGCGGGTCGCACAACCGTCGCAAACAGTTGACGGTTGCTTCTCCATGACGAGCTCATGCGCATGACATGCTGACCGAGGATTCCTATAGAGTTTTCAGCATAGATCATTTAGGTTCGCCATGGCCAACAGTAAATAGCATGTATCCGTGGGACGTACCGACATTGGCTGTTCAACGCAGAAACGCAGTAATAGATCGATTTGCAGTAGTAGCACTCTGGACCTCCCCATAAATGACCGACTATTGGAGCCTAGATTCGGCTCTGGCCGAAGAAACCATTATTCCAACTCGTTTCAAGTTTGGCGCCCTCGGGGTCGCCAGGGTTCTCGAGCCAGGCTCCACCAGCAACGACATTGAGGCCGACGCGAAAATTGAAACACCTCTTTGGCTTGCAGCTGCGTTGACGCGGCGAGGCATGGCAACACTAAGCCCGCCCGAGATGTACCAGGAGCGATACCGACGAAAGATGGACGCGGGCGCGGAGTGCCTCAACCTGAAAGGACGCGCACCATACTTTTACGATGTGGGCAACAAGTGCAACGAGTTCATGCAGGACTTGACGCTGTCGACGTTCCTGTCCCGGACGTACGCGGCGCGGTACCGCGAGCTGGTGTCGAAGGGCCTCAGCACCATTTCCGGCGAGGATATGCTTGAACTGCAGAGCAAGCTGTCCTTGGAAGAGCTTGCCGTCTTCGAGGCGGGCCGCGACTCCGTGGCACGCGCTGAGATGTGGGCGCGCGGCGCACGGCCGCGCTCGACAGCGCCGGCGCTCCCCTCCCGCAAGCGGCCTCTCCAGGCGCGGGACGCGCCCGAAGCACGGTGATGCTGTGGATAGAATTGCAACCCGCCCGCTGTGGATGCTTGCGAGGCAGCGGTGCTGCAGGCAGCGACTGGCTGTCAAGGTTTGCAAGTAGTGGAGTAGCGCGGCCTCGAAGGACGGAGGACGGTCTTGGCGGTGGCGCGCTGCCCACCGCGTAACCAAGCCAGGGGTTGCGAAGGAGGGCCGCAATCCAAGATCCGGTTGGCGGTGTGTGGTCCTGGCGTGGTGACATTGTCAGATGCATGTCGTGCGGAGCAGTTCCGTAGCCCCCCGAAGCCGTTGACATGCAACGGAGGATGATTGAGCTCGCAACGATACTACCAGACCACGCGGTGGGGGTAGGCAAGAGGCACATCATGTCCTCGGAACGGCAAGTGGCAAACGAGCTGCGGCGGCTTTCAGGCAGGAACACGGGATCCAGTGCCGGGCGGTGCGGTGCAAACGCGGGCATCGGGTGGACCCGGATGTGCTTTCCGCCTGTCAGACACACGCGGCCGCATGGCATTTGAATGGCCGGGGCGGCGACCGGTGGTGCGCCAGGATGCGGATGTCCAGGCTGGCGTCGCGAAGCGACTTGCGGACCTTTCGAGGGGGGATGCGAATGGCATGTGACGGGGCGGTGACCAATGATGTGCAGCCTTGCGCGTCCACCCACTCCGCCGCCATGTCAACAAGAAGCACAAACCGAAGTGGAGCACGGCGGCGTGGCCGTGCGCGGCAAGTGCTCACGCTTGCTCGCCCATGGAGTGACCTTGCGCAATGCTGTGTTGGGTTCCCTGGCGTCACATGTCGGGACATGTTCGGCGGTTTCCCCCAAGTACCCGTAGGTACGGTTGCAGAGGCCAGAGGGGCTCCGCTGCAGCAACCACCGAGCAGGGGTAGGGGTCAGGGGCTGGTACGGCCTGGCAAAACAACAAGGATTAATCAGTCAGGACGCGTTGCGGCGAGACGGTGACCTTGACGGGTCATGGCTGTGAAGCTCATAGCCGCATGCCATCATGCCATGCGACAGCGTCAAACAAACTGGAGAGGCGGAGCGTGACGGGAGGCACCGCTGCCCACCTTACCCTGCTTGTTCCAAGGGAGGCAGGCGGGAGGTTACGATGTCCAGGACCTTGTCCAGGTTCTTGTCAAGTTGTCATACGTCTTTCGACGAGGTGCTGTCTATAATGAAATGCAGATAATCTTGGCCCTCGGACGTTTAACGGTCTCGGACCGTGCGGCGGCTCTCATCTGCGTCGGGCTTCCGGCATATCGGGCACTCCCTTGTGAGGGGCACCGACGATCTTTCTCAGGAAGGTTGGAATCCGCTGTGGCATTCGTTCAGTTTTGGCCTGCTGCCCTTTTGCAGGACTGACTGGAACAGATGCTGCCCACCTCTGCCCACGCAGCCACCCGGAAAGGCCAGCTCTCTCCGAAGGGGCTGGGGCCCTTGGGACGTGAGGAGCTTCGACTCTGCGCTGCAGCGACAGCAGCCCACGCGCGGATTCACGCCGACGGGGTCTGTCGTACACATGTTATGAGCGACGAACGCGCTGGGTTTTCGACCTGTGTGCTTGGCCGTCCCTCGCAGGTCGGAGAACCTGGTTTTCCGTTGCTGGAGCAGGCTTGTAGGGCAAGTGGCTAATCCTGTGCCATATCACGAATCCAAAGGGCCTTTGTATTGGCACATGCTCGTCTTCGCATCGGCCACGAGTAACGACAGAAAAGGGTTTATTGAATCCTGAAGGCGCTGGAGAGAAACGGTCGGAGCTTCGAAGTCGTTCACAACGACGGGGGGACGCCGGGGCCAGTGGATGGGCAGTGGATTTTGGCAGGTTTCGGCGGGCGTGAAGGCATAAGTCTGCGATGGAAAGATACTGATATGGTTATTATACATATGCCAGTGGTATTGTCAACAGATCTGTTTGTCCAGCTAAGGCAGGACAAGTCAAAAGCTGAAGCTGGCGCCGTATCCAAACTAGAAGTGGAACTGGAATTGGAATTCGCATAGCGAATAGCGAACACTAGCTTTTACCGTAAGCTCAGTAACTTCGGTGTTATATATGTTGGTCACATGATGATGCCATCTTGTTTAAGATCCGTTCCGGTTAGAGTCAGTTGGCTCCATAGTAAGCGGCTATGCACACTCGTTTGAAAATCAATTCTTATAAGCAACACCCATTATTTATATTTGGTTCATGACTCCAGGTCGTGTGTCTTGGTTTGCAGTCTGGGCGTGCCACGGCCGTGCCAGCTCGTGAACTTGGTAACACAGAAACGTCAAGAACCTGGTAACCTTCAGTCCCAGATTACAATTTGCACAATTAGCCGAACTCAATAATGGCGGCACGCCAGGTGTGGAAGGGAATATTGCCAGCCACGCCAGCTCGTCGGGACATGCCTGCCGCACAGCACGTGTCCACTCCTGGCGCTTCAGCCCGCAATCGTTGTATATTTCCCAACACATAATTTCATTTCCGACAGGACCCAGTCCGCATCACCGTCCCGGTGCCACCGCTGCAATACGCGCTCGACAACCATGGCGAGGTCCGGTTCCTCCTCTCCAATCGTCGATCGTTGGGGCAAGAATACAACAACATCCCTGAGTACGCCTGCCAGTTTGAGCTGGAAGGCGTCAGGCTCCCTGGAGTCGTGTTCACCCGGATAAACCCCAACGCCCCCACCTCGATCAGCCGCGAGGTTGCGGAGCGACTGGGCCTCGACACCCAGCTTCTGGGGGGCTCGGGGTTGACCACCATCGCTGGGGGGTACTCGCCAGTGGCCATCTTGCGGAACGAGGTCGTCATCAACTCACTGGGCACAGACGGAGCGTGAGTCCTCGATCGAATCGGCACCATCCCTATCCTGGGTTTGGGCGGTGGCGGCTAGGAGGGGAAACACGGTGTTTTCCAGCCCGGCAGCTGCCCGCAGGGATCTCTAAGGGTCTGCTGCTGAGGTCTCTCTTGGAGGAGCATCCATTGCCTGCCGGATTGGTGCCTGCCGCCAAGCCTCGTACTCCAGCCGCGGCGCCTACCCCAAACAAGACCGAGTTGCCCTGAAACAATGAGTCGACGCGGAGGTTTCAGCAGGGCGTCGTGCCCGGCCACCGCCGCGCCGAGCACCTGCGGCTCCTAGGGCGTCGAACTCGGTGGCCCTGTTGTGCACTCCCCCTGTCTACCAATTTCCTATATCCCCCTCACCCTCCAGCCCCCGTTGGGCAGTCATCTTGATTCGGCCTTGATTCGGTCTTCCCCCTTGTCCCGACCCCGCAGGGTGATCCGGACCTTCCGCGCCCCGCTCGTCTTCGTCTGCAACTGCACACCCGACCTGTTCGAGTTCCAGATCGGCTGGGACGTCCTGGGGCAGGAGGGGGCCACGTCCCTGTCGTACGACTCCACCGGTAGCACTGTGGACTTCCGCGGCGGGCCGACGTGGGCGCCGCCGCTGCTGTTCCCCCGCCGCAACGCTGCGATGGGCACCAGCACTTTCAACCTCGCGAACGACACGGCCCAGGAGGCCGCGCGCGTGGCAGCGGAGCGAGCTGCGGCGCGGGTGAGCTCCCCCTTCCCGGGACATGGGCCGACCCGACCCAACCCGACCTGGGTTCGTTCTGGGTGCGCTTTTTCGGTTTACAGCTTTACCCCCCGGGTGTGTCTGGGCTGTTTCTTTTTAACCCCCGGGACATGGCCCTGGTGGGGCCGCGCCGTCACCGGGGAGCGGCGCGGGGCGCGGGCTCCCGCGAGAGGCGTTTGGGGGATGGATACGATGAAGGTGTACGGAACGGAGACGGCACGTAACTCGTGCCGTGTCGGCATCGTGTCGTGCCGTTTCGTGTCGGGTTTCCCCTCCACGCAGTTCCGCTCGCTGCCCCTGCCCATCCATGCGGGGAAACCCCGGGCGCGTCACGCAGGCCGCGCAGCCTGTGGTGCTGAGGCACGCCGTGGAGGTGAACGGGGATGTGCGGTTCAGTGAGGCCGGGCGCGAGCCGCGGGGCCCGGAGTACTGCTCCATCAACGAGATTCCCTGTCAGCTTGTACGGCATGGTGTACGGCTGCCGGGGGTGGTTCGTGCCCGCGTGAACCCGGGCGCGCCGACCTCCATGAGCCGCGAGGTGGCGGAGCTGTTAGGGCTGGAGGTGCAGCCAGTCGGCGGACCCGGGGCGTTTGTCTTCTCGATGACCCCCACGCCGATGCCCATACTGAAGGACGAGCTGGTCATCGAGTGCCTGGACAACCGCGGGCGGTGAGACCCTTGGGCCGCCACCGCACCGCGGGTCCGGGGCAGCGCTGGGGTAAGGGCAGCAGTAGCCGCAGCAGTAGCTGTAGCAATGGCTTTAGCCTCGGTGAGGCAGCGCGGGGCGAATTGCACCTTGCAGCACTACGCCACCGTGTGGCCGGTGTACATACCTGGCACTGCGGAAGGACCCCAGCGCCGCCTGGCTTGTTCTTTTACCGTGTTTGCTGCTGCGACCCAAATCCGCACACCGTCCCGCTGGATCGCCGCCCTCCCTGGAGCCCCGCAGCGTGGAGCGCACGTTCCGCGCCCCGGTGGTGTTCGTGTGCCCCTGCGAGGCCGACCTGTTCGAGTTCCAGATCGGGACCGACGTCCTGAACGCCGCGGGCATGACCACCCTTGAGATCGCCTGGGACGGTGTCGCGGTTGGCTTCAGGGGGGGGCCTATTTGGCGCCCACCCAGGCTTTACCCGCGCCGCAGCACAGTGATTGGCACCAGCACCTTCCAGATCGCAACCGAGACGAGGCAGGCGGCCCTGCAGGCGGCCGACGCGCGCGGCCCGGAACGGGTGAGGGTCAGAGAGGGGGTCCGGGGACCAGCGCGAGCCGCGCGCGTGGCGGGAGTGCGGCCCAACGGTTCTTGTGGGTGCAGTGAACCAGGGGTCACTTGGGAAGGGGTCACGAGCAGGCTGCGAGTCATCGTCGAATGCAAAGCTGGTCGTCGGGACGGGACCGGGACCAGCGAGTGCCTGATGTCGTACTTTCGCGGTGACGCAGCTCCGAAGACGCGGGTGCAAGAAAGGGGAGAGACGGGCTGGAGTGTTGCCCTGACGGTGTGTGGTGGCAGTAACAGTACTAACTGGACCAGTAGTAGTAACAATAGCAGTAGCAGTAGCAGTAGCAGTGGTTGCAGTTGCAGTCGGCTCCATACAAGGGGCGATGGAAACACCGCGATCGACACGGGACGATCCCCGCGGAGGGACGCGGTCACAACGGCTACACGGTCGCACGTCACCCTTGCTGTCCGTACATGGGGAACTCGTAGAAAGGGAGTCGGGCCAGGAGGCCGCGTAGGAAAGTCGCGATTCCGCCGCGCCGCTTTCGTCCTGTTGTATTGTTATCACCGATGCCCCCATGTCATGCCCTGTGTGCTGCGTGCTGTGCGCCGTACAGGAGCACATCGAGATCGCGATCCCCCAGCCGCCGCTGCGCTACCTCCGAGCGACGGATGGCGAGGTCCGGTTCCTCGTGTCGGGACGGCTGGGCCCCGAGCACGCGCACAGGCGTCTCGAGTTCCCCTGCCAGCTGGTGTACGGCGAGGGTGTCGTACGGCGTTCGGGCGTGGTCCGCACCCAGATCCACCGCAACGGCCCCACGGCCATCAGTCGGGAGGTGGTGGAGCTGCTGGGACTGGAGGCGCAGCAGCTGGGCGGCGGCGGAGCGGCGAGCGCCCCCGGCAGCCGGGCCCCGATCAGCATCCTCAAGGAGCCGCTGGGGCTCGAATGCATGGACATGCGCGGCGAGTGAGTGGGTGGGCGGGTTGGTTTGTCTGCCGTCGCGTCGCGTCGCGTGCAGTTTCGGTTGCCGTTTGCGTCTTCATGGGCCCCCCGCTCGTGTCCGTGTCGTACCATACCATGACGCCGTACCTTGACGCGCCGTACTTGGAACCCGCGCTGGACTGGACCGAGCAGGGTGGTGCGGACGCTGGCGGCGCCTCTGGTGTTTGTCACCGACAGCGGCGCGGGCGGTTTCGAGTTCCAGATCGGCGCGGACGTCTTGCAGGCGGAGGGAGCCACCCTGGAGTGGGACGTGAGGTCCTCCACGTACGACGTGCGGATGGATTTCACCCGCGGTCCCGCATGGCAGGCCCCCGCCCTGTTGCCCCGGCCCGGCGGCCCGCCTGCCGGGAACGCGAGCCGCCCCTTCCGGGTGCCGCAAGACACGTACCGCGAGGCGATGGAGCTGGTGGCGGCGCGAGCGGCGGTGCGGGCGCGGCGCGAGGCGGCGCGCAGGGGCAACGACCCACGGGTCGCGGGTGAACGGGCGGCCGAACAAGTACTGGGGCGGCTCGACGGGGCGTCTGCGGCCCCAGGCCGGGTTGGTTTAATCGCGGCTGGGGATGAGGAGTCGGGGACGCAGCAGTCGCTTCCGGAGCGACGCAGACAGCCCAGCGGGGCCGTAGCTACGGGCGGGTTACAGCCAGGGTCCCGAGAGTGGGTGGAGGATTGGCTGCCGGCGCAGTTTCGGCGACTGGACGTGGCCGGGGGTGGCGGACGGAGGAGGCGGCAGGGCCGTGGCCGCGGCCGCGGCCGCGGCGGCCGGGGCCCAGCTCAGCGTGGGGGCCGGCAACAAGCCGCTGAGCAGGCGGAGGAGGAGGAGGAGGCAACCGAGGGCAATGCGGGGGAGGCCGCAGCGGGAGGCGCTGCAGGCCCCAACCGGGTGCCCGGCGACCTGGCGGCAGGCCTGGCGCCCCTGCCTCCGCCCCTGGCCGCCCGGGCCTGGAGCGAGGTGGAGGCCACCCATCTGCCCGCCGGCGACAAGGAATGCCCCGTGTGTATGGAGGAGCTGACGACGGCGCCGCGGGTGGTGCAGCTGGCGTGCCGACACACCTTCTGCGAGCTGTGTGTACGGCAGGTGCTGGTGGGGTCGTCGCTGGCCATCAGCTGCAAGTGCCCGACGTGTCGCTCCCCGATGGCGGCCTAGGGGGCACACCTAGGAGGGGAGGGGAGGGGGTCAGGGAAAGGACGGAAGCCACGTCGTGCTGCGGGTATCCAAAGCCGGGAAACGCCCTTGGGGTCTTGGTTGACTGTCTCAAGGGAGGCGAGCCGAAGAGCGGGCGGGCGGGTGATCTTGTGTTTATACGCAAGGTATTGCAGTGCATATGAACAGGGTTCGCATTGTGACAGGGGGTTCGCATTGGTTTATGAACAGGGTTCGCATTGTGACAGGGGGTTCGCATTGGTTTATCTTATGTGATTGTTGGGTTTTATGACATTGGTGGCGGCCCAACCCAGCTCGCCCTTGACAGGGTCACTACGGGCACCATACTCGGTGATATTACCACATCATAAACAGGAAGGTAGCACTATAACAGTACTGCATACCGAACTATCTGAGGCTAGTTGGACGGGTTGTGCATGTGACGGCACCCGACCGCCTGGGTGACACCGGGTAATCGGACATGGGATGGTTCACGCAGAGGGCGAGCGCCGCAACGCGCCTTGAGCCCGGCGTGGGTACTGGCCGCGAGGCCGCGCGCTCAGCTGTGCTCCGTTCCGGGAGGGGGATGCGGGGGCAGTTTGAAAGAACGAATGAACGGTACAGCAGTGGCGGCTGCTGGCAGTGGCGGCTGCGCACAGCAGGCCTCTCAGTGATCCAGTTGGCTCGGTGTTGCCCGGTTGACCAGGCCTGCCGGGCTGCGCGTCGGGCGAGCTGGTGGCTGGCTCAGTTGGATATCTGTGTGGCCCGCCACCCGTGTGGTTCCCTGGTAGTGTGGGCACGGGGAGTGTTTCGGTGCACTTGTGGAGCCTGGCCGGTGCGCCATGGCGGCGCAGTTTCCTTTATGCAGTGTGGGGTGTGGCTGTCACCGGTGACACGCGGGGTCCGCTGTAACATCCTTAATGATAATCCATCGCGGACGGAGCAAGCTGTTACGACTCTTGCAAAAATGCCAATGTGAGCAAGTTGCGTAGTTATGGCCACAAGCAGCGCGTCCTGCTGCGCTATGCCGGCGCACACCTCAGCACACCTTGCCAAACAGGACTCCATGTGTTTTTATTCGCGGCGTTGAGGTGTGGAGGTGTCTTGTCGGTGGGGCCTGCTGGGGCTTGCCCTGGTATACACCGTTGATCCCTTTGGGATCCGCTGTAACGTCCATTCATTCATTCATTCAGGACCCCACACGCTGGGGTTCTTGCTCGGGAAGCACCCATGATGTCTTCTGGGGTCCGCTGTAACACTCATTGATGGCCGCAGCGCCGGCCTGCACAGCCGGTGCGGCTAGGGCGATGCCGGCCACAGCCGATAGGAGCGTATCAGCCCAACACTGCGAGTTTGTGGGTACATGCAGTGCAGGTCCAGGGCCAGGGACAGCGTAAACGGCCCATCCCCATCCCAAAGTGGTGGTTGACCGTTGGCAGAACAGCGCAGACATTAATCCACCTCCATCTTTCCCTTTGGTTGACACTATAATGTAAAAGTCCTATATTCTGGTGATATTAAACTGTTAATTGAGTTTATACCCGTTTTGGTCAATGATTATTCATTAGTGAAGCTTGTGTGATTTTCGCATAACGTCGCCGGACCATGGTATTAACTACATTATTGATTCAAAAACTCGATTTAACAGGAAATGTACAGCCGACGTTTCCTTTGCAACGCAATACCGTTAAACGGCGGATAGTGCCAAAGGCGGCCGCGCTGTCGACCCTGTTGGTTGAATCCAAGCCAGATGCAGCTCTTACGAATGGGTCGAAAATCACTCGCTCCCAGGCATTCTTGTCGCGTCAAGAGTGTTTGGAGGTACTAAACCGCATTGTCGACAGTTGTCAGGCTACCTCCGTGGGCAGTAGCCAGGCCGCGTACTTCCAGCAGAGGGAAGCCGATGATGAAGCGCTCTTGGTATCTGGCATTTTGGACACGCTTTATGATGAAGCAGAGTCGGTGTTCATGTCGAAACGCGGCTACTTAATACCCAAAAGGTGTGCTGAACGGCTGCGCAGCCCTTTGCAAGCTGCATCTATTCATTTTTCGGTCTGGCAATACAATGCGCCACATCCGCACACCCTGCACGCTGACCCTTTGGCTTGCGCTGTGCCGCGCTGTGTTAACAGCTGCATCATTGCCCGCGACAAAAGACCCGTGACCGTCACGGACGTCCTGCACCTGACCTTTCGTGAACGGTCTGTGATTCAACATCACAGCAGAATTTGGAATCCGCTCCCTCTCCCTCCACCCTCTGCACCCACTGCGGCGGCCGCTGCTATGGGCGCTGCGACAGGGAAGCTGCCCGAGTGGAGGCCACTGGCGGGTCTCCGACGTACGGCGAGATCACCGGGCAGGGCATCGTACAATTCCTCCGCACGGTTCCCCTGCAAAGCGATGACGTAAGCGATGACGACAGGCGGGAACTCCCCACAACCCCACACCAGCATAATGCTCGCTCGCACACATGCGCTGGTGCATGCTGCCTGTTGCAGCGCTGTGTCAGCGCCTCTTTCGATAGGGGGCTGTAGTACGTTGTGTACGTTGTGTGTTTTGTGGTACTGAGTTGTGGTATGGTGTGCTGCGTTGCGTCGTGTTGTGGTGTGGTGTGTGTTTTACGAAAGTCACCTGGACGTGGTGCAAACATGGCGTGTCACACACCGAAACACGGCCGCAGCGCCACTAACATCGATCGGATGTTTCGATGGAGTCAAGGAAGCAATCATCTCAATCGACCCTAGCCCTTGGGCCTCGTATGGGTATGTGCAGGTATGGGGTTACGCACCCCCAACCATGTAACACACACACACACACAGATACCTTCCCCCTGCCCTGCCCTGCCCTGCCCTGCCCTGCCCTGCCCTGCCCTCGCAGGTCCTGGTAGATCTGGGCAGTGGCCTGGGTCGCCTGCCCCTGCAGGTCGCCTCCACCGCCCGACTGCGCTGTTGCGTGGGCATGGAGCTGTCCGACAGCCGCCACGAGCAGGCCGTCTGGGTGGCGTCGCACCTGGGGCAGCTGGCGGGCGTCGGACTCGGAGCTGGTCCGGCCGGTGACGTGCCGGCGGGCTCCTCGGGGGACTGGTCAAGTGGGGACGAGCCGAGCCGGGTCTTTGCGCTGCGTCCATCACCGCCGGCTGCCAGCTATACCACGCTCGCCACGCCGCACCAGGAGCAGCAGCAGCAACAGCACCACCACCACCAACAGCAACATCAGGAGCAGCAGGAGGCGGTCGGCGTCGCGATGGCGACTGCGCACGACGAGGGGGAGCAGGCGGGTGAGGGTGAGGGTGAGGGTCAGGGCCTGCTGCTCAGCCCGCTGGAGCTGCGCCGCGAGGACCTCATGACGGCGGAGCTGGGGGACGGCTCCGCCTTCTTCCTGTGCTCCACCGCCTTTCCCGCGGCGGCCTGCCGGGCCATCGCGGAGCGGCTGTCCCGCCACCCGCGCTTCCGGCTGCTGGTCACGTCGCGGGCGCTGCCCTTCCCCGCGCCGCTGACACTGGTAGGCGGGGCGGGCGGTGGGGTTTAAAAAGAAACAGCCCCACTGGGGCCACCACTGGGTTGTCGTATTCATCCGGGCTGCGTGGCGTGCTTGCGCCCGCATCGACGGGCCCAGGCGCAGGCTGACACTCCTGTCCCAAAGTACCTCAGGAGAGGCCACTGCACGTGCCACCTCAACAGCCGCCACTTGTCACCATTGACACGCTACCCCCGCTCCCGCGTGCTTCCGTCATCCCCATCCCCCATTCCCCCGGACCCGCAGCTGGGGCAGTTCCCCTGCGACTTCTCCTGGACTGCCAGGGGCGTCGCCTACGTGTACGTCCGGAACCTGAGGGAGGCCCCCGCGGGGCTGCTGGCGGCGTTCCTCTCCGAAACACGGGACCTGGGCTCAACCATCGGCGGATCGGGCGATCAGGGCCCCGGTGGTGTCACCCGTGGCGATGACGGCGATGATGACGGCGAGGGTGAGGGGGTCGGCGAAGGCCGCGACCGCGGCGGCGTCGCCTGGCTGCCGTCCACTTGCACGGTGCCGATGGTGCCGGGTGATCTGATGGTCTGAGGGAAAGAGTCCTGTGTACCGCGGCGGTACGGAATGTACTGCGTGTGAAGATGTCGTATGGTGCGTGGGGGATGTGTCGAGGCGGTGAGGTTGGCGGCATGTTCCACGTAGACGTCTGACTGCACATGGGCTCTGTGTGGGAAGCTGGGGCGGCCGGTATGCTGTAAGGGGCCAGGGAGAGTGTGTACGACAGAGTTTGTTCACGTGGTTTCTATTGGGAAGGGTCCACGTGACATCGAGTCGGAAGTTGTATGTGTGTGTGTTACAGACAGGGACCCGCAAGAATTGACGGCAACGTGATATGCTTGCCGTATGGTAATCGGTGATACATGTGTGATGGGAGAACTGAGCAGCGAGATGGAAAGCCCGTGACAAGGAGTGTGTGTTTGTGTGCGGTTTACATCGCCAGGTGCGGGCGCGCATTCATTCACCGACGCGAGTACTGTGAGGCATCTGCGATTAATCTGCTGGATCAATACACAGACAGTCAGGAATTGGCGTTCAGCACGGCAGGGGTCCGATCCACGGATCGCGCGCGGGCGCCGCCCCGCGATTACAGACAGTTGTGTTGCCCCGGGCTCAACATGGCGCTCTAAGAGGGCGTGGTCGTTGTCTCCACACACATAATCTTCATCACGTGCACACACATTATTGCCGGTTGGGGCACAGACAGTTGCGTAGCATGCCTGCATTCTTCGGGCTTTGCTTGGACTTCACGCACTCGTGCCTTCCCTGTTGAACAACACACACGTCGGTTGATCTGGGACACAGCGACGGAATGACGGTTACTCGGTTGTCGTACTGGATACAGGTGGGGCTAGCGGAGGGTGGGGCCAGTACCATCTGCATTACTGCGTGTTGCGCCCATTAACGTACACGGCTGGGTGATTGCTGGGTGGTCTGGCGGACCGCTGGCGGACCGAGGTCATCGGGCAATATGGGCAACGGACGGATTTAAATGGAAGGCATGCGTGATCCGTGTTGCTTGGGCACGTGCTGCGCCAGTCACGGTGTTGTGGGGAACGAGGAGTTGGTGCGTTGACCGCAGCTCGTAAGGAGGGGCCTGGGCCTCAGGCGGCTGCCTGACCCAGATGCAACTGGGCACCAATTTCGCATCAAGAAAGGTGACTATGAGTTTATGGGGGCCTATGTTCAAATTCTTAACGTTCGGCGTGGGTTTCAGGAAGGATACGCCTTCAGGCCTTTCGCCCGAAATGAGTGTGTTCATGGCAAAGACCACTTCCTATGGACCTTCCTCGGTGAAGGCAAACCTTTCTCGAAACAGAGAGTGTTCCTTGCTCCGTCGCCAGACGTGGCCAACTGATGGATGCTCCAGAACCGTCTGCTTGTAGACCAACAAAAAGGAGACCTGTCAAACACAGCCAAATTTGCTTTCAAACCGACTGCTTAATTGACATTTCGAGATGCTTGCATTGCGTCAACAAACCTGTGCAGGCTTCCGTGCCTCGATTGCAACTTCACGCACGCCGACAGCTGGGTTGGTCCGACGCTGCAAACCGCAACGACAAACTCTCGTAGTCGTTAACATGTTTACTGGAATTGTGCAAGGCACTGCCAAGGTCACGACTGTGGACCGCAAGAATAACCTTTCAACCCTGGACATATATTTTCCGCAAGGAAAGGTGGACGGGATTAAAATTGGTGCTAGCGTTGCCATCAACGGCACCTGTTTGACAGTTACGCAGATATCGGGCGACACGCTGCGATTCGACGTAATGATGGAGACGCTGCGGGCGACGAACCTCGGCGGCCTGGAAGCGGGCAGTGTCGTGAATTTCGAGCGTTCCGCCAAAGTTGGTGACGAAATCGGCGGCCACAATGTGTCGGGGCACGTTCACTGCACCGCGACCATTGCTGCCGTCGAGCAGACGGAGAACAACCGGCGCCTGGTTTTTGAGGTCAGCAATCCCGCGTTCATGAAGTACATCCTCCCTAAGGGCTACATCGCAGTCGACGGGTGCAGCCTCACGATTGGCGAGGTCTGGGACAACAAGTTCAGCGTCTACCTGATCCCGGAGACCATCCAGGTCACCGTGTTTGGCATCAAAGGCGCCGGCGACAGCGTCAACATCGAGATTGAGACACAAACGCAGGCGATCGTGGATACAACGGAGCGCGTCGTGGCGCAGTACTTGGAACGCCTCAAGGGCCAGCTGCCACAGTAGCAGCAGCGGTGCCAGCAGCGGCAACAGTAGCCGCACCCAGTGATGGGGAGGAAGGCTGGACTAGGCATACCGCAGGTAGCTGCGGTGTCATATGGACCCGGCCGAGATCATGGTTGGCAGAACATGCATATACCCGCGCTGCATCGCGTGCGTTCTGATCATCGCCGGTGATGGCGTCAGGGCGGATTCGCTCCAGCCCTCAAGGGAAGCTGGTCTGAGAAGCCGCATGCTGCATGGTGCTGGTCACGGGCTGTACTTTTGCGCCCGTGCATGGGCGAATGAGCCCGCACTCTGCACCATTGGCGCTCTATCTGAAATTCAATCCAGACCAGCGCTGGCTCAGGTGTGCCGTCGAGGTAAGACGGTGGATGGCGTGGTCCTGGGCACTGCCCCCCGTCAGGATGTGACCCCTGGGCGCCCTGCTCAGCCCCGGGTATTGTGACGCGCTGTGCCGGGTTCAGAATCTAACGGGAAAGAATGACCCGACAGCTGCTGCGTGCGGGCTCTGGCCCACATGCGCGGGGGGGGGCAAACAAGGGGGGAACTTCCGGTATTCTGTTTTGCCAGTTCTGAGCTGACGGGCAGTCACCAGAGCACGCCCACGCGACCCGGCGCTGTTGAGCCCGGGGGACTGAGACAGGGGAACCCTGCTCCAGGGTTGGGCTGGGCTCTGGGCGCTTGAACGTCGCCGCCGGGGTTGCGTGAAGGCGGCCCATGGCAGAGGGAAATGCAAGCAGCTGGCCGCAGATGCCAGGCCGCAAGACTCAGGCGGAGCCAGCGGGGTGTGGCGCCCCTCAGTTTGTGGTAGCGATGACAATATTGTGGCCGGTTACATACATACTACAATATTGTGGCCGGTGCAGGTGTAATGGGCGCGCGGCAGTGTGGCTTGGGGCAGAGAGCGGTTGTAGGAGTCGAGTGCGGTTTGGTGCCTTAAAGGAGCTCCTTGTGGGAACATACGCAGGCGGGGCGTGTTCACCGGCTTCGCCCGCGCAGGCGGTCGCTAGGAGCCGTTGCTGTGGGGGAGGGCGCGCGCGCACTGACTGGCGTTACTTTTAGCCATCCCTGTGATGCAAGTGCCGCTGCCGAGCGACGCTGAGATACGCGTTTGGCTGCGGATCATCCATCGGACTCAAGAGACTGAAGTGACATCTTGAACCGGGTTGTGGAGGATTGCGGATGCACGTGCGGTCGAGTGCGCCGCGGACGGAGGCGAGGGAGTCGTCTGTTTCCGTTTGGTATCCCTGGTCCCTGGTGCCGCGAGGGAGTGATTGCAGTCTGGGCACATTTGTCGGCGGCCGTGGTGCGCCAGAACCTGCCACAGAACCGGATGATGACCTGGACTGGAGAAGAAGCTCCTGGAAGCTTGGCTACACATGGGAAGCCTGGCGCGGATGTCTGTACGGGTGCGGTGCCCGTAAGGCGGCATCGTGCTCTTTGAGTGTACGGTCTGTTTACCCGGGCAGACGTCATCTCAGGGTACCGTATCGGCTTGCGACCCGCGCGACCCGCTGATAGAGACTGTGGATCCGCTCCCAGCCATATACCATACACAACAGAAAGACGTCATAGCTGCATGGGGGTATCTGGGATCGACAGTCCTGCCCTTCAGACCGCGGTTGCAACCATAGCACTGGCTAACAAGCTGCTACCGCATTCCATCGTAACCAAAACCGCTCAGTGATACTTCACCTCTTCCCTTCTCAACCCGGGTGCATAGTGCTGCACAGGTTGAAGCCGACGGCCCGTTAATGCGGTCACCGGGATGCGGGTATGCGGTCCTATGTAGTAGCAGGTCCGGGATACCCATAGTCCCATACCCAAAGCACGATACGTCCGTCGCCGCAGGGATACGGTAGTGCACGGAGCACTCCTCCGAGGCGACACGTCGAGTCGGGGACATATCCACCTGTCCCCGGGGTGAGGCCGCGGTAACGTCCTACACTGCCATCTTCAGAAACACACGTCCCTAGGTACGCGGTCTGAGGTTACGCTGCCCGGCGCTGGCACCCTCGCTGTGCCCGTATCCACCCGGCCACACACACAGATCCCCTCCGCCTGCCAACATCCACACCCACCGTACACACTGATGCACACGCCAACACGACACGTCAGCAAACTACCAACCGTCAGGAGTAGCAAACTCTCCACCGCCACCATCGCAGCAATGTTCGGGACTTATATCACGTACAGCTTGCCCTTGTGCTCATCCGTCTCCTCCACGCTGCCGACGCCGTCAATCTCCACGCTGCAGTCCTTGCCGCGCAGTACGGCAAAGATCAGCTCGCCATCGTACGACTCAGGCTCCGTCGGAGCGAACAGGATGCTGATGGTCTGCGTGGCGGGCAGTCGAAGCCCGCGCCCGGGCAGCACCCCGCTCGCTGGCCGTACAATGTACGGACCGATGCGCGCCTCCGCGATGATACCCGTGACGCCGCTTGGCACCGGCGATGCCGACGGCTTGGGCGGCGGCGGCGGCACGCCGGCAGTGCCCACCCGCTCGCCGGTGTTCGACCGCTGCATCGTGCCACCGGAGGCCCCCGAGTCTGTGCCGCCACCGCCGTCGCCGGCGGTCGCCGCCACTGGCGCACGGCTCGAGCTCGCCAACGAGCTGGGCCTGCTTTGCGGTGTGGACCCATCCGGCGCAGGTCCCCCGGCGGAGCTGCTCCTCGCGGAGCGAGGCGTCGGCGACTGCGCGCCGCCGGCTGCCGGCGAAGCCGGCGCTCCCGGCGCCGGCGCCGTCGCTGCCGCCGCGGCGGCGGCGGCGGCGTCCGCCGCGCTTGCGGCGGCGCCAGCGCCTGGCAACGTGGGGAACCGCGGTTTGACGCCCTCCACGGTGACCGCCCAGGCCGCATCCACGGTGGTGGGGTTGGACAGCTCCACCAGCAGCGCCTTGGGGGACTGCAGGTGCACCTTGCCAAAGTTGAGGCGGCGCGGCTTCACCACCAGGCGCGGGTGCAGCATCTCCGCCACCAGCGGCAGGCTCTGCTGGTCGCCGTTGGCGAAGCTGATGGACAGCGCGCCGCTGTTCTTGTAGTCGGTGGTTGTCTCCACGACACGTTGCCGCGCCTGCGCACCGGATGCGGGGAGGATACCGTATTACAGGGAGGATCGGTAGACATACATTCCTTCTGCGCTGCTGCCAGCAGGCAGGGGTGGCACGCTGTGACCAAGGGGCCAAAGGCGGTGCGTGCTGGTCGAAGCAGAGCCTGGCTGGCAGGCCCTGGAGCGAACCCGGTCACACCCAGCCCTGAATGAAGGCGGGGGAGTGCATCTGGATCCACCCCCTGGCGGGGGCGCCCCCCGCTTTCGCCTCCCGCGCGCACCTGCATGGCTGCGAACCGCACCGGCAGCGCCTCCAGGTCCCCCTTCCCCGGCACGAAGCGCAACGTCACGTCCACGCTCTCCCGCGGCGGCAGGAAGATCTGACCGCCCTCTGCGGACGGACGGACGGACGGACGGACGGGTTGAGGGCATATGACTACGGGTGCCAGGAAAACAATCAGAGACAGCGGGGACACCGGCCACACAGGCACACGGCATGCAAGCCATGCGCGCGCGTGTGTTCAATGAAAAGCCCACCCATAACCGCCCAGGCCCGTGTGGCTGAGTGCGGTAGTCGGGGAGCGAATAGACCCAAACTTCGGCCCATGTAGTCGCACGCGCACATGGCCTCAATGCGCGGGGAAGCTGCTGGAGGCAAAACGTGCCGCCGAGGACGGACCCGGGGGCGGGTGGGCCAAGGGGGGGCACGTGCGCCACTTGAGGCGGACCCGGCCGGCTGGCGCCTCTCACCCGCAGCGCTCTTGCCGAGGAGGCCCGTCGCCGCCGCGGGCGCCAGCAGCGTGCTGGTGCCCTGGTAGATGATGGGGTCCTGCGGCACGGAGGGCACTGCGGCCACCAGGTCCCAGGGGCCCTCCACCTGCAGGCTGAACACCTGCAGCGGGCGGGAAGGGGGGGCCGGGAAGGGGGCGGGAGGGCGATAAGGGGGCGGGCCGAGTACGGTAGGTACTTGACATGGTGTGATGGACATGGTGCGATGGACGTGCTGCGATGGACGCGGTGTATGTACATGATCTCTCCCGCGTTGTGCGCGCTGGCCGACTGCGCCGCGGCACCTCACTGGAGCACCCTCAACCGGCGTGGATCCCTCCCCGTCCCTTGATCGCCTCCCATTCATCCCTCCCTGCCCGCCCGCCGTCCCTCCCTCCCTCCCTCCCTGCCTCCCTCCTCTCCCCCTCCCCGCCCCTGCCTCCCTTCCTCGCCTGCGGGCACTCCTGCGTGTTGCTCAGCGTCACTGAGTGCACGAAGCTGGGGTGGCTGGCCGGCTGGTGGATGGACGCCACCGACCAGGCCAGGTCCGACAGCCCGTCCGGCTCCAGCCGCGCCGACATGGACGAGGCGCTCAAGTCCACTCGCAGCGGCTGCAGCGGCGTCGGCGGCGCCCCCGCGAACGGGTGGAACGTCCCCGACAACAACGTGCCCACGCCGTCGGCGGCCTCGCCGGTCGGCCACAGCCGCAGCTCCAGCGGCGCCGCGTCCCCCCCTGCGCCGCTGTGCACCCGGCACGCGCCGTGGAGGTACGCCGCGTGGCCGCGCGCCGCGGAGGAGGAGAAGGAGACGGTGAAGGCGGCGGAGCCGCCGCCGCGGACGACCTGCTCCCGCGGCTCCACGGTGAAGGGCCCCTCCTCGATGGGCACGGGGTCGGCGTGGCGGGTGGCGGTCACCCGCACACAGCCGGTGCGCTCGTCGGGTGTGAGGCGCACCTCGAACAGCTTGAACTGCGAGCGGGTGTCGCGCAGCCGCCCCGGGCCGCCGCCCCAGAGGCTGTCGCGGAAGCCGGTGCCGCCCCGGCCCACGTCCGTGGTGGGCGGGTACTGGTCCAGGTCGACGTATTCGCGGAAGCGCCGGAGCTGCCAGCACAGGTGCATGTCTGCGCGGAGGGTTGGGGGTGGGTGAAGGGTTTCGAGAGGTTTGAGGAGGGTGAGGGTGCGCGCTGCGTGGATTTGGGGGCGAGGCGGAGGAGCGGCGATGGCTTTTTGGCATCGCGGACAGACTCCTTCGAAACTCTGCACCTCCAAACGCACCTACGCCCCCCCCCCGCGCCGGCCTGCAGCAGACAGGGCCAGGCCCTGCCGGAAGCGAGCTGCACCCTCCTTCTCCCCAAGTGCGGCGCCTAACCGCGTGCACCCTGCTTCACCGCTGACACAGGGGACCGGGCCCGGGGCCCCCGACCGCGACCCGGCACCGCCCCCATCCCGTGTGGGCCCCCACCCACCCACCCACCCACCCACCCACCCACCCAGCGATCCGGTGTTGAAGACGTAGAAGGTGCGCTTCTGCTCCACGCCCAGCGGCACGTGGCCCCAGGCCAGCGCGGTGCGCCAGGCGGCCCTGTCCCGCAGCCCCCTCACCAGCACCCGCTCGCGCTGCACCACCAGCGGGGTGCCCGCCACCCCCACCAGCACCGGGATGTCCCGGGTGGGCAGGTCGCCCACCTGCACAGCCACACAGAGGCACAGCAGGGGCGGCAGGGGCGGCAGTCGTCAGGCGCAAAGGGCGATAGGCGTGGGCAGCCATAGCCGCCGCCGCAGCGGCAAGCAGAGGGAGGGTGTACACTGATCAGGCCTTGTGCACCCTGCGGGTCAGGATCTGGGTCTGGGTCTGGGTCTGGATCTGGGTCTGGGTCTGGGTCTGGGTCTGGGTCTGGGTCTGGGTCTGGGTCTGGGTCTGGGTCTGGGTCTGGGTCTGGGTCTGGGTCTGGGTCTGGGTCTGGGTCTGGGTCTGGGTCTGGGTCTGGGTCTGGGTCTGGGTCTGGGTCTGGGTCTGGATCTGGACCGCCTGGTCATCGCGCGTGTCGGACGCGTGCCCACGTTTGGGATGGGTTGGACGGGTCCTTTCTCCGAACACACAGTTTCCTCTTGCACACGCACAAACGCACACACCCCTCGTTCCGCGACTCGGATCTCTTATGGACACACCGCACCCCTTCCCCCTTCCTCCGCGCCGCCCCCCTCACCTTGACGTGCAGCATGTCCATGTACGCGCCGCACATGTCGTTGAAGCAGCTGATGGCCAGCAGCTTGCGGCTCCAGGGCGCCAGGGTGGTCTCGGGGGGCAGAACCGACACGGCTAGGCCCTTGTTGCCCAGGGCCTGGAGGGGGGGGGGAGCCGACACCGGCACCGACACGGGGCCGCGGGCGAGTGGTTTAAAGCATTGAAGGGCGAGGGAAGCGCCGGGGGAGGAGGGGGAGGGGGCCGCATCCCTCCTAAGACAGGGCGGACGATCAATAACCCACGGTGTGAAACCGATGACGTCATTGCAGCGCCGCCAGGGCGGGGCAGAGCTGCGGTGCGGTGCGCCGCTACCTGCTGCGCGAAAGCTGCCCTCCACAGCCGCACGCTGTGATCACCGCTGTGGTGCCGGGACGTGGACCAGGCCACACGACCCACACGACCCACACGACCAGCGCCCCATCCGGCGATAGCACCGTAGTACCGAAGGTGGTGGCACCGTGGAGGTCTCCACAGCTGGAAGGTCCCGGGAGGGCGCCCCACCCGGCACCCGCCCGTGCCGCCCTGCTGGCCCCACCCCCCACCCCCTATACCCCCACCCGTTAATCCCCCCGCAGTCCGCACCTGCTCCGCCTCCTCCTGCAGCCGCCTGTTGGACATCATCTCGTTGCCCTTGGCGGACCGGAAGGGCGACTTCTTCTCCGCGTCGCCGTTGAGCTTGATGGGCGTGTACTTGGAGGTGCGGATCTTGGGACCCACTGCGGGGGGGCAGGGAGGGAGGGGTACGCGGGAGGGGGCGGGGAGGCGGGGGTGAGGGACTGGCACTGGGGGGAGGGGCCGGGGCCAGGACTGGGGCCAGGAGACTGGGGGCGGGGCCGGGACCCGGAGCAGGCGGGAAGCGCCAGGAAGAGGCGCAGGCGAGGGGCTAGGACGGGGGGAGGGGGGCGGGGCCGGTGGCAGCAGTGGCCGTGAACGAGGTACCACAGCTCCATCCTCCCAGCCGCACTGCGCTCTCTCGAGCGAGTTAACAAAGGGTGCTTACTGGACTCTTTCAGCGCGAAGCCGCCGTCGGACTCGGCGAACGACCCCTCGCGCGCGCGTCTCGCGCCGCCGCCGCCGCCGCCGCCGGCCTCCTTCTTCTTCGTGAACTTGGAGGCGTCCTCGATCCCGAACCTGTCCAGCCAGGTCCGTATGCTGGTGTGCATGGCGGTGCGGTTGGTGAGCACCAGGTACAGCTGCCGGGTCTCCCCCAGCGGCACCGCCTTGCCGAAGTCCGCCACGAGGTGCCGCTGAGGCGTCGGCGGCGGCCACGCCGACGCCGCCGCGGCGGCATCGACGGCTGCGGTGGCGGTGGCGGTGGCGGCGGCTCCGCCGCCCTGGCTGGAGCGCCGCCGGTTACTGCGCGCGCCGGCGGCGCCGCCGCCGTCTGCCGTACTGGCTTGGGCGCCGGAGGCGATCCTCGCCAGGATCTCCGGCGGCAGGTGCGACATCCCCTGGAGCGCCCCGACGTCCAGCTCCGGCCGGCTGTTGCGCCCGCGGCGGAAGTACGACGCCGGCAGCGCCGCCGGCGCCTGTCGGGGGAAGAAGGACGAGCCGGCGTCGCCGGCGCTAACGCCGGAGGGCTCCGAGGCCGGCGGCGGCGCCGGCACCGGCGGCGCCGGCGACGCCAGCACCGTCGGCGGCGCGCCCATTTCCTCGTACTCTTCTTGCGTCAGCAGGTCGTACGTCACGTCGAGGCCGTGGATGGAGGATGTTACGCGGAAGCCCAGCGGCCGCGGCGCGCCGTCGAGCTCGCAGACGCCGTACATGACGGAGTGCCCGGCGGCACGCGGCGTGTAGCGCACCTGTTTCGAATCCCACCGCCCCCACAGAGGCAAATGATAAGGTGACTCAGAAAGCGTGCGTCTGGGAGGAGAGACGGGACATAGATTCGTGTGAGCTGTGCCGAGCGAGCCGTGGCAAGTGCGCCGTGTTTGTTTCCTGTATGCAGTGTTGACAGGTATCATTGGTGTGCGTGTGCGTGCGTATTTCTGTCTGTATGTTTGTGTCAGGTGGATGCACGCTATGGGAGGGAGGGTGCGCATGCAAGGTAGTGGGAAGAGACAGCGCCCCGGGCATTGAGTATACTATATACGCATACGGGCAACTCTGTGGGCACTGCTCTGCCCCCTTGCATGTCACGCACTCCTGTTCTGCCTGCCTAAGAACACACACCCACACACACCCTGAACCCGGCCGAGTGCCCACTGTCAATCAGGACAGCGAAACCGTTTCCAATCATCTCTGCCCCGCCGCCTCTCTGCCTCTGTACCCCTCCGCGCCTCCACCCCTCCGCCCCTCCATCCCTCTCTGCCTCTGTGTCCCTCCGTCCCTCCGCGCCTGTACCCCTCTCCCCCTCTCCCCCCACACCTGCAGCTCCACCTCCTCCCCGGGCGCCAGCTGCCCCTTGTCGGGCTTCACCCTCAGGTCCGCCAGCGGCCCGTCCTGCTCGTCCGCGCTCTCACTGCTCCACCGGTACTCCAGGGGCAGCAGACTCAGGTTGCGCATCGTCAGCAGCTGCCGTACCTGCGACGGCCGGGGGGACCACGGGGGGAGAGATTACCGTACGTCGCATGTGGCCCTGGCCCGGGGGAAGTGGATAGTGCTGGTGCCTAGAGAACGGGGATGACCGCGGCAGCCGCGATGAGCGGGGGCGTGTCGGTGCGTGCGTCGGTGCATCAGGGATACGACAACGGCGGTGCGTCCCTGTAAACCGCGCACAGACGAAAGCGGAACCCAACAAACTGGCAGCAGATGTGTCGCGACTGACGATGCGGCCCCGGCCCCACCCGCCCGCCCAAGCCTCCCCCCGTTTCTCCCCGCCGGCCTCCCCCCTCCCCCAGCCGCACCTGCACGCCGATGAACGTGACCCCCAGGTCAATCACCGGCCGGTCGATGACGCACTTAGGCGTCACCACACACACGAAGGCCTCGATGCACTCCATGTGGGACAGCCCAGTGCCCGACCGCAGCTGCACGATGGAGCGGCTGCGCCCGTCCGTCAGGCCGTGCACCGTCACCCGCACGCTGAGCTCCTGGCCCGCCGCCAGAACCCCGCTGGACGGCTCGAACGTCATGTGGGTGTGCGTCGGCGGCGGCGGCGCCGCCGCCGCGGCGGCGTCGCGCGACGCCGTCAGCATGGCGCGGCGCTCGCCGGCGGTGGCCAGGGGCGGCCGTCGCCGCCGCGCGTGCGCGTGTGTTCCGCCGCGCTGCTCGCCGTCCGCGTCCGCATCCTCGTCTTCCTCCCCGTCCTCCTCCTGCAGTGCCGCGATGGCCGCGGCCGCGGCCACGGGGTCCAGCATGCGGCTGGACTGCAGCAGCTGCGCCCGGAGCAGCTTGGACTTCTCCTGCGTGGACAGCCGGCAGGAGAGGAGGAGGAGGAGGAGATAATGAAACACCAGCAGATCAAGAGGAGGAACAAATGAAGGCGTCCAGTGCAAAGGGGGGGGTCCAGCACCGCCCCTGCAGCCTCGCGGGGCTCAGTCCCGGGGTTACGGAAGGTCGTACAGGTCCGTACCGCTCTTCTCCCCAACCCCCCCGCCCGCGAAGCGGGCCACCGAAGTCCCGCGATTGGGCACAAGCAAGGCGCGCCGCGCTTGCCCCTTCACCTCGTCGGTCATTCACGTGTCCCCCCTCACGTCAATCAAGACAGCGAAACGGCAAGTAAGGGCACCAAACCGTTAACCGCCGACGTTGGGATAGGCGGCGAGGGCGAAGCGTTGGGCGCCACCCCTTTGGCGATCAACGCCCCGGGGCCCCGGTTGCTTTTATTCTTTCTTCACCCCCAGACCCCGCGACCCGCCGGAACCACGGTCCGGTGTACGGCTGTACGGCACCCACCGCCGCGATGACCGCCGGCGTCAGCTCCCTCAGGCTCCAGGGGGTGGCGCTGGTGGCGCTGCGGTTGCGGATCACGAGCGACCGCTCGCCCAGGCCGTTGAGGCGCACCAGCCCGAAGTCCAGGCGCGAGGCCATGAGCGAGGCGTGCGTGGCGCCCACGTTGGCGCGCACCTCCACGGGCACCGGCGGGCCGTGGCCGCGCTCCACCGCCACCACCAGGCGGGAGCGCAGCGGTCCCGGCACGTCGGGGGCCGTGACGGTGACGTCCAGGGAGGCGAAGCCCAGCGAGGGGACGGTGAGGGCGGGCGGCTGGATGGATACGAACGGGTCGTCGGCTGGTGTGTGTGTGTGTGGGGGGGGGGGGGATGCCGGGGCGGGGAGATGGAGGGGCGGGGCGGGGCGGGAGGAGCGGGGCGTCGGGAAGGAGGAGCCGGAAGAACGTGGGTGGCCGGGGGAGAGATGAGCTGGTACCACCAGTGGTTAGTCAGGCAGGAATTAGCCAGTCGGGTAGGTGTTAACACAACACGAATGCACAACAAGCTGGGGGTGGGGGGAGAAGTATGAAGTGTGGGTGGGAAGGCAATGTAACACGGAGTATGGGAGTTGCGTGCGGCCCTGGCCGCACCTTGATGAGACCGCCGCGTCCATGGGACGCACACCCGCCGCCCGTCACCACCGCCCCTTCCACCTGGCTTGACCCCCTTTTCCCCCCGACCCACCTCATCCCCACACCACACACCGCCTTTAACGGCCCTCCAGAGCACCGCACGGCTCTTCCGCACCCGTCTCCCAAACTTCCGCTGCCGGGGACTGCGGCCGCCCTCGTCAACCCTGCCGTCGCCCGTGGACGCAACCCCACCGGCGCCGCGGCTGACGTCCCTTCCCCTGCGCGGCAGCCAACGGACGCGGCCCCCCCCCGCGCACCTGTAACGAACACATCAACCGGCGCGCGAGTTGGGTTTCGGAGCCGCACCCGCCGCAGCGCCTGCTGCCCCGGCATCAGCGTGCCCGGCAGCGACAGCAGTCGCGGCACCGCCTCCAGCTGCACCAGGCAGCCCAGCCCCTCCAGCCCCACCTCCGCCACCAGGACGTCGCACACAGCCGCGGCGGCGATGGCGGCGTGGGCGGTGGCGGCGCCGCTGCCGGAGCCGGAGCCGCGCAGCATGCCGCAGCCGTCACCCGGAGGGGTGCGGTCGACGCGCAGCTGCGCCCACCGCTCGTAGCTGCGTAGCGGGAGGAGGGAGACGGAAGAGGGGAATGGAGACGGAAGAGGGGAATGGAGACGGAAGAGGGGAATGGAGACGGAAGAGGGGAATGGAGACGGAAGAGGGGAATGGAGACGGAAGAGGGGTATTGAGGCGGAAGGTGGGAATGGCGACGGAAGAGGAGGTTCAGAGGAGCGGAAACTGGCAGAAGAGAAGCAGAGGAAGGCAAGCACAAGGACAGTGGGCATTAGGAACTGGAAACCCGGCAGGGCCCGTGGCCGGAGGACAGATCGGACTGAGGGATGCAGGCCTGCGGGGGTAGGGGCCCGCCTTCCTCTCCCCCACCCCTCCCGCAGGCCGCGCCGCCCGCACCCGACCCTCTCCCCCCGCCTCACCGCTGGCACCCCGGCGGCGTGAACGTGAAGAGGAACTCCATCACCTCGCCCGGCTGCAGGACGCCCCGCTCCGGAACCACCGCGAACACCTTCTCCACCACCGCGCCAAGCGCCAGCGGATCGGGCCCGTGCGCGCCGCTGCCCGAGATGATGCCCCAAGGGGTGCCCGCCGCCTCCGCCCCCGGCAGCAGCACCGGCCGGACCGACACCGACTGAGTGCCGCCCCTCGCCACCGCCGCGGCGACGGAGCCGGCGATCGAGGCCGCGCCGCCGGCCCCGGCGGCACCGGTCGCGGTGGAGACGCCGCTTCGCGGCGTCGCGGTGGATTGCGCCCCCGGCTGCTGCCCCGGGCCCCCCCGCTTGGGGCTGCCGCCCCGCATGTTCTTGTTGTCCACCAGAAGCACGTGGCCGTCGTCGTCCTGCTCCTCGTCGTACTGCTGCTCGGTCTGCAGGGGCTCGTTGGCGCGGCGTTTGTGCTGCACCTGGGGGTACCTGTGGCGAACCGGAGGGGCGGCGCCAGAGGGCGGGGGCGGGGTTCACGGCGGCGTCAGCCAACCGGATACTTCTGACTACTACGCAATCGGTGATTGTTTCGCCATTTCGCTGTCTTTGTTGACAAAAGGGGGTCATGGGGGCAGCGGGATGGGCATGATCGGAGACGAGGCGGCGCTTTTGCGCGATAAGATGGTGCAGGCTTCATACGGGTGAGTTCCTATTTGTGTTACAGGCGGATTGTGCAGCGCGGCATGTGGAAGCCGACACGACAGACGTTGCAGATGGAAGATATGGGTGTTTAGGTATGGGTGTGCGCTTATTGAGCGAGCGCCCGAGTACGTGATGTCAGCCATTGATGGAGGATGGAGGATGGCGCTAGGAAGGGCACCTGGCCAGGGAAGGGATTGTAAACTCAAACCAAGCCCAGAAACGAGCCCGGTTGAGCCCTCCAGGGAGGGGCATACCGGTACACCTCCCCGGCAGGTCTCATGGCCGCCTACGGGCCCCTGTGTGGGGGCCTGCTCTTGTCCGGCCCCCGCCCTGCCTGTACCCTAGGACCCCCGCCCCCTTTACTGGGCACTTACTTCGTCAGCGACCACTCGAATGCGAAGGGCAGCTTGGTGGTGTTGCGCACGGAGACGGTCTTGGAGAAGCCCGACCTGGGCGCCACCTCCCCGAACCACAGCGGCAGGTCCAGCTCCCGCGGCTCCAGCATGCGGCCGTCCACCGAGTGCAGCAGCACGTCCACCGACACGCCGTTGCCCAGCAGCGTGAACGTCTTGACCTGCGAGGTGTCGCGGACCGGCGGTGTCGCGGCGGTGTCGCGGCGCGGACGGGAACGGAAACGGGGCGCGTGAGAGCGCGAGGCACATGCCGTTGAGAGGAATTACGACGTATCTATCTTCGTAGTTAGTACACCACCGCCGTCCGCCTTCCAGCCAACCAGCCGCGCCCTGCAAGCGCCCGGAGGCCCCAGGCCGCACCCTTAGAGACCGGTTCCCCGCCCCGCCCCGCCCCGCCGCCCACCTGGCAGTTGTCGCACACCAGCACCAGCCGCTCGTCGTTGCTGCCCCACTCCGTCGGCTCGTACGACACGTTGATCGCGATCTCGTCCTGGGACGCCATCTCGAAGTACAACGGCCAGATCTGCAGCGGGGCGCGAGGCAGGGGCGTCCGTCCACGCTGTTGGCGGGGATGCCATAGGTACGGCAAATGAGGATGCCACACTCGAGGATACCGACGACCGCGACTTGCGGCGCTGCCGTACAGGCCGGGCCATGTCAGGCCAGGCGGGTTAGCCCGGGAGCCATCCATGGAATCAGTCGATTGAACGCCCTTCAAGGGGCCGGTCCCCGATGCGGCCATCAGGCGCCCGCAGCAGCCCAACCCATGTCCGACTGCCTGCCCAATCGTCCGTGTGCCTGCTGAGCTGTGCTGTGCTGTGCGCACGAGAGTCGCCTCAGGCATGCGGGCCCCCCGACTTGCGAGCCAGGCCGTGCGCGGGCCGCGGCCGCAACCTGGTGGCTTCCGGCGGCGCGTGGCGAGTCGCGCTGCCTCGCTGCAGCCGCTGCCCTGCCTCATCCCGGACGCCCTGCCGCCCGTCCGCGGCCCCCCACCCTGCCCGGTGCCCCCACCTTGAAGGGTCCGACCACAGCACGGTCCGTCGGGGCGTCCTGAGGCAAGAGAGGCGGCGGGGCGGGACAACAGTTCACATTGGTCGGGGGTATTCAAGGACACTGCACGTCGGTGTACACGGGTGTCCACGTGTGTATGGCGGGAGGGACATCTGCGAGTGTGCGTGGCGGGTGCGGGCGAATCATGCCCACGCAGTGTGCCGGGCCGGTGGGGCTCCCGGGCAGAGGGAGAGACGCGGGGCGGCCAGAGGACCTTGGCAGCAGAGGGCCCGGCAACTCCGCCCGGAGGGCCCCCTCCTTCGCAGCGCCGCGGCACCACGCTCCCCACGCACCTGCGCAAAGTCCGGCCAGTCTGCCTCCGGCACGATCCGGAAGCGGCCCGGCCCTCCCAGGTTCTTGAACGAGATCTGCTCCGTCTTGATGTTGCCGATCACCACCTGGCCCAGGTCGAACTCCTGCACACCGGGGTAACACAGGCCGTGGCACCGGAGCGGGAAGCGGGGTGGCGGCCGCCAGGCCAGGCCAGGTCAGGTCAGGTCAGGCCAGCGACAGGTCAGGCCAGGTCGACACATCGACAGGTCGGGTTGGTCCGCATCAGGCCAACCACCCAAGGCACTGCATGACAACACTTCCATAGCCCTCGTTGCTCCCCTTAGTTCTTAGGTTAACTTGGACACCAGCGAGCCACAGCTGATCACACCAGCGCTTCCATAGCGCCCTCGTTGCTCCCCCTGTCTTCTCTCCGCCGAGCGCCCTTCCGAGCTCAAGACAGTCACCAACTTCGCCCCCCCCCCGCTCTACCGGTGCGCCAGGCGGGCCCGCCCGCATCCCCCACACGGTACCGCCTCTCCCCCCACCCCGCGCACCTCCGGCAGCGTCAGCGACGGCGGCGGCCGCCGCGCCCTCAGCGGCACCGTCAGCCGGCGGCCGTTGGTGTCCACCGAGATGGCGTCCTCGTAGTCACCCAGCGAGTCGGGACAGAAGCGCAGCGTCAGCTCGGCCGCCATGCCGGGCGCCAGCAGACCCACATCGCCGGGGAAGCGCGGCAGGGAGACGTGGAAGTACTGGGAGGCGGGCGGGAAGATGCGCAGGCCGCGGGAGACGGCAGTGACGTTGCGCACGCGGACCAGCTTCTCGTAGGTGCGGCCCACGGCTGCTCAGTGCAGGGGACGGCGGACGGGGACGGGGGACGGGGAGCGCGAGGGGAGGGGCGGGCACAGGGCCCAGGAGGGTAAGGGACATGGACGGGTAGTTGAGACGCACGGTAACCCTAGAGGTTGACAGCAGGCTGGCGTGGGGGCGCGGGGTGCTGTCGGCGTCTTGAAGAGCGATGTGCGAGAGGGGCGCCGTGGAGCCCACACCCTCCCGTATCGGCCTCACCGTAGTCCGTGAAGGTGACCTCCTCGGGCTCCACCACGAAGATGACGTCCTCCTTGGCGGTCATGTTGGCCTTGATGGGCGGCGCCACGCCCGTGCGCGACTCGGAGCGCGGCCCCGCCCAGCGCTGCGTGTTGGGCTTGAGGTCCAGCAGGGTGCGCACCGCGGGCGGCAGCGGGTGGCGCGGGTTGCGCAGGAAGGTCAGCTTGTGGTGCATGGCCTGGATGATCCTGCGGCCATGAGACGGTGCGAGGGAGGGAGGCAGGGAGGGAGGCAGGGAGGGAGGCAGGGAGGGAGGCAGGGAGGGAGGGACATAGGGGGGTGCGGCAGGGCGGGTTGCTTTGCGGGGCAGCGATGGGGGTTGGGTTTCATGGCCGGGTTTCCGCAGCACGATCTGGACACTCACCTGTACCACACACTCCGTGGTGCGTGGATGCGGCGGCATGTGCTATGTGGAAAACTTGCAACGGTGAACGGTCAACCGTCCTCTCGCTGTCCAGACAGGCAAGCGCGGCCCAGTCAGGACTCGGCGCGTGACAACCCATCAGCCCCTGCTTCCCTTACTCCGCCCGGTGTCACCCGTCCTGCCGGCAAGACACGTTCCCATCGCCTCCATTCCCTCAAATATTATCCGTTTCCCGCCGGCACATACATATGGTACCAGCCCCCTCTCCCCCATCCTCCTCCCCGGTCCAGCGCACGCTTCCCCTGCGCGCTCACTTCTGCTCCTTCTCAAACTGCGCCCGGGGCATTTTGAGGGACAGCTGCCGCCGCCGCTCCTCCGCCTCCTCGATCTTGGCCGCCACCTCGTCCGCGGTCAGCGTGTGCCACGTCAGCGCCTTGCTCGATATGGCCTGCACCCGCGCCATCCGCTCCGGCGACAACGTGCGGTCCTTGCGGACGTCCATGGCGGACGTGCCCTTGAGGTAGTTGGGCTTGGCGGACGTGTCCGCGTACTCGGCGATCCGCGGCGGGTTCATGACCTCACGGCCCTTGATCGCTTGGTACTCCTGCGGGAGCGGCACATGGTCGCGTGACCGGATGGGTATGGGACATGGGTGGGCATATGACTTGTCACGTGTTCACATTGCGCCGCTGCCAGACCAGACCAAAGGACCGGTGAAGGATCGACGGGTGGTCATCGCGCACTTGCAGGTAAAACTCGCTGGGCGGGTGGCGGGTCCAGTGGTGGATGGGGCAGGTGAGGTGGAGGAGGGGGAAGGGAAGGGGCGGAGAGGATCGTTGCTGTCTGCGCGGGCGGTGAAGCGCAAACATCACGCAAGCATCGCAGCCGCCGAGACCCACTTCCGTGTCCATAAAATGTTCGGCCGTTACTGGATCGTTTCTTCCCTCCTGCATGCATTCACCGAACTCCATATGCACCGACCAGCCCCGACCGGCCGCTACAGCCCCGACCGACCCGACCGCCTCCACCAGATGGCTTGCCTGCACGATGGCCTTGGGGTTCACCAGCCGCGCCCCCGCCATGGCCCCGTTGTCCAGCTGCAGGTGCGACGGCTTCAGCGGCAGCCCCACGTTGCGCCAGGCCGGTGTGAACTCTGGCGGGCGAGGGGGATGGAGCGGATCGAGGGGCGCGGAGGCGATCCCGATCAAGTCAGCGTGCCGTGCCCCTCCCCTCCTTCGTCAGGTCACTGATAGAGTGCCCCGGGGTCGCCTGTCAGGGAGTCGCCCCGCGGACCGCCGCGTGCCGTCACGCAGGCGCTTACGTGTGTACCTTACTAGCCTTGCACGAGGCGGTCCGTACCCCATCCCAGCATGCCTATTATGACACGTAATGAGCCAGATGCCCTCCATGGAGCACTCGTCGCCGCAGTCGCGCGGCCGGCCCCGGCCGCCGTCAGTCCCAGTTGTCTAGGGCCGAGCGCTTTCAACATCAGCCAGACCATGCTGTCCATCCAGGGGGCACCCATGCCGCAGCAAGGCTCCCACGGGTGCGCCTTCCCGGCGCTCCGCCAGCCGGGTGTTCCCGTCGAGAAAACCCCAGAGCGCCGACCACAAGACCGCGGCCTGGCTGACGTCTCAGAGAGGTGGCACCCTGCCCTTGGACACGGACGTACGCAGCGGGTTTCCAGCTCTGCTAGACTTCGAAACGTGCTCCTGGACAGCAGCGGGCAGATAACCCCGCTTCGGTGGCATCCGCACCCGCCACGCGGGCCGCCAGCCCCTGCTGGCCAGCGGCGCCCTCCATCAGGAGCTCAGAACCCGCTGCAGTCCAGGAGCCTCGCGTGCCTGCCAAAGATCGGCTGCTGCTCACTCCCCCACCCCCCCCGGCGTCGGTCAGCAGCGCCGTGCGACCCAGATGGCGCTTCGCCGCGCCGAATCAGCGCTGTGCTGCTGCCGCCGCAGCTGCAGCTGCCAGGTCATGACAGCGATGCTGACCGCATGACATCCATGTTGCGTCCGCCGTCGTGTTCCGAGGAAGCCGCAAGGGATAGGCGGCTGGGGCCGCCACTGTACGGCCTCACGGATGCTTCCCAGGAATTTGCAGATGCGGCGGTGTCGCTGTGTTCCGACAGCTCGGGATAAAAACGAATGGCAGGAGGTATGCCCGGGACCAACTGACCAACCCGGCCACTCCGATCGTCCGGGGTACATCCTCCACACCGAGGGTGCGGACCCCTAGGCGAGGTACGACCGGGCCCCCGGCCGGTCTGGCTATGTGCGGAGGCAGGGAAGCGTTTCACGCTGTTTCGAAGGCAATTACAGGCAAGAGGCCGCTCAGGGCAAACGTCCGTATTTCTGCACGCCAGTTGTCCTCCCCCGGCCCATGTAAGACAACCCCATCACCTGACCCCTGCCCCGGTGGGAGGCGGGTGGGTGGGCGGGGGAACGGGTGGGTGGGCGCAAAACCCAACGTCGCTCCCTAGCGCCGGAGCAGGCAACTATCACTCCCTCGAGAGATCCTGCGGCTTTACCGCGTACCTTCATCTGCTTTGGCAAGTGCCCGCGCCTCAGCCTCCTTCGCCTCCTCCGCTGCCGTCCGCAAGTACTGCTCCATTTCATCCGCAGACGCTCGCAGCCGCTCAAACTGTAAAACATGGCCCGCTTTCAACTTATTGAATACGTTGCTACAGTGCGCCAGGCAGCCCTGCCGTTCGACGACATGCTCGCGCTGCTCCGCACCTTGCTGGTGATTCCGGCAATGCGAGCACTATATGGATCTTGCTCTTCGGTTTGAGGAGGCTCAAAAGCGCTCGGTTCCTCTGGCTTGCTTTCCCCATTTTCCTTAGGAGCTGACTTATACAGTCCAGGAAATGTAGACTGGAATGTCGACAATATATGTGCCGAACTCATTGTAATATACACATGACCGACGAGGCAGCCGGACAAGGCAATCGGTCAAGCTTAGAACCAGCTGCGTTTCGTGTCATACATGATTTTCATCAATTTTATGCTACACATCATCTGCAGTGTCCCTAAATTATAACACTCTTGGCAAACTAGGAAGAAGAACCAGCCGTGTTATTGTACGGCTTCTTTCGGTTTGTCCTCGTGGTGTGACTCTTCAGCAAATTTACATTGCGACTTTACACGAATCTAACAAAGCGATTCTCAACTAGCACTTGAAATTTCTGCAACTCTGTACTGCATCGTAGGTAACGTACGCAAGAACGCAACTCGTTCTCCCGCTGCCCCCGTGCGCTGCCCCATTGGTTATGATCACGTCAAGTACGTGATTATTCATGTAGCACTCTCAGGCTGTGTTCCTCTGGTTGCGAAAAGGGTGCTGTGCAAGGGCCCTATTGATGTCAAGCATGCACCAGCAACGTTTCTACCTACTTACCAAGTCAAGCTAGAACCACAGGATCGGCACCTCAAGCAAGCAGCAGCCATGCGTTGCTGCCTGAACCTCCAAACGGTTTGTGCGTCAGGGTGCGATAGGAGGGTTTCTGTCGCGCAAACTTGCATCCTGGCGCAAAGTACTCAGAGTAATTCGTTCGTGGTAACTGTTACAATTACTGATACGTACTCCGTAGAGCTCCCTTCTAGCAGGCAACCAGCCTAAATGACCAGAACCGTCCAGAGCCTTTGGGAATGTCACCAACCCAAATCAATGTACAGATTAGGGTGATACTCATCGGCTCGCATCAGTCCTTAAACTTGCGCGTTGGGAGGTAAACGTGTATCCCCATGGGAATCCACCGGAATTGTGAAGCCGCTGTGAAGAAGAGGTCCGTGGGTCGGAATCATGGTTTTAAGCCAACCTCCCACACATATTATTGTTAAATTTACATTAATTTCATTGTCATGCTTTGTTTTGGGAAGTTCTTCTGCGCCGGTGGTTGGTCTGAACCGTAAACCTCCCCAGTATCTTTGGCGGTGCCCCCGATCTGGGCGAAAAGCCTTTCAGAGGTAGGGATAGTGATAAAGATACAACTACAGCTCATAGGAAAAGGGTCACTTGCAGAGCGCCATTTCAAGGTGAGTCGGGCTTCAACGCCCAGTTCAAGCCTTTTTAGCTATAAGGTCACGATTGTATTTGTTATGTAGTATTGTGCAGCTCATATTGATTTTCTCTGAAGGTTTTGCGCTTCAGCACAATCAAACCGTTTGTCGTGCGTGTTGCCGTGCCGGGAGGTAGTTTCATAAGCCTTCTCGCAACACAGTCTTTGGTTTATCATATTGTCACAGAGCGCTAGGCTTCCAGGACTGATGCTCTTCTGCCTCATAAGACTCAACGGCAACACAGTCCCGCCATCCTGTCACTTGCCTATGCACCAAGTGCTCTTGCGTTCAGTCTTTTTGCAAAGCCACCACGTTTACTTTGATAGGGAGAAGCATTGCTGTTATCGCACAACGCATTACTTGTTAGCTCTGCTACCCCCCGGGAAATCTGCCTCCCGCGCTTCCCTCGCCACCTTCAGCCGCTTCGCAACGGCCGTCTATCGTGTTTAGCTTTCAGCAGAGGTTAAACAGCTGACCCAAGTGGCTCGAAGTTTTTGTGCGCGTGGGCGTCGGCTTCTGGCGCTCCGAGAGCGTAGAGATGGCGGCAAAGGTGGACCTCAAAAGAGAAGCACCCGGCGAGGTGCGTGTTCTTGACCCACTTGCGACATTGGAATGGGAATGCGCGCTCCCGACTGACTCTTTCGGCTTTGCACCCATTTACCCGCGCTCTGCGCAATACGCCCTAAACAGTCGCCCGAGCCGGTAGTGGACGTTTCAGCGCAAACAGCTTTACCTGACAAGACATGGAATCCTTTGCTGGTCCCCACGGAGTTATACCTTCGTGAAGGGCTCGTCTGGCAACCGCACCAGCCTGTTTCGCTTACTGTCGAGGTTAACGGCAAACGCGATCTTATGAAATATGCAGCCGTGATGCAACTGGTGCCTAAGGTAGGAATGGTTTCGGCTTGTGTTAATCAATGGCGCGCAAGTGTCGGCACTGAACTAGCATAGCTTGCACCTTCGTGGCTTACCCAGTAGGCCCCGAAGATAATACATATCAGCGTATCTTTTGTTTTGGTTCCTGCAGCTGCTGTTTATGTTTAAGCGGGGTCCATGACGCTATTGTATGTCGCGCGCTGCAGTTGGGTTTCGTCGCGCGCTTGGGGCAGCCGGGCGCTGCTGCCAAGTTCCAAAACTTGCATTTAGTGGACGTCAAGCGCCGCGGCAGCACCGACATCCACATCAGCTTGGGAGACTTAGCTTGGACGCAGTCGCGCGCCTCCGAGGCCTCCGTCACGGCAGCAGCTCTCGTCCCGACAGGCCTGCCCTCATCTGGAGCTGCAAGCCCCGATATCAGCAGCGATGCCGGCATGGCTCCGCCGGATGGATGCGTCCTCGGGGGCGGCGCGGCTGACGGCGGCTTGCTCAGTGGCAGCAGCAGCGAGGGCACCACCGCACAAGGCACGGCCGAGCGCTCCGTGGCCGGCACCGCCGTCGATATGGACGCGGGTGCCAGCACCGGCAGTCAGTCTCAAGGCGGCGCCGCCAGCGATCCAGACGAGAAAGCTACCGTGACCTCATCAGCCGCAGGTGTAGTGACAGCTGCCGACCTGCGCACCAGCTGCTCGGCTGCAGCGGCGGCTGCTGCGGCGGCGGCGGCGACAGGAAGCGCCGCCGCCGTCACAGACGCTGCCACAAACGTCCCTGCGCTGGTAGAGATGGCGGCGGCGGCGGTGGCCTCAGTCATGAGCGCACCCCAAGGGTCACCAGATGCCGTGACCGCTCGTGGCAGCGTTGGCGGGGCGACGAGCCCGGCCGGGAGTGTGCCGGCGATTGGGTTCTGCTGCACCTGCGCGTTTTGTCCTTGTCATCTGGACCCGGAGCAGCTGGACCCGTCCGCCGGGGGGCCCCGCCACACGACGGATACGTCGCCGCACGGATCTACGGCGGCGGACCGCAGCCAGGTGTGTGCAGCCACCAGAGCCCAATCAGGCACCGGGTGACGGTGGCGTGGGCCTTACTCCCATCATGTGGGTCGTGCCCAGTGGGTTGCCGTGAGGGGCTCCTCGATGGGCCGCGTCCGTCGGGTTTTCTGCGAGTTGTCTGACAGTCCCCCTTCGGCCTTCGTTGGCATTTCCCTCATCGCTCACTTGAAAGCTCACACGCGGGTTCCTGCTTTCCCTCCCCCGGCGTGCCCTTCGCCCGCTTCCCCCAGGTGTTCTACGGCAAGTCGGGGACGCCCGCCAGCGATCATGCTGCGGGTGCGGCCGCCTCGGGCGTGCGCCCCCACGGGCGCTTGCCCTCGCAGGCTTCTACCGCCCCCGGCACCGTCGCCCCGTCCGGTGGTGTGCTCGTCAGCCACATCAGCCGCGAGCGCCTCCGAAACCTCTGTCTGATGCCTTCAGGGCTCCAGTCCTCGGGTTCAGTAGTCGTGCCCAGGGCGACCGCGTCGGGCCCGGGCGACAGCGGCGGCCGCGGCGGCCTGGCAATGCTGTCCTCCGTCGCGTCCGTGTCGCTGCCGCCGCTGCTGCTCGGCGGGTCGGCGGTTGCAGGTGTCGGTGCTGCTGGTGTGATTGATCGCGAACTGGTGCTGCCGCCAGACCTCGCGGCCGGGCGCATGGGAAGCAAGCACGCGCTCGTCCAGTGCGAGATTGACGGCGAGCTGGAGGACTGCAAGATGCAGTACAGGCTTGTCGTACGTGAGGACGGTCGCACGCTGGCCCTGCAGGGCATCTCCCGGCCGTTGCGCGGCCTGCAGCTGCTGTCGTTCTCTGAGACGGACGAGGGAGACATCCTCATCCGCGCTGTCACACCCGGCTATGCGCCCTCTCAGCCGATGGGCGCTGTCTCGTCTTTGCCGGTGTTCGCCGCCCCCGGACCAGATATTGCGGCGGGGTCTGCGCCGCGCGCGGCGGTCAGGGCCGGCGGGGAGATGGTGGCGCCTGCCGCGGCCGCCGGAGTTCCGGCGCGGTCTGCCAGCGGCCGACAGCGCAAGCCGTCCTTGAAGGCCCGCGAGGGCGGGGTGACTGCCCCGAACCCCAAGACTACCTCGGCTGCCACGGCACCCAAGGCCGCCTCGGCGGGCGGCCCGACCGCAGCCTTGCCGCCGCTTCCTCCCATGCACGGCGCTCCAGGGGAGCATCCCGTGACAGCAAATCTGTCGCTGCATCCGCACGTGCAGCAGCGGCAGGCGGCATCACAGGAGCACTCGAAGCGCCGCGGGCGGCCACCCAGGTCACTGGCCCCGCCCGCGCTACCCCTCGGCGTCTTGCTGCCGCCGCCACCGCAGCAGCAGCACCAGCACCAGCAGGGGCTGCGACGGCCCCCGTCGGCTGTGGGTTGTAGTGACTTGGCGACGAACGATTGGGCGCAGGATAGCCAGGATGGCGGGTGCTTTAGTCAGGCGGCGGCGCCGTACTTTGGCAGCAGCGCGAAGCGCTCGCGCACCGCCGCTGGCACGGCTGGTCGGGCCGCCTCGTCATCCATGACGTCTGACGGCGGTGACGTATGTGGTGGGGAGGACGCTCGGCGCCATCACGATGGCGGCAATCCGCCGCGCGGCGGCCGGCGCGCCGCTGCAACAACGCCAGCTGCTGCGCTGCACGCCGGCGGCGGCGGCGCCAACTTTGCGGCGGCGGCGGCGGTGGTCCCGTCGGGGCGCGTGCGCAGGACTTCAAACCTCTGCTCCGCGGCCAGCCTGCCACCGCTGTCCATTCCAAGCTGCGGCGATGCCTCCGCGGCCGAGGACGTCCGTACAGAAGACGACGACGCCACCTTCGGCGGCCCGAGGCCTGTACACCAACCCGCGTCCGTCCCCGTCATCGCCGCCGCCGCCGCCGCCGCGGCGCGTGTTCCTTCCGCGGAAAGTCCCAGCGGGCGTGGGGGGCGCAAGCGTGGCGCTGCCGCGGGGGCCGCGGTCGCGCCTGGGTCTGCAGCACCGGCGCGGCCATCCCTCGAGCCAGACACCAAGCGCAATAGGACCGCTCGTGATCAGTGCCCGTTGGACTCCATGGATGTCGACTGTGAGGGCGAGACCTGGCAGCAGGGACAGGCGCCTGCAGGGGCGTCTCCTCGAGACAGTCCGCAGGGCTCGGACTCGGCTGCGGGGCCGGAACCTGCTTTGGCTACACCCCGGACCAAGCGAACCCGCACGGCCGCCCGCCGGGCGACGCAGCAGATGAAACAGCAGCTGGCCCGGGAGCCCTCCCTGTCCTCTGCCTCGGACTCGGACGGTTCCGACGGCGGCTCGGGGGACGAGGCCGCCGTGGTGCCTCGCAACGGCGGCGCCGCCGCTGCGGCCAGGGTGGCGGTGGTGACGGGTGGGGGCCCCAGTGCCGGTGACGACGCGGACGGCAGCGTCGCAGGAGCGGTTGGCGGCAGCGGTGCGCAGCAGGGACTGGCAGCGGCGGCGGCGGCGCAGCGACCGAAGCCCCGGCAGCGCCAGAGCAACTGCAAGTCCAAGGGCAAGCCCAACCGCCACCCAAGCAAGGTACCCCCTCGGAAGAATCTGTTTGCGAGTGTCCGTCCGCAAGCGTGTCCTGGCTGTCTCACCTAGGGATTTGAAAACTGGGTTTGGGTCTGGACTTGAAATGGGTCAGCCAAGTCGGGGACGACGGGATGATGGGGATGTGGGATTTGTTGTTGCGAACGCGACAGCGGGCTGCCGCAGCTCCCTGCCAAGCCGTGCCTGGGTCGTGGGGTAGGCTCTCGCGAGTCGTCGCAGGGGGGCCGTCCTCGGGCGCGGGAAACGTCCTATGAGATAGCCCCATCACTGATGAAAACATATTTTACATGAAGTGCTCTGCGCGCTGTCGTTTTTGTGGGTCTGCAGATCTCCAACGTCGTCCGCAACGCCGGGGCCATCCTGCTGATGATTGGCTACAGCGACAAAATGTACGAGAAGCAGCTGCGTGCCACATTCGGCAACAACCCGGACACCAGCAAGGCGCTGCGACTGTGAGCGCCTCCGGGGCGGGGATTGGGGATTGCACTGCCGGGGCGGGATTGGGGATTGCACCGCCGGGGCGGATGATGCTTGCGTTGAGGGACGCGCGACGGCGCGAATGATATCTTGATATGCAAACTGCTTATAGTTCATAGACCATGGTAGTTGTGTCGCCTGCTGTGTGCAGGTTGGAGGAGCAGGGCAAGGTGATGCGGGGCGGCCTGGGCTACCGCATGCACCCCTACCACTACACCCTCACGCCCGTCGGCCGCACGGAGTACGAGAGGCTGCTGCAGGAGCAGGGCCCCTCGCACGCGTTCGCGCTGACCATGGGCGTCCGCCTGCCGACGAGTCCCGACGGGGCCGAGGGCGAGGGCGAGGGCAACGCCGGGGCGGCCGAGGCCGAGGGTGGCCGGGCTGGGTCGGCGGCCGCGGGTGGGAGCCCCCTCGCTGAGGCTGAGTCGGAGGCGCAGTCGGGCGAGGCCCCTGCGGCCATCGTGGCGGCGGCCGCTGGGGCTGCTGCGCAGCCCTGGCCACAGCAGGGTTCCGGCGCTGTGCTCCCGCAGACAGTGCTGGCTGCCCCGCCGGCGCAGCCTGCATTCGCAACCGGCGCGTGTGCGCCATTCCCCGCTTACGGCCTGGCGGGGCAGGACGCCAACGCCGCCGCCGCGATGCAGGGTCCCGACGGCGCAGGGTCCCTGCAGCAAGCGCAGGCAGAGGCAGTGGCGGCGCCCATGCCGGCGCCGCAAGCCGGAGGTTTCGGCGCCAGCGTCAGCGGCGGCGAAGGGAGCTCCCCAACGGCGAGTGTGCACAGCGGCCAGCAGTCCCAACAGCTGCCGGCCGCCAGCGGTGAGCCCAGTGAGACTGTTGGTGTGGGCGTATCCCTTGCCATGGGTGCCGTTGCGGCCACGACGACGACGGCGGGGCACTGCCAGCCGCCGCACTTGCTGCTGTCAGTCCCTGACGGCCACTGCGGGGCCGGGTCGGTGGATGCGAAGGACGCCATCTCGGTTGTCAGCGCGCCGACGCCCAGTGCGCAAACTGCGCCGCGGACCGCGGCTTCAGCCGGCAACGCACCGGCCTCTGCAGCAGCCGTGCCAACGCAGCCGCAGCCGCCGCATCCGCAGATGCAGACCTTGTTTGCCTGTCCCGTGGGCTACCAGCTGGCGCCCTACCCAGCCGCCACCTTCCACTTGGCGCCTCAACAGCCGCAGCCACAGCCGCTGGAGGCCGTGAAGTCGGAGCTGGAGACGCCGGGCGGCGGCGCCGCGGCCGGTCAGGTGGCGTTTGGGAATCCGTACGCCGTGTACAGCTATGTGCCGACGCCCTTTGGATATATGCCGTACCCTATGTACGGCGCATTTGCGCCGGCGGCAAACGGAGGCGTCCTACCGACGCAGCTGATGGCGGCACCGGGCGCCATGGCTGCGGGCGCGCCGGGGTCCCAATTGATGCCCCCCGGGACCGTCGGCGCGTACTTGCAACCGTACCAGGGCATGACATTCTCCACGGCCGCCCCATCAGTCGCAGCGGACGCGGCCTCTGGTAATGCCGGACAAACAGCCGCAGTGTCCCTGACGACGCAGACGCTGCCGCTGGCGCTGCCGCCGCCGCCGCAGTTCATGCAGCAGCAACAGCTGCTGCTGCAAACGCAGCCGCAGGCACAGGTACAGCTGCAGGTACAGTGTGGTGGCGGCCCCACCTCGGCTGTGCCCGCCATGTCCGCAGCACCTGGCCAAGTGCAGTTGCAGGCGGCCGGGCAGGTACCGCCGGCTTCTGCCCAGGCACAGGCCTTGACAGTCGTCCATGTTGTGCCGCAAGTGCAGGCGCAGCCGTTGCAGACGCAGCCACAAGTCCTGCCATCACAATCGCTGTCGCAATCGCAGTCGCTGCAACCCGCGGCGGCTGTTGGAGCTGTGCCGCTGGGTGTCCCTCAGCAGCTGCAGCCGGTGTTGCAACAGCAAGAATTTCAGCAGGCGACAGCAGCGCAGCCCGTGGCAACGCCATCACTGCAGCCAGTGCAGCAATCCCTACAGCCGCACGACCCGTCGCTACCCTCACCACTCCCGCCGCCGCCTGGCCCGACATCGCCGCAGGGCGACCCTCAGGTGCTGCCTCACTTTCAGCCAGAGCCGCAGGCGGCACCGCCGCCGCAGCAGTTCAAATTCGTACAGGAGCTGCCCAACGGCGGGTACCGGGCGGAGGTCCCCAGCGAGGCCGGGGTGATGTACTACAGCCCAGGCTTCTCCAACCCGATGCAGGCCGCTGCCGCCGCGGATCTGCTGATGAGCAAGCTGCGGCCCGGCGAGCAGCTGAACCTGGGGCTCAACGCAGTGGAGGCGGCGACGTTGGGGTCACTGACGGTGCAGGAGGTGCAGGCCATGCTGTGGAACATGGCGGACCAAGTGGTGGTGTCCTGAAGGACAGGACGGGACTGAATGCGGCGCAGGAGGGACACAGATCTGTGTCGGGGCTTTGTTTGCAGGCGTTTCCGCCGCCGGCAAGCAGCGGTGCCGCAGTGGCGCGGCCAGGGGGGACAATGTGGGGACGGCGGTGTGCGGTGTTGCCGGTCGTTGCGGGGACACGGCGGAGCGGGTCGCTATTGCGCGTCTCCTGGCGGGGTAATAAGGGACGGACGGCTATTGCTCGGATGGATCCGGCGCTGGTCGGTGCACGGAGTGGTTGGGGCGCCGAATCGGCGCGCGCGGGCAGGATGTCTCGAGGGCTCGGGCGGGGGGCCGTTGAACGGGCGCGTTCATTTGGGACGCGCCATGCAGGGGTGTGGCCTAGGAGGGCATTTCCTGGTGGTAAAGAAAGTGAATTGACCGATAGAGCAGGGCTGCAAGCACGCGTTTGCCACTCGTGGATGAAGCCTCTGCATCAGTGACGGTCTGCAAGGTCGTTTGGTGGGTAGATGTAGGTATCGGCGATGTTTGCTTGGACTGGAATCGGGACGCTTATGACCTCGTGGACCAGCGCATTGCGGGCGAGGCGTGGGATCCGGGGGGGGGCCCTTAGGTTGGAAGAGTCCCAGGAACGGTCAAGTCACGTGGGAGCTTTCAGTACATGTGCGTATGTATGTTTTAGCGAGACACCCGCGGATGTGTGTGTGTGTGTGTTCCTATGTGCCTGTACGTCTTGTTTGGTGGGAAGGCGAAGTGCGTGACTTGCAAGGGGCGCACAGTGTGTGTATGTATATGTAAATGGTTGTGTGTGCTTTACGGGGTCGGTGCATTCAGACCACAAAGCATGTGTCGGTGTGTGGCAACTAGTAAGGCTGTTTGTGCCCTGGAGTTGGCTGCTGGGCTAAGCCATCTCGCTTCCGCCACCCGACGTCGTGATCCCACACCGCTTCTTAACGTTGTTTGTTTGCTGTTTTGCGGGTGACCGCGCAGGCGCTGTGTCCCACACTTGGCTGCTCTCCTGTACTTGTTTTCTGTTCTGGGTGCTGTGCAGCTTCGGAGCTCCGCTACTAGCTACCTGTGGGTAGGATACGCTGACATTTGGCGTACGGGCCTTGATTCTCTTAGTGAGCTGGGGCGAGTCGGGGCAATGTTTGTACCGCGGGGAGGCCGCAGTGACTGCTGGTGCTGGCTGGTGGGCGACCACACCATTCCTGTCCCCTCGCTGATAATAACCTGCGGCGTCGGACATCCCGTAGAGACATCCCGTAGAGACATCCCGTAGATTGATTTGGCCGTTTAGTTTTGCCACCGGAATATGCAATTTCGTAACAAGGAGGCGAGTGCGCGTTACCATTGAGTCCTTCCCCAATCTGTTCCGGTCATTGATTCTGAATGATGTCTTATGTCTGCTGCGCGTATGTGAGCACGTGGAATGTGGATCCCCTTCGTCGGACGGATGATTTCCTGCCCGCTTGGGCTCTTGTGACCTGCAACACAACACCTGTGCTTGACCATCAAGGCAAGTGGAGCCCGGAGGGCGTTCGCCGTTCCCCGGGCCGCTTGAGCTCGTTATTCGGGGTTGGTCGCCACGACTCCTGTACGGTGTGGTTTCTTCTTCGTCTGCCGTTTCGTATCGCAGACGGGTTCCACACGGCAGAGCCGGACGGGAACGTTAGGTGTTAGGATGTATTCGGCAGGCCGGGCAGAGAGGCTGGGAGAGCGGTGGCTCTGCCTTTGACTCGTCTCACGGGTACTGTACAGCCCCGGCCGGTGTCGACTAGAGGCGCCCTGAGCAGCTTATTAATATGACGCAGCGCTGCTGGGGGGCGGGTGTGTCCGGTCTCACCCGCAGTTATGATGCCGTGGTCCCGGTGTATTTCTTTGCTGTCAGCCCGCCGGTCGGTGCTGTTGCTTGATGCTGACACAGTCACTGCGATGGTTGCGTACGTGCGCGTCGTCCGCAGGGTTATCGGGTGTTATGGGGCTTAAACTCAAGACCATAATTTGCTCCAGTCTTTTTTGACGCCCTTCGCTATGTTGAAAGAGCATTTAATGTCCGCGTGTTTTATGTCGCGCTGCTGCTGTCTCTCGCTGCCGGTGCGGACGCCGGCTAATGTGGTGTTGTGACGCCGATTGTGGAAACCAGAACGCACGGCTGGTCGCGCCCCATTTCTGTCCGAGCGTGAAGGCTGGCACTGAGGACACGGCATTGTGTGAAGCTGTTGTCGAGGGTTCGTGGCCCTCCCCCGGCCAAAACGTTTTGTATGGAGACGTAGCGCAAGAGGTGCACCTCTGTGGAGGGTCATATTCTAGAGTCCGTAGCATCGCAGGGCAGGGCGGAGCAGAGCATGGTGCAGGAGTGGAATCAGGCCTCGGCCCGGATGTGTGACTGGGCCCGCGGAGGGTAAGGGGAGAGGAGTTCGGGAGGCCCGCTTTGCCACGAGTTCGGTCGCGAGGGGTAAGAGGATAGTGGTCTGCCTGCGTTCCGCAACTGCGCCAGGCCGTAGGTTTCCAGGCTCACGATGCAGCTTGTTGGTGCCCGTGAAGGGAGTATTAGGGTGTACGCTGAACAACGGAGTTGGCCAACGCTGTTGGGACGGTTTTTGCGATGCCAAGGAGAATGCGCGAATCGAATCTTTTTTTGCAGCACGTGGCGGGGACAGAACCAGGACCTGATTTATGACCGGCTGGTGTAGCTCATTGCGACTGGGTCCGCCCATGTTATGTTTGGCTGACAAGTCGGAGCCTGGGGGTCCTTCCCAGATTTGTATCACAAACGGCCAGTTGTCTATGAAAGGCGAGCGTTACCGAATCAACCGCTTGCCGTACTGGCAGTGAGGTACATTCTGTACGGCACTCGTGTCTGAACCACGGGTTACAACCCTGTCGACGTAGAGCGCCAACTGGTGCTCCAGGCACTTCATCGCTGTAAATGTGCAGCACCCTTGATCCCATGCCCCGCACGCCCAGATCAGTCACACGTTCCACGACTACACGTTCTCATGTATGCCGAATGACATCACCGACCCGTAGAACGACATCCGAGATCACGGGGCAATGTGCCACCGGCAATGCGCCACTCGAGGTCGACAGCTCGCTCCTGTGGGGAGGAGCCCGACCGCATAGCGCACTCGCGATTCGGTCTCGTCCTTGAGCTCGTTGCGGTCCTGCTGGCTAATCCATTTTGCGTACCGGCTGCGCCGGTAGTCACCAACAGCGCTGCCGCAGGACCCCTGCCACTCGCCACACGTTCTCCGATGGGCGGCCGTCCATTTCCGTCCCCTCCATTAATGATATTACACGCAGGGCCCCTTTGCAGCAGGCTGGGTGTGTCCGGGCTGTTTTGCTTTTTAACCCCCTTGCAGCAGCATGCAGCAACTACCCCAGCTCTCTTTTGCGGCCTGATGCGGCAACTGCCCTCATGAGATATCACCGGGGGGGGTTTTGACCTGTGTGGCACCCCTGGACTGCATCTGCGAGTACGGCACACGACCGCACTCGGTCTCTCTGTCTCCACACCACCTCTTCCATTCGTACGGCACCGTCCATTTGTACGACACCATTATTTGATGCGTGCATCAGAGATTCACCGCTCATGCGCAGCAGCACACCTTGATGTGAATTTGTGGTCTGCGCACTCGCCACCTGGACGGAACCGATCGTGCTCCGGATTCCGGATGACCGGATGAATAACCTCGCTTCGGTCGACGGTGGCATGGCCCACTCCCGGGTCTCGGCCGACATGCAGTAACAGACTAAGTTGCCGGTCAATTGCTGCTATGCGGAATAATATTATACTATATACGAATAGGTATGTACTCGGTTCAAACGGTTTATACGATCTCACAAAAGTTCCACCTGCGCATTTCTCTTCTCTTTCTCATTCTTCTGCGCGCGGCCCTCACTCAGCGCCCCCCCCCACGCGAACGTCCGCCGCTGCACACCTCCACTTCACTCCCAGGCGTCGCGCACAACCCTACAGACCCGGTCAGCGGTCACTCCGATGTCGGCCAGGCCAAGCACAAGGACTCCTGTCACCTGCAACCTTGACCACCACAGCCAGCCAGGACCTGCATCACCTTCACTACCCTCTCAACGTTCTAGGCTCCGGGTTTGGGATCCGGGTAGCACCTGACACCGATGTGCCTCCGAGAGGGCATCCCGCTTGAACCTCCCCAGCGCACCCCGTCTGCACCCGTACTGCTGACAGTAACATGCAGCAGCGCTGTCTACGGGTTGGGTCTCAGCTTCCGGGCCTTATCGCTCTAGGAAGACATCAGCGGGTTGGCGCCCCGGATGCCGCATGCAAGGGCTTTATCATCACTTGCCTCCCCCAGTCCCGCGTTGCTCCAGGACTGTGGGCAGGTGCGGCTTCAGCAACTCTTCAAGAAGTTTGGCCCCCGTGTCATTCAGATGGATGGCGTCGGGCGACAGGACCACGGTGCCCGCCAGGAGGCTCTGTCGGTCGTAGCTGATGCCCCAGATGTAGCGGCGAGCGGCGCAAACGAACATACCGACCGCCGCGCGCCAGAAAGGCAGCGGCAGGCCGCGCCCCGCCTGCCCCGGCGCCGGCGACTTGCTGCAGCCCGGGCCGTCGCTGCCGTGGCTCGGGGCAGCTGACGACGCTGTACCCGGCGGCGAGTCTGCAGGCGCGGTGGAAGCTCCGAAGGAGCGCTGGATCTTCGCCTTGCACCGAGCGCTCAAGTCGATGAGCTGAATCTTGAGGCAGCCAGCGGCGCCAGCGCCGGCGGTGGCGTCCAACGCCTGTTGCTGGTCCTTCAGCTCCCCTGCAGCATTGAGGATAATGGCGTTGTATTCATCCACGCGGTTGTTAGGCTTGTCGGCGAGCACCTCGCCAATAGGTGGAAGGGTGATGATGAAGAGGGTGACGGGCCGGGCAGCGGCCGCGGCCACGTCGCGGAGCTGACCGGCCAGGTCTTGTAGCAGCGCGCGGTACTGCCGCTCGAAGACGTCCGCGTTGCCCGGGTCCGAATATCCATTCATGAACCTGTAGTTCATTTCGCCGAGGTAGTCCTTGGCGTCGCAGGCGAGTGAGAGCATGCAGTCATTGGTGCCGATGAGCAAGGTGACGCCGACCAGGTTTTGCCGCACGCCGGCGATTAATTTGTTGAGTCTTGCATGAACGTTCTTTGTCTGCGTACCGTTGACTCCGGTGTTGACAAAGCGCAGTTTCGGAAACGTGGCTTGGAGGTGCCGAACCCAGGCGCCCCCAAAGGCCCCGTAGGTGTGAGAGTCGCCGAGACAGAGTATCACCGGTTTTCCTGACATACTTAAAAAAATAAAAAAAAAGTATGGCAGCAAAGGATTCGTCCGACCGTCAGACTTCCGAGACGGTTGATTTGAATGAAGTTCTTTGATATGTCAAGGATACAATTGCAGTAGAAGCAGACATTTGCCGATGTTAATATAACGACTTCAGCATTCGCCATCTATTGCTGCACCAGGCCTCTGGTGATGATGTGTCGTACTGCGTTGGTTGGTCCCGTCTTGTACAGCCTGGAATCCGACAAGGAGAAGGACAAGTTGGTACGCAGGTACCGGGACTGGCAGGACAAGTTGGTACGCGTTCTGCCCCGGGACTGGCAGACTACAATGCTGACAGGTGTATCGAATAATTCTGTTGGCATCCTGGTTTCTTTGCCTCTTTCGTTGACATATACTGATGCAAGCGAAGCGGTTGTCGCCTCCAATTCTGATTGTCAATCGCCATAACCTTCAATATTTGTACTGTGTCCCAGCGCCCACAGCTGCTGACATTCCCCCTCAACGAACGACCGAGCCAACGACCCTCCGACAATGACAGTTGGCCAGTCAAAGATAACGCGCCACAGAAACCGGGGGCACACCGGAAAAATGGCGCCCGGCACAAAATTTGTGGCCACTAACTATGCAAAGCGCAACGCGAGCTTAAATCTGTTTCCGGGGGGCCTTTCTCGTACGTGCGACAAAACACAGCCTGTTTCGACTCGCATGACACCCATCTCCACCCGCACCGCTGTACCTCGACATACTCTACTTACCAACGCCCCGATGCGCGCTCCGTTCACTTAAACCAGTCAGACCACCGGTCAGGCCCACCACGTCGCCCGTTCGTCCCCTTCCGATTATCCAGCCCACGCGCCTTGGCACGCGCCGCTGCATCACGAGTCCGGCACAATCTTGAGCCCCAGCTCCTTAGCGTTCACTATGGAGGGCGCGGCGGCGGGCGCGGCGGCCGGCGGCTTGTCCACGAAGGCCAGGATGTCGGGCTTGTTCCACACGGGGAAGCCGGACAGGACGGCGGCCACGTTGGCAGCCGCCAGCGTGGCCTGTGTGTTTATGAGGGGTGGGGTGGGGAGGCGAGACGGACCCAGTCCAGGAAGTGTTGATGACTGGTGAATTTGGTGACAGTGCTATTTGGGGGTGGGGTGCGGTGTTGCGCGCCCCACCATCACAGCCCTGGCGACACGGTGGTGACCCGGGGCTGTCTTCGAGCGGAATAGGACGAGTCCAACACGCCATGGAATGAGGCCAAGATGCCGTACAGTACGACCGTCAGGAAGCCTGTGCCAATCCTGCTCTTTCTGGGAGTGCAAACCCAGCCGGTGACATGCGGAATGAGGTTCGCAGGTCAGGTCTCTTACTCCCCCCCTCCAGGGAGGGGGAGCGGCATTCCAGGGTCACGAAGGGATGACCCGGCTGGGACATCCTCAGCTGCATTTCGACATCCTCGTGACCGTTCAGACTTTGCACGCCTCGCAAGCCACGTGTTGCCACATCCTGCGGGGCCCCGAAGCCCGCCCGAAACCTCGCCTGGCCCCCTATCTTCCCTCCCTCACCATGCCGCTGCGGGTCCACATGGAGGCTGACGCGATGTGCGGCACGATGACTGCGTTCGGGCAGTCCGAGAGCCCCGGCTTCATGGCCGGCTCGTCCTCAAACACGTCCAGGCCGCACCTGTCGGGTGCGACGATGAGGTCACGGGACAAGGAGGGACCGCGAGGGGGCCGGGTTCGAGTCCGGATGCGGGGCGTTTGGCGCGTGCAGGTGGTGGGTGTACGGCCGCGACGGCATCTCGTGTGTGCCGCCTATTCGCTGGCGCATGCGGCGACGCGATGTTGACAACTCGGCCCCCAAACACTTTCGAGTCCATCGGAATTGCGCCGTGAACGAGACATGTGCCGAACTGGGCGGGTTTCTCATCAGCCACACAGGACGTACTGCGCTGAGGAGTGCGGGACGGGAGCGTCGACGGGCGAGGCTGGCGAGCGCTGAAAAAGGCGCGTGGAGCTGCTGTTGATGGCCTGTTGCCCTTTGTGCATGTTGCTGCCTCTGGCCCCGACCCTTGGGCAAAGAGGTGCTTGGGGAAAGCCGGCGGGATCGGATCCCTGGCGGCAGGGGCCACCCGAGGCCGGCACACAACCGCGCCGGCCCCATCACCTTCCCCCTCGCCCTCACCGGAAGTCCGGGTTGGCTTTGAGGTGCGCCACCAGAGCCGCCTCGTCGATACAGGGCCCGCGGGCCGCGTTGACCAGCACTGCATCCTTCTTCATAAGGGCCAGCCGCTTGGCGTTGATGAGGTGCCGGGTGTTGGCGTCCAGGTTGCAATGCAGGGAGACGATCTGCGGGGCATTCGGGAGGGATGAGGTAGGTATGTGAGTGGGCATATGTGTGGGCATGTGAGTGGGCATCTGCTTGTGATTGCACATGCTGTGCGCAGTAGGAAATGAAAAGCGACCACAGGCGTGAAGGGCATTGCGAAGTGGCGGGTTCAGCAAATCTCGATGACCCTCCCTCCGTCTCACCCACAACGCCGCGAGGGCAAGCACAGCACCCCCGCAAGGCCCACTTGTCGCCGTCGCCTTCTAAACTGCTGTCGTCGCCGTCTCCAGGACTGCACGCCCCGTCAGGCCCCGCGAGGTGCATGACTGCCATACTGAGGCTGAAACCCCCAAGAGGTCGTGACCTAGCTGTTCTGACCGCCCACTGCTTTAGCCGCTTGCGTGTCGACTTTGTTCCTGTGGGGTAACCATCCCTTCCCCTTCCCCTCCCCCGCCCAGCCCGCCGTGCGGCCCTCCCGCCACCTACATCCGCCTCCTGCAGCACCTCCTCCACCGTCTCCAGCCGCCGCACAGCCACCGGCGGCTCGCCGCTGTGCCGCAGCAGCTCGCCGTACTTCCGTATGTACTCCTCCAGCTGCTTGTTGGGGTACGGGTCGTAGTACACCAGGTTCATCTTGTGGCCTTCCACCATCATGCGCGCGTAGGCGGCGCCGATGCGGCCGGCGCCGATAATACCCACCGTCTTGTTCTGTGCGGAGGAGGCGTCGAGGCCATTGAAGCGCGAGAGGCAACACAGCGAGGGTGGCGAGGGTGGCGTGGGTGACTTGGGGCGAGGGGCCACGATCAGGGCACCGGACAAAGCTCCTCCGGAGTCAGCCACCTCACCCGACCCCGGACGGCGGACATCATTGCGGACCCACATGGCGTTGACTCATCGCCCCGGCTGCCGGCACCGACACGTTTCCGAGCATGTGTTCATAAACTGGAAGATGCCGTCCGCGGTGTTGGACGCCGTGTTGCAGGTCGCGGGGTCGGGAAAGTTGTGTGTGTGTGTGTGTGTGTGTGTGTGTGTGTGTGTGTGTGTGTGCGCGCGGCGAACGACTGTTTGCCCGCCACTACCCCACTACCACTACACCCCCATCAGTCCGCCGGTACCCCCATCAGTCCGCCGGTACCCCCATCACCATCCGGTGGGGCCCAAGCGCACCTGCAGCAGCTTGCCGACGAACAGGGTGGGCAGCCAGCCCTTGTAATGGCCCGCCCGCATGAACACATCCGCCTCGACCACACGGCGCGCGGCGGCCAGGGTCAGGGCCGCGGCCAGCTCGGCCGTGGTCTCCGTGAGCACTCCTGGGAGGGACCAGGGTGAGGGAGGGGACCGCGGGAAGACGGGCGAATGACGACAACGAATGTAAGGAACCAAGAGGATGTATAGTCGTGTGCTGGGTGTCGTCTCAGTGAGATGTCCAGCTGTTAACTGCTAAACCTAAGCGGCGCCAACATTTGCCTGGCGCAGCGCAGCACCATGTCTCTCCTTCCGCGCCCCACCGATGCCACGGACTCCCCGGTACTGCAAGACCCTGTTGTGGGCCTGCCGACGGCGGCATCTACCACGTCGTCTCGCCGCCGCGCCCCTGCCGTACTTACCGGGAGTGTTGCCGACGGGGATGCCCCGCTTCGTGGCCTCGTCCACCTTGACGTTGTTGTACCCCACCGCATAGTTGCTGTAGGCCTTGCCGCCCGCCTGACGGAGCGCCTCAAACAGCTCCGCGCCCCAGTCCTGTGATTGACGGCGGCGTACCGTAATGGGGAGGGACGTGGGTAGCCGGTCCGTGGGAAAGAGTGTTGTGTTGGCTTGTTGGGATCTGGCATCTAAGTGTTCGGTCACGTGAAGCCGGCATGGCTTAGTCGTGTCATTTGTGGGGAAGATCGCAGGGCCCCCGCTGGACGAGGTCGGACTCTTTGGCAGATGCATGCGCCTGCCTCGCAGAAGTCCCGAGGGTAATTCTGTGAGGGGTGCGACTGTGGGATGTTGTGGTTGAGCAAGGTGCGGAAGGCATCCGAAACAAGCGCGAATCAGAGGGCAGTCAATCGCTACACATCGCTGCAGCGGTCTTGAGGTGAGCGGAGTCAGCGGTTGGCGGATGGCGGTTACTCTTCGCTTGTCATGCGATTAAAATCGTTGAGATGTTCACGCGCGGAGGGTTTTTATGGCGTGCCGATTGAGCACCCCGGTGCATGAAGGGTCATGACAGCAGATGGGGGATTCACGCTGTTACGCACGCATACTCGCAAGCGGCCATTCAGGGCATGCACGTTAGACACGCGACGTGCAGTATGAGACGTTGGCATCCGACCGACACGTACCTCTGTCAGCTGGCCGATGACGCCATCACATTTTGTGCCAAGAAGCTGCTTGATTGTCGCGTTGTCCAGGATAATGTCGGGGTGCTTGCACACCTCCACGCGGCAGTCTGCATTGACGAGGAACTGCAGCCAGCGCTCCCCGGGCAACGATTTTGTGACGACAACGCGATTGATGCCCCACTTGTTGTGAACCTGTGCAAGTGCGCGGCGAACACGTAAAGGACGGTGATAGGGTGCCTTGCCATGAGGATCCGGAAGTGCCTTTCTGCTCCATCGCACCTCAACAGGGACACCATTGACAGTGGTAGTTGTGGCAAAAGCGCGTTGGGCGATGCTAATCTTAGATTCTGACTGCCGGGCGACCGACGAAACGGCTGCAAGCAAAGCGCGAGCGAGCGCCATTGTCCTGTCAGTCAGCAGGTGTAACAGATAGAAATTTGCTAAGGATTGCAACTGCTGTGCTAGTAGGGTTTTGCTTTGTCTTGCATTGAGTGTTCGAGTCCAGTTTAGTGCTCGGCCAGTGGGTAGTTGCAAGCCGTTGTTGGATGACTTTGGAAGCATTTCTTCGAGTGCTTGAATTGTGCACTATTTACAAGTGTCCGTTATTGTCGTTCTGTTTCAAAGGATCAGACTGGACCAACAGAAGCAAAGTACCATGTCTGCTGCTTCTCAGCAAGCACCTCCTTTGGCAGTTTCACCGAACGCCGGGCTAGTGAAGCTTGCCAAGGATATCTTCGCTGGGACATGCGGTCAGTGCGACAGTTTGTCATGCTTGTCATAGTGGGCTTTTGCTTAACTTGACCTCTATCCGCAGGTGGCATCTCTGTGACACTTGTCGGGCATCCCTTTGACACGCTAAAAGTTCGCTTGCAGACGCAGCCAGTCGACAAGCCAATTTACTGTAAGTACTCAAAATTCTGGTGGCTTGTACCACCATGCGCAATGCTTGCGTGGCCTACTACAGCGATGCGCAGCATTGCCTGCACGACATGGGTGCATGTCTCTTTCCTGTCTTCTGTAACATGGTTATTCCTGTGACCCCATACATACAGCTGGCGTGGTGGACTGTGCACGCAAGACGATACAATGGGAAGGACTCGGCGGCCTGTACAAGGTCAGCATCCGCAAGGGGAGGGAGCGGGGAGGGCGTGCGTGCGTACCGCTGAAAGTAGGGCAGTCAGGCAGCTCGCGGTCAGGGGTTTCGTGCAGACGCGGCGCGAAAACACGCGCCAGCGATGTACGGAGGCTTGCATGCTTCCCGTCATTCCGTCGTGCAAACGTCGTCCTTGCCGCGTGAGATCCTTGGGACCCGACAATGCGCGATCGGGTGGCTGATCATGCGATCATGCACATGGCGCGGTGCTGTGCCCGCATGTCGCCACCCAGCTGCCCTGTCCTGCTATCGTGACGAGACACCCATCACACCGCCAGCACTGAAACCAACCATGTTGACAGTGATGCTCACCAGGCTCTCAACAGCCTGGAGGCTGCGGCTGTCACCGATACCCCGCGGGATCCACTGTAACATCATTTATACCAGTGATGCCCACCGTCCCTGTCGACCACCGGGAACCGGCGGCATCGACCACCTCATAAGACGCCCGTGCATGACCTGTGCGACATCAGCACCGCACGAGCATCTTATGAGGTGCTCGTGCTCATGCCGCACAGGCCATGCCGCACAGCACAGGTCATGCCGTGGCCCTCTGTGTCATCCGCCTCGTGACCACTGCGCATCGTGTCCCCAGGCGATTGCCAAAAGCAACGTCCATGCGCACGCACATCTTGGTATCTCAAGCGCATGTGTTCGTTTGCAGGCAAGGCAGGCGTGCGGGATATATGCGAAGGGGGCGGAGCAGTGCCCAGCAGCACGTGTGCGTGTGTGTGCACGTCGGGTCGCCGACCCTTCCTGTCCTGTCCTGTTGCAAATGTGTACCCCCCCCCTGACGATTGTCCTGCTGTCTGTATGCTGTGGTGTGCTCCAGGGAGTGACCTCGCCGCTCATGGGCCAGATGTTCTTCCGGGCGTCACTGTTCGGAGCCTTTGGCGCATCGAAGCGGTGGCTGGGCACCAACGCTGACGGTGTGTGTTGGGTGGGGGCGGGTGGGCTGCTGCTGCTGCTGCTTCAAGCGGCTGCAGCGGTGAGGCCCGCGGCTGCAGCGATGAGAGGCCCGCGGCTGTGACCTACTTACATGAACTTAGTGACGTGACGGACATATGATGCGATACGGGCACCTGAATAACCTGCCACCGACCCGGCTGCCCCGCCCATCCCGCGACACGACCCGTGCAGGCACCACCCGCCCCTTGGAGCGTGCAGACTTCTACAAGGCGGGTGCCATGACGGGCTTCGTGGCCGCCTTCACGGAAGGTCCCATCGATTTCTACAAGAGCCAGCTGCAGGTCCAGATCATCAGGAGCAAGCAGGACCCCGCCTATAAACGTGGGTGGCGCTCCCCTTTGGGAGGGCGCAAGGGGCCCTCGAATTTCGATGATGGTTCATGAGTTTCGCGTCAGGGAGCCCTCATCAGGAATTCCCCATCAGAAAGGGGAGCCAGGCGCGTGCTGATAAGCTGCGATGTCCTCCCCGCCCGCTGCTGCGCCCTTGCTGCCGTACAGCTCCGTATACCTCGGTGCTGGAGTGCGTGCGCCAGACCATCCGGACCAACGGCTTCCGCGGACCCTTCCAGGTGGGTGGTGGTGGTGGTGGTAGGGGGCCTGGTAGGTGGTCGGGGGGTGCGGTGGCGGGGTGGCGGGGGCCGAATCGTGGCCACTGTCACGTGGGCCTCCCAACCGGTCTGCGTGTCGGGTTCGATGTATGTTCCGTCTGGGCATTCCGTCAACCGATGCCGACTATGATGGGCGGCGGTGTGTGTGGGACCCCGGCATGGCATGCTCACGTTCATATACCCCCAACGCTGGGAAGCGAGGGAGCGGGCCCTCCATTGGCCTGGCCCGAGTAATGCTGCGGCGTTGGGTCCAGCTGCGCAGCTGGGGGCTCGGTCCCAAGATCCCCGGGGTGCTGAGACCTGTGTTTCTGGGAGCCCGGATTCCTGGGAGGGCGGGTCCGAACTGCGAGATGACGGGGCAGGTGCTGGCCTTCCGCGAGGCCGGACTGCTGCCTGCGAGCAGCCTTCGGTCGACGACCGCGGCCAAGCTGCAGCCATGTATGCATGACGTCCTCTGCGCAGCTCCTCACCGACCGCGGCCGAGTGGCAGCCATCCGCGCAGCGCCGCTGTGCTGCTGCTCTCTGCGCGGCTTTCATGCAGTCGGACGCAACGGGCGCTGCCTGTCCCCCGCACCCCTCAACCCACCCTCGCCACTCACTCGCAGGGCCTGGGGCCGACGCTGCTGCGCAACACGCCCGCCAACGCCGTGTACCTGGGCAACTTCGAGGTCCTCAAGCAGTCGGTGGCCTCACACTACGGCTGCAAGACCACGGACCTGTCGGCAGGCACCATCACGGCGTGCGCGGGTGAGCCGCTGGAACTCCAGTCCAGGGGAGGAAAGGGAAGAGGGTTACGGCGCTGGTTGTCCTCCCGGGCCTGCCCCCGGTGGGGGTCCCCCCGGTGGGTACGGCCTGAAGTACGGGTGTCAGGTAGTCCGGTCTGGGCCTATCAGCGACACAGCGGTGGTGAAGAACAGCGGTGGTAGGTGGCGAAACGACCTGTGATTCTTGTTCGACATGTTCGTCCTCTTCGCATGCGCAGATGACACGAGGTACAGATTGCATGAACTGCCCTATCCCCCCTCCCCCCAAACGCGCTTCGCCCCAGGTATCGGCGGCATCACCTATTGGCTGGCGATCTTCCCCGTGGACTGCATCAAGAGTGCCATGCAGACGGACGCCATCGACCCCGCCGCGCGCAAGTACAAGGACATCCCCACCACGGCGCGGCTGCTGTGGGCGGAGGGCGGCGTCCGCCGCTTCTACAAGGGCTTCACGCCCTGCCTAATCCGCGCGGCGCCAGCTAACGGCGTCATGCTGCTCACCGTGGATAAGGTCACGCAGTTCCTCAACAAGGAGTGAGACTACTGCTGCTGCTGCTGCTGCTGCTTCTCATGCTGCTAATACCTCTTCTGCAGCTGCTGCCGCCGAAGCAGCAGAAGGTGAAAGCCAGTCGGAGAACAACGCGGCGGTGGAGCCCTACCGGGAGCAAAACTAAGCGGTGGTAAGGAGCACTTGGAGCACTTGGATCCAGGAGCCGCCAGTGGAGAGATGAGCGCCAGCAGTTGAAGCGGAGATGGAGTGGTATGGACAGCAAGACGGAAAACGGTGGCATCGGGGGCGGCTGCCGGCTGGGCTGGGTTGGGCTGGGGGTGCATGAGAGCTGACCGCGGTGGCAGTACTGATCTAGGGTTCGAAGCGGAGCGGGAGAGGGAGGGACGGGAGAGGGAGGGACGGGAGAGGGAGGGGGGATGGGAGGGACGCGCGAACGAACGGTTGTCGTAGCTTGTGCCGGATGACAGCCGGCGAAGATATGCATAATAGGGGTGGTTGTGTGCTGCGGGCAACCCCCACCGCCCAGCTCGTTGAGCTCAGTTTCTGGGTGACGGGCTCTGCCCTACTTTCCGCTCGGCAGTACTGTGGTGGCGGCCGCACTGGCTGATTGGTTTCGCTGCGGCTCGTTTTCGAGGGACGCAGATCGCATTGTGAGGAACGCAACGCCGAGGGAGGGGGCTGCAGCTGTACGGCGGCCCCCCTCCCCAATCGCACTCGTGAGCGCACCCGCGCCATGGCGCAGCGGCGCCACTGGCTGCCGATGGTGGGGCCGAGGGTGGGGCCGAGGGTGAGCTCAGTAATAACAACGCGGAGCTGGTGTCGAAGGAAAGCGGCGGCGGGGGAGGTCGGGTCGGACCGGCAGGGCATCTGGATGGCCACTGCGTCCCCCCAAGGGGGGAGCTCTGCAGCGCGGGGGCAGCTCCCGCCGCCGCTGAGCCCCGAGGGCACACACATACATCCATGTGGTGCTTATTTGTGTCTCGGTATGTACAAAGTTTGCTGCGGCGTTGCCGGAGAGGGAGAGAGAGGAAGAGGCGGGCCGGCTGGCTCCATGTGTCTCCCGGAGGGAGACGTCCGGGAGGGTGCGGGGTACGCGGCGGTGGTGACCTCGGAGCGGCGGCGCTGCCGGGCGCGACACTCGCAGATGAATGTTGGCCGGCCCGGAACGCGTGTCGGGGCCGTGCGCGCCTACGTGACTACATAATGATGAACCTCACCTGCATGAGGCAGCCGTGTCGTCTCATCTTTCACGAAGAAGGATATTGTGGCCGGCCGTGGGGGTGAGCTCGGTGCGCCGATGCCACCCAGACGACTGATTGCCCAGTTTTGTTCTCGTTTTCGCGCATTTTGTTGCAAGGGTGCTGTCTTGCGCGCGAGCTGAAAACGATTGGATTAAGTGTCGGGTGGAGCAACCGAATCATCTGCAGTTAAAGGGTTGGGCTGTGTGATGGCGAGTGGTGACGGTGGGAGGACGAAGTTCGTGGCAGGAATATGGGGTTTACGCTTCATGGATCATCGGGCGGGGTCCCGGCGGGCACAAAATCGAAGGCACTACTTGTAGCGGTCGAGGGGAGCGTCGGGTTTCGATCTTCGGGCTACCCAGGTGCGAGCAAGCTCCTCTCGTACATTTTTGGGATCATTTGGAAAAGAACTAAAAAACCTGAACTTTGGTTGGGTCAGTGAGGGCTGGACGGCACGGAATGTGGCCCCGTACCGGACTGCAATGGTGCAGAGAGCTCGTTGGCACAGCCGCCCGGATATTTTCCCGAGGAGTATGTATGCCCAGAGGGTCGGTGGTGGCGTTTTTCGTGCGTCATAGTGAAAATTGTGCTGGCATGCGTACCGCTGGCGAAGTTCCAGGTGTCGGATTGTTTAAGCCATTAAGCGTACTCCTTGGACCCAGATGCCTTCACTGCGTGACTTACTCGCATCTCCCAGCAGCTCGGCGACCAGCGGTGTGAACGCCCTTCTCGACACCGCAGGTCGGTCTTCGCAGTGCGCAGCGCGCGGTCTGGTACACGGACCATCCGCGCCACATCCTGCCAGCCACACACCCTGCGCCCCAGCCCTAGGATGCCCCGACTGTCAGCCGCAGAGGAAACGCGGGGACGCGTGTGGTCCCCTGAAGGCGCAACGACCCTGCCAAACCCTTGACACCGCATCCCCACTTCCCCAGCCGCGGAACCAGCTCTGCACACCCCAGGGTTCCGTTTTGCCCCCTTGCCGTGCGATGCCGAAATATCCCTACACCCATGCCGTACAATGAACTTTGCTGGCCAATTCTAACTCTTGTCGTACAACTCTGAATAAAATTTTTAAATCATAGTTTGGAATGCTCTTGTTGACTGCTTTCGTAGGGTCTGTTTGTGAGGATCCTACGTACCCCACCTGGAAAAGGATCAAAACTATACCGTGGTTTGGTTCCGTCCATCCTCGCAGGGCGCCGTGCCAAGGCCTCTGCTGCAACGAACCACGCACGCTCCCCTGTACCCTTACCATAATAATAACATGCTTGGCACACCTTATTTAGGGTGCAGGGGCGGTGAGGCTCGCTGAGCCTATACACCGCTGCACCGCTGCCACCGTACAGGTTCCCATCCCTTCCCATACATCCGTCATGATACCATACATTCAGCACCACGCAGCGCCATAGCGCCATACGTACCCCACGCCTCGGCTACGTTGTCATGGCTGATGTACCACTCATGTAACACTCTTGCAGAGAACACGTCAGGAAACGTCCGACCAGGTCCGACCCGCCCGTCGCTATCCTAACAACCTTCTGAATCTCCACATTTTACAGAAAATAAAATGTGCATATGTTTTCTTATCAGAATTATTATGTAAAGAGTGCATGCTAATTGCCAAGGCAGGCGGTGGAGGCAGTCTAATCATAATGGATGGCCGATGGTTTTCTTAAAGCCGGGCGAAACCATAGACGGCACTAGCAAAATAAATAATAATTGCATTGCGTAAAATGTCATATTGTTGTTACGAAGTTGCGTGAAGCTTCGTAAGGCTTCGTTCCACGGGCACGCCGCGCTCACGGCGGGCCCGTACGTTCAGCTATGCCAATGAAGGTGCGTATCATCGTCAGACTTTCATAACGTACTGCTCAAATGGGCAGCGAAATACAAAAGGGACCTATTCAAACAACAAGCTCTTGTCTTACATACATCGAACGAAATAACGGGATTTGTGTGTTCCGATAGCCCGTTCTTTAATCAACCATACTTCAAAAGCTGCGTGCGTGCAACACCACTGCTGGAGCGCTACGTTTCAAGAAGATATTTTTGCTTGGTCACACGAAGAGACAGCCAGGAAAACCCGCTCGCACTCTATGTGCTGCAAGTCCGTGAGCCTGCTGCTCACGTACTTGTTCCTTGCCAGCACAACTTCGTTCGTGCATTGCCGCGTTTGCTCACAAGTACGCGCAGCCTGCGATGGACAAGTACAGCGGCGACGGCAGCTCTTTCTGATCTCCTATAATACGGTAGGTGCGACTTGCTTGGAGCGACGAAAGCCGTGCGCAGTGTGCCTTTATTTGCCTAACATAAATACATAAATACAAACTAATTGTGACGCCGTATATTGGCTCGATGTGTGTTTCAGCTGCATACCTGCTGCATCTGCTTGTTGCCTGCCATCGCTGCTACGACTGCTAGCTAATAACGGGCCCTCTCTTGACCAACCTTATATTTCCTTTAATTTCAACGTACATAGTGGACTTTCCAATCATGAATATGTGATAGTGGACCGCACGGACGGCCCCGTGCCTCGTCCCGCACCACACTGTCGGACCCCGCCCCATCATTGACGTCCTGGCATGGTGAGGGCCTCGGATGGTATCGCCCCATCGAATTCGCTTCATGGTCTTCGCTCAGCCCCTGTCTGTCCGCTGCTCTTGCTGAGGACGGAGTCACGGAGCATAGGCGCGCGCGCGAAAGCCTATTACTGGTCACCACCGGATTCTGGCTTGGTGGTGCGACACCTACATACCGCCGATGACCTAACACTCCGTCCACCCTGCGCGTGAGCAGGGCCTAAAACTACTGTCAGCCTCGTCTCCAGCAGTGTTGCCTGAACATACTCACCCAAGAGCGCCGCCTCCGCTGCCGCCAGTCTACTCTACGTCGCCCCTCACTACGGCGCCTCAGCTGTCTTATCCGCCGCCGCCGGTGTACTCCTCTACGCCGCCGCCGGTGTACTCCTCTACGCCGCCGCCGGTCTACTCCCCTATGCCGCCGCCGGTCTACTCCTCTACGCCGCCGCCGGTCTACTCCTCTACGCCGCCGCCTGTCTATTCCTCTATGCCGCCGCCTGTCTATTCCTCTATGCCGCCGCCAGTCTACTCCGCCTATCCTGCTCCACCGCCGATCTACGTTGGGCAGACACCCGCACGCACCACCATCAGCAGCAGCAGCGGCAGCGTCCAGCAGGCGCCGTTGCAGCGTTCACTTGCGCGAACCAGCGCGAGTGCAGCATCCTTCCCATTGCCGCCATCGTCACCGGCCACAGCACCGGCCGTGGTCGAGTCCATTTCCCTAGCCTTCACCCGGAGGTCCGAGGCGACGGCGGAGGCGGACACAGCGCAGCTGGGCAGCCCAGAACAAGAGGCCGAATTCTTTTTGAAGTCTCTTCAGACATTCGTGGCCAGTTTGTACAAGGTAGGTCAGCGAGCAACGCGTGCCCTTTCGCCGGCGGCGGGTGGCGATGTATGTATGGGCGCTCTGCCACCTGATGCCACCATTCTCCATCGTTGCACCTACCCAAGGGCGACCACGCACGGACACCGACCCAGCCAGCATTTGCGAAATTCGTTTTTACTGTAACCCTTACAAGGTGGACCCGTGTCCCGACCGGGTGTTCGTTGTTGTTGATACGAACGATACGAACCGGTGGTGTGTACCGACGTGACTGAGTGTTAGCAAGGAGAAAAGCTGCGACTGAGTGTGTGCGCGCGTGCATCCAGCCACCCACGTGCGTGTTTCGATAGCTACGTACGTACGTAGCTACCGATAGATAGACGACGCCGGCTGAGCACCTCGTCTATGTGCGCAGGTCGACGCCAGATACGTCACGGCGCGGCGAGTGCAGCCGTCCGCCGCCGTGCCTGGCGGCGTCCAGGCTAGCCGCATCACCACCCTATCACCGGCGACCGATGACGACCGCGGCGGCGGGAGATCTGCTAGCGCTATTGTTGGCGATCTCGGACGGCGTATCGTAGCGATGTTGATTGGTGCCGATGTACATAACAGTAAGAATGCGCCAGACAGGTTGTGGGCACGGCGGTTATTGGAGACCCCGACCACCACCGCCGCCGACGGCACCAACACAGCACGCAGGCACTGCTGACACAACCTTGGTGGTGGTGGTCCATTGCTCCATCACCGTGCCCGCCTCCAGTGCCCGAGAGGCGAAAAAGGTGACTCATGAGCTGCTGCTGTCCGAAGATCCAATGTCTAAGCTATCTCCTGATTTCGTCAGCAAGTACGGCATTAGGGGCATCGCGGTCGACGTGCAGCAACCAGCAGCAGGGGGCTCTTAGCCGACGTCACCACTACCTGCGCGCACGTGCCGCGCCGCTGACGTCATGCATGTATGTTGAATCATGCCTTATCAGGCGTCCTCCAACGGAAATCTCCAGGCTCCTTATTATTCGTCACCACCCGCCGCGACTCTGCGCGTGGGGCGCCGGCAGCAGAGAGCGGCAACCATGCATGGTGGTGATGATGAGGCCCCGAATGTTGGTGCCGTTGTCGGTGGCTGGGGTGGTAGGCGGTCCGGCGCTCCGGCCTGGCCGGCCGGCCGTGTCGGTCGTGGCCGTGTGTAATTACGTAGGCATACAACAGTACAAGTACCATACATATACAGATAGCTGGTGATGATGCCCAGCAGCATCGATCCGCGGGCACCTTTGCCAGCCACCGTCCCTACATACACCATGCGTGTAGTGCTGGTGACGCCTCGGCGGCGGGCAGCTGCGCCGTCGTAGCGAGCTAGTGATATTGCATGCTGAGTAGTAGATAGAGGTAGGGCCCATCGGAGATGGACGGAGCAGGGGACGGATGTGGATGAAATGCGTGTGCGTGGCTGAGCGGTGCGTGATGGTTGAAACCAATCCCAAATATTGAGTAGTCCTGGACTGGTATGATCGGCGGAGTGATTCGATCGATACGGCGGATTATAACAGCTAGCATGTGCCACTTTACAGCAGATGGCAGGAGGGGGAGGCAGGCAACGAAGGATAGATGGGGACGGCCAGCGAGCATGCAAGGTCCCGGCCGCTCGTTGGTGTATGTGTATATATACCGACCTATGCCGACCAATACAGCGTATGTAAACACACATACACAGACGTCGGTAACGAACGAACATACAGCTGTTGTTGTATATTTAATCGGAAAAGTCCATACTTGGTGGTAGTAAGAACTACCGGTTGAGAGTCGGCGCGACTACTTAAAGTCGTCCGGATAAGGTTCCGTACGTAAAACTGAACTACCGCGTGGTAGGCCATCGAGGCAATGGAATACCAGACGTTCTTATATTCTCAACCGATATGTGGACTCGTCGTCCTGGAACACGTCGTTCCGCTACCAGTGACCCAGGGTCACCAAGCTCCCACGTGGGGCCCCGCCTACCGTGTAGGGCTTAGTACGTGCACGTGCACTACAGAGCGGAGGCAGTATACGACAGCAGGCCGCGCAGTGGCACGTATTTATTTGGGGGTGAAGGTACTTATTAACAGATGGATGTTCAGGTTTCGCCTCAACTATCCGACGCCGATGCATTTCCAGGTTACAGAAGATTTGCGCAAATAATAAGAGGCGCAGCCGGGAAGGGTTCACTCAGGCCATGCGCGTGCCCTCGCGTGCACGCACGTAACCAAATTGCCAGCCGCTTCCTTGTTTGCAGGTAGGACAGATACATATGATGAGCCAGGCGTCCGCTGTAACATTCATTCATTCATATGAGGCACCAGGAGAGGCACGCAGGGTTGTGCATATGCGTTCTCTAGGGTGTAATGATCGAGATGCGCACAATATCAGAGCACGGACGGCGGAGTTGCTTGATAGCCGTGTAGGTCAGTGGTGCTGCTGATAAGCTATCTAGTGGACGGCGGATGAAGAGCATTGCTATATTGCTATATTGCTATATATATATGTATATATATATATATATTGCTATACTGCAATATGTATTGCTATATATATTGCTGTAAATCTTGCTATATTGCTATTTAATGCTATTGTAAGTTTTACATAAGAAATATACATAAAAATATAAACATATATATATAACAAATTATAGAAATATATTGTATTTATAGAAATATACTCTTTTTATATGTACATAGAAATATTTATATAAATAGAAATATATATTGTAAATGTACTGTATATAGAAATATATTGCATATAATATATAGAAATATATATTTCTTAAGTTATATAATTTAACTATATAATTTAACTACATTATATTAAGTTATATAATAATAAGTTATAATTTATTTTAAGTTATATTTTCATTCTTAACGAAAGTAATAATAATTAATTATCATTGTGATAAATTATAACAATTATGGATATAAGTATAAACATGAAAATATATTTAGTTATGTAGAAGTATGAGGATATTTATATAAGCGTAAATGGTTATACATATTATCATTGTTCCTTTTTTAAAGCTGGGGTGCCTTGTTTCTATGGTTTGGGGCCACACCACGCATGCACAAGCCACTCCCAACCGCCGCCGCGGGTCATGCAGCTGAACCAGCCAACGACACATCAAGCTCCGGAAGGCTGGCTTTGGCCCCCCTTCCATTTGAAATCACATAAAGTCGCCTAGCTAACCGGCGGGCACGGGACCGGGGTATTCGCGAGATGTGTGCCTTTCAGAAATTGAGACATCTATGAAAGAAGGCTCCATGGGCTGATACATTCGGCCCAGCCTGCATTTACTAAGACGTAGAGGTATGGATTATCACGACTGAGCGGCGACAGCAGGCGAACATCCTGCGTATTTGTGGTGCCAACGCCGTACTTCGCCGGACAAGCGAGAAGTTGGAAATGAACGGGGTTGCGGCTTACAGCGCAGCTACATTCCTAAGCAAATGTGTCGGTGATATTTCCAGAGTAGTGATAAAACTGTCGTTGGCCATATGATGATGACCACAGAAGAGAACGTTTGTTTGACAGCACCAGAACGCGTTCAATGACATTTCTTACGTTATTATCTCAAACATTTTTATGCTTATCATGCACATTTTATCCAGTACTGTCCGGTGCCTGCGACGTCGAATCCTTGAGAGTTGGGAAGCTGATGAGGCGACTGTTGATTACGGTGCGCATGAATCAGAGCAGCGTCTGTGAATACTACCGTTGCGCACAATGTGAACATGCTTGACATACAGTCGCTTTGTTTGATTATTGCCGGGCGTTTACCACGTGACGCGCGGCGCTTACGTGAAATAACAAATCTGCTGTTCACTGCTATTATGGCTTGTGCATTCAGCGTCGCTCATCCTCAGCCAGACCTGGCCAGCCAGACATTAGGAAGTTACGGGCAATTTCGTATGTCGGGCACGGATACACTCAGAATAGTGTTGCGGACGACTGGCGTCTGTAGAGTGGCACTATCAGGACCTGTAACACGAAATTTATTGCAAGATTTTTGTTTCATGATATTATCATTACGGTCATCGTGTTTAAATGCAAACATGGCTTCGGTCTTGAATGTGTACCGCACAAAACTACCTCGAAACCATTTGCAGGGTACGTCACAAGCCTCGGCACCGCCTGCGGCTCACACATTTCAGCTCGAAGATCAACCACCGGGTGTTTTGTGGCAGCCAGTTACTGGTGAACCGCTGGAATACACCACTCCATACCCCTGGGCCGTCCATCCGGCCCCAACCTACTCGCCACCTGCCTACCCTGCGCCGCCGGCCTACGCACCACAGTATCCTCCGCCACCACATAATCTATGCAAGCCACCGGCCTCCTATCCACCGCCACCGGTGTACCCTCCATCGCCCCACCTTTCACCTCCCCCTTCCGCACCGCAGCCGGCGGATCCGCCACCCTCTCCAGAAGTAGTGCCCTCCCCACCCCCACCGCCGTCTCTTCCACCGAATCCGCCGCCGGACTATGATGTCTGGCCTCCAGGGCCTCCGACCTATCCATGGGCCGCCATCACCATTGAGCCTCCAGATGTAGACCCCGAGGGTTCAAGACCACCGCCTCCGGGAACGCCCAGCACTGCTCTTTTGCCCCCTACCGGCGGCGGCGTTTCAGCAACCCCTCCCAGGGGCCCCCTGAAGATCGCCTCCTTCACTTTGAAATTCACCCTCACCCGGGCGGCAGTCGCTGCGGCTGACTGGCGTGTGACGGAGTTCCTAAACGCGATCCGGGAATCCCTGGGCCGGATGTACCAGGTGGGCGAGGGGCGGGTGGCTTGATGGGGTCGCTCGATCAATCGCTGCTGTCAACACGAAAGGAGCGAAAGGAGCACAGGCAGCGCGCCCGCCCGCGAGCAGGACAGCACTCCAAAGCGAGGGTCAATCAGCAGTGCTCGCAACACTGAAAGCCGAAACACCAGCGGCAGGACGCATTTGAATAAACGCGGCAAGCCAGTCCCTAAAGGTGCTAACTTGCGTCAGATGCCGAAGGATATTTGCCCTCCTCGATCGGCCTTGAATCTACCGCTGTTCTACCGAAAGGTTATGTTGTTATCGGTGGTGTTGAGCTGCGCACGCGGGCATGCACGTGTACGGTAGAGCGCAACGCGCGGTATCGGTGAAGATATCCTCTATCTTCACCACCACCACTCCCACGCCCGGACGCACGTGCATGTACATCATCCCGTACATGTACTACATCCAACGTACATATACGTACATGTACGCAGGTGGACCCCGAGGCGGTCAGCTTGAGGCTCACCAGCAGCCCCAGCGGCGGCGCCGTTGGAGCCGCTGGCGCGGGAGGGGCAACGGCGGCGCCGGGACCCAGCGGCCGACGGCAGCTCAGAGAGTCGAGAACGAGCCCTTGTGGCCGGCGACCCGGCAACATCATGCAAATCGGCGACCATGCTAACACTGGTAGCAGCGGTGAAGGATTAGGGATGAAACTGTCTCCGGAGGGCCTTCCGGGGCATTACGACCACCGTCGAAACACCGAGTTCACCCGAAATGAACGATCAACTCTGGCGTCATTGTCAGCTTCATCATCATCATCATCATCAGCAGCAGCAGCAGCAGCAGCAGCAGCGTCCACGAGCCCCAGCAGTGACGGTAACGGAGTCGTGGGGGTCAACGTGAACGTCACAGTGCCTGCTTCTCGAGCCGATCTGGCCGCCCAGACGACCCTCCAGTTGGTTAAAGACCCAACTTCCAAATTTCCCCGCGAAGTACAGTCTGAGTACGGCATTACAGGTATTGTCGTACAAGATGCTACGCTTGACGGCAACGCGCTGTTATTCACGCCGCCGCCGCCTCCACGCTCCAGCGGCCTACCAGCCAAAGCGCCGCCGGCATCTGCGGGACCTGAGGGACCAAATGAACCAAATCAGCTCTCGGTGCCCCTCATGGTGGGCGCAATTGTTGGTTCGGTGGCGGGCGCTGCGGCGTTGGCGATCTTTGCGGTCGGGGCAGCGTGGGCGGTAGCACGCTGGAAGCGCCAAAAACGCCTCGAAAACTACGTGGACGATTCGGCAGCAGCTGCGGCAGCAGCAGCAGCAAGCAAACGTCGCAAGGACGCGCAAGCTATACGTTCGGTCGGAGCTGCTGCTGCTGGTTCACGAAAACAGAATTGAGTGGTCGGATGTACGATTGATGAGGTGTGTATGCGCGTACACGCACAAGCTAAGGGTGACACATACACAGGCCAGATGGGATCGTCAGCCGTTAGGCGGCTGTTGTCGCTGCCGGCTCACCACGAATCAGCAGCAGCTAAGTGGGCGCCATAAGGAAACCAACAGAACTTCAAGTGCATGCAACGCGCGCCTGCTGTATGTATGTCGGCTTGGTTTGGCTGCGACCGCGCTCGAGATCTAGTTCGTCAGACAGCGGTACATACAGGTTAGGACGCGCGCCAGCCGTGGCTGTATGTGTGTGCATACAAGCAAAAGAGCCTTTGCCGGGACGGGGCTGTGGCCGCCTGTGCCGCGCAAGTACTACCTTGGGTGGACGTATGGGTTTCACTACTTGGATCGGAGCTGGCGAATGCACCTCTTCGTTTGCAACGCGGGGTAGGTAGTACCTTACTGACAGATAGACGGGGAAGGGAGGGGAGGGGAGGGCGTAATAATGCGGTGCTAGCTAGCTAACTAACTAGCTAGGTGCTTGATGAGACAAGTAGGCGAATCAGATGGCCATGAACATAAGGCTGGGTAGGGTGCCCAGGAGTTGAAACCGACCCAAGCAACCGCGATCAGCCGCAGCAGCAGCAGCAGTACGAACGTATCGTTATTTTGTGCTGTGTGCGTTGCCTGTTGTTGGCTGGATGGGTGGCTGGGTGGAGCAGGGCGGAGCGTGCACGCAGGCCGGCCAGCAGGCGGACACGCACGACAGGCGAGTGTGGGCGTCTGACCGACCAAACGCAGCTGTCTAGCTATCTAGAAACGCTGGATATATAGCAGGCAACAGAGTGGTGAGAGTTCATTAGTGTAGCCTCCATCATCAACTGGTTCTTGTAGCATCTATCTATCCATGAGGCACGCACGCAGCGAGCCGTGGCATGCAGGTACGCAGGCGATGCAAGCAAATGCGTGAGTGAGTAATAAGTGATGGTATCGGGAAACATGCACATGCGCGTTCACGCAGGATGGGCGGCACCGCCGGGGTCGTTATCGTTACGTTCAGGCAGGGCTGAATGAACCGTACATGTTACGATGGCTGTTGCGGGCTGGTGCCGTTTCATTTGTTCCACGGACGTACGCCGGGATGGATGCGCGCGACGGACAACCAACTAACTTGTCTGCTGCCGCCTTCATATCGACGTCCGCCCTATTGGGAGGTCCGTCGGTCGGTCTGTAGTAAGCCTGCTGCCTTTCTGATGTGCGTGGTAGGTAGACGGGCATAAATGCGCATACATCATATATGCGGAGATGAATAAGAGAGTGTGCGATCGAACTACTGCGTGCGTGGCGTGTCATCGGCAGCTGATAAGGATAGCCCACGGTAAGAGCTAATGCGTGCATGCTTGGCCATATCCGATCACTTTGGGGCCTTCACGGTACGAACGAACGCGTTCGTTAGGTTCGCATTCCTATATGTGAGTACGTGTGTACGGCATGCACATTGCTAAGTCTCACGCACGTACGGACGCTCGTTCGTCTGGCGCGTGCGTGTCCGCCGCGCACACACACACACACACACACACACACACACACACACCTGCGGCTCAGTTCTCTTTAACACACCTGCGTACATGTGCGTAATTGAGATGCGATGATGGATGCCATTGAGCGAAGGGCAGCTGAGGTTGGATTTTGCATGTTATTCTACAAGTTCTGCTGGCTGAGATGCCGGCTTGTGCATTCGCGGTCTGCTCGGTTTTCGAGGTTGGAGCGGTTGGAGGTGGGTCTATATATGTGGCACAATGCAACACAACAGGAGCGCACGCAAGCTCTGTCTGCTGCTGCGAATGCGACTCGTTTGTTTCGGGAGGTGCACTCCTGGCGCTCCGGGATTCGCAGGTAGGTGTCGTCGATTGGCTGGCTGGTACGTATCGCGTCGGGGACGGGGCCCTTGTGCAGGGCGTTATGTAGGGCCTACGTAAGGGTCTGAGAGTTCTTGGTTGGTTGGCGGTCCTCTTTACCACCACTGCTGGAGTCAACCGCGCAACCAGCGGATTTGCTTCCGTTGGACGCACAGCGAGCTTGCACGCTACGGACGCCATCCATGCTGGGCACGATGACCATGCAAACAAGGCAACGATCCGGCCTGCTTCAGACATGGAAACGACTCGCTTGTGCAAGCGTTCGTTACGGCTGCAGGATGCAGAAGACAGCGTAGGTGGTTTGCGGCTGTCGACGTGACGACGTGAGCCAGCAGGTGCAGAGCAAATGCAGGCAAAAGCTCCCTTCGACAGATACTTTCATCACCATTGGGCAAGGAGTATCTCCGGCCGTAGATAGCCACGCGCGACCGGTCCTTCGGTTTGCGCTCGCGTCTGAGGTGGGGTGGTGGGCGCACCAGGGCGCACCCAGAGGCCCTGATTGTAGAGCGCGTTGTACATCATTGGCTGTGCATACCGGCCTAGATAGGTGCCTCGTTCGTGAACTCTGGGCATGTTTACAGGCACTCCAGGAAAGGACCGACGCCGTGCGTCTTTCTCCGCACTTCACGCCGACCTCTTCATTCCGTCCCGCGCCTGGAAGCTGTGGCGCGAGCGATCAGCAGGCACAGCCCGCACGTACACTCGCCACGCACCTCAAACACCGTGTATGTTTGTCTGATGGACCACATGCGTGCCGGTCATCGATCGGAGTTTCGCAAACACAAGGCGTACTATGGGAGTATTATTCTCGTGCTCGATTGATAGTCAGCGAACGCGCCGTCAGGCCCATGCACTGGAGGCCAATCAAAGCAGCGCGAGTCGGCGGGAGGGGCCCAGCTCAGCAACGAGGCCCACGCACTCATGCCAAGATGACGAATGCGCCCAGCCAAAGACAGTCATGCAGAGCAGACCTGGCACGTTGATTCAAAGCTACGAATTGAGGATGTTGGGGTGCCATCCACATCACATCACATCATCGCGTGTGTCGTTTTGGTGTTGGATTCACACGACAGCAAAAACGTAAAACCACGCGCATCATGCGTACATGCTGAGACTTCCAAACTAAACCATTTTTGTTCGTTGGGCACCGGCCACCAAACAGTGCGCAAAGACACAAAAGACACGAATCATTTCACGCAAGCGTCCGAAGGTACTGCTGTTGCTGGTAGAGCCAACAAATTGTGTCGCAGCATGCCCATCTTGGCTTATTTTGGCGCGACATCCTGGCGACAAACGGCTTCGGCGCATGATGAAGACCGCAGTGGAGCGCAAAATCGGATGCGAACGACGGCGTCCACGACTATGTGGTGTGTGCACGTGCACAGCAGTCCCGCCACCATACCGCTGACTGACAATCGACCTGCGGTACGGGTCGGCGGCTGGCGGCGGGGCTACAAGGGCCAAATAGCGGGTCCCCAGCTAACTCATCAGACGCCCGGGGTTCCCGTAAATGCATCCATCCATCCATCCATCCATCCATCCATCCATCCATCCGGGGCCATGCCATCGCGCGCGCTTGCCTGCCGCAGACCGGCACACGCAAAACAGTCAGCCACTCCTGACGCCAGCAGGTGGACGACGGACCGTGGTCCACCCAATGGCGCGGGCCAGCACGTCCGTCCGTCCACACATCAGGTCTTCGTTTGCCCGGGGGAGGGAGGGAACGTTTTATTTCCACCTCAACTCGCAGTGGGCTGCGCGCAGACGTCCGTGAACAGCTCTACATGTGCGCTCCCCACCGCTTGACACAAGACGTCTCATTTCTCACCATCCAACAAAACAGCGGACCGCGGCTAAATGAACGAAGAAACGCAGCACATTGTTGGCTTGGGACAGGCAGGTAGCGTTGCACACACCAGGCTTGCCCGGCTGGCCGTGACGGCAATGGCGAACGCCAACCGCGAAAGGGTTCGGCCGTTGTCGGCGTCGCATGCACGACGCCGTCGTACGTTGCCGTGCGGATACGTGTAAACCAATCAACGACGCAACAATCGACCACAGACAGCCACTGCCACAGCCTGCTGTCTGCTTTTAACCAGATTACTGCAGCGATACACGGGCAGGGCTATTCTCCGAGACCCCCGGGTGCGTGTGCTTGTCAGTAGCAAGCAGCACGACCGCAACCAGTTGAACTATGGTTGAATCCCTTTCAAAAGAGCGACCCCGTTCCACCAACAACCACGAAGAAAAACAATAAAAGAGACTGGCGGTGCAGCGGAACCCATGGCCTACGAAGAAACGGGTCATGATGTTCGGCGGGCCCCGCCAACGCAAAATGGGAAGCGTGTGGCGCGCCACCCGCCACTTACCACTTTTAAACACCAAACATGGAAAAGAAAACCGGAATCACTGGAGCGATAAGCGACACGTAGTTGTCCCATGCGAGCCATACCGCCCTGCCCCCCGCGAGGCACATCATTTCACTCCGAAGCGGCTGTTGCGATCCAAGGCGCTTGATTGCAATGCGCGGGACACCGGGTCTGCGCCCACACGCGTCGTCACCATTTCCATTATCCCCCCGACGCACTTGTCCGTCTCCATCGAGTACGATGGGCCATGTGCCATAAGATCATAAGAGTGCCCGTGCGAAAAGGCAGTTTGCAGGGATACACCCCACCTATGCCACCGCCACCACACGGCCCAACCGCATCTCCCCTGTTGCAGACGCATGCCTCATCCTACGCACCTCCACACGACACACCAACTAGCCTCGGATCGGACATATTGAAACATGGGACCCTATCGAACAGGGCAGTTGAGGGCTTCGGCCTTCCAGCGCTCCCAAATAGTCAGGACTGTGCGGTAAGCCCTGCACCTCTCTGCAGCGTCCTATGGCTCAACAGGAGCCCATCATCGTCTTAACGTATGGTCCTGTGATTCTGCTGTTCGCTGTGATGACGCGGCTCGTCGGCGACAACGCCGCGGCAGAGACACCAGCTGAGATACCAGGAGGACCCACGTGGCACCACCCTGCCAAGCAAGTGGACCTACAAAGCTGCGGGCCTTCGGCTGTTCCCGAGTTCGCGGCGCAGCCAAACCTATCCCGTGGTGCTTTGCCCCTTCCTGTGTTGGGTACAAACAGCATGCCCTGTGTGGGCCGTAGAGACACCCCTTCGGTGCTGGTGCCACGGGCCGCAGCGCCCCAATGCGTCTGCGTCCATCTGACTCACACGCCCTTCCCCCGTACGTCTCGAGTGAGGCCGCGGAATCAATCATGTCCAGATTTTGGACCTCTGGCCTATCATAAGGAGGCATTGGTGCGAGCGAGGTGTGTGTGACGCCGAGCCATCCGTCCCGAGCCCGGCCGTCTTGGGACGCGCGACGCCCTCCGCCGGCGCCGTGAGCAGCCACACACGGCCTGCGAGCACGCACGGCTAAGCATCCCACCTCGCGACTCTTCAGCACTTCCCCCTGGGCCGCAGCAACGTGCCTTGTCCGGCCCCAACGCCACGTCGTGACGACGAGACGATCCGCCCGCTGCCCCACTGGCCTGTGCTGCGGTATGCGTGCTTGCAAGGAACTGATCAGGAACTCCCCCGCCCCTATCAGCCGCATCTTGCGGTCTGACGTGATCCCTAGTCGCAATCCAGCGGCTCCGACTCGGAGCGCCGCCGCTTATGCAGCCCCAGTCCCGGGCCCATGCCATGCTGTTGAGGTGGCGGGGAACCCACGGCCGCCATCTCATCGTCATCGCCCAGGTCGCCCCGCGCCTGCTCCTGCTCCAGATCACAGGGGTCCCGCGGGCTGGCTCGCGCGGCCTCCCCGGCGCCGCCATGCTGCAGCTGGTGGACGTGCAGGTGCTGCGACGGCGGTGGGGAATCGGCCATGCGGTCCTCGGCGCCCGCCTGGTTGACATCGCCTCCGTGATAGCGGCGGTGCGGACGCGCCGCCGGCTGATCATGCGGGTACGAATGCTTCTGGGCGTCCACCCCAGGACCGTTGCCCTCGCTCGGGCCGCCACTGCCATCCTCTGCCATGTCCCCCAGTCCGCCCTGGGGCGTTCGGACCTGGTCCGGCGAGCTGCCGCCGTCGGCGTCGCCCGCCTCAGCTTCGCCGCTACACTCCATCTCCTCGTCCCCGTCGCCGTCGACACCGTTCCCTCCTGCGTCTAAATTGTCTTCACTGCAGCCCTCACCGTCACCGCTACCGCGGGGTCCATCGGGCCCCGGCCGACGCCGACTCGCGACCGGGTCTGCCTCGTCACCGCCGGAACGCTGCGGGGAACGCTCCGAGGGCGAGGCCGTTTCCTACGCAGCAGATTGAAGGCAAAATTCAAAGCCATTGCTCAGGCGAGGAGGAGGATGGCGCTGATCACCCAGCACAACGACCCGTGCAATAAAATGATGCAAGATCGGCAAAAGAAACGGCCCTGCTCCCGTGAACGGGTGGTACTAGCGCAACGTTCTGCCTCAGATTTGGCAACCAGCCATCCCGAGCAGTGCACGAGAAGACACGCACTCAGGGCCGTCGTGCCCTCATTTCCAACAATTGCTTGTCAGCTAGCAACGTGACGCGGTCGGAGACGTGGACTCACATCGTCATCAACCTCCTGCAGCTCCTCGCCGTCGCCCCTCATGTGGCCTCTGCCCTCTGCACCACCCGCACGCCCAAGAGCGCCAGCCGCTGCCGCCGCCGCTGCGGCCGCCGCGCGGCCGCGCTTCCGCGCGCCCCGGGCTGTGCCCGCATTTGCCCCGTGGCAGCTCGCGCCCGTGAAGGCCGTGACGTTGAGATTGACCGTGTTGGACACCACCTCCTCGCTGTCTGCATCATCAAGCGCGAAAGCACCGGGCCCACGGCCGTCCTCGTCGCCGCTGATGGCGCTCACCCCGTCACCCATACGCCTTCGGGCCAGCAGTAACTGCATCGCCTGCTCAAACGCGTAGGCCGCAGTGCCGCCGGGCAGCATCTGCTGCTGTTGCCACAGCCCAACCGCTTCATCATCCGCGTCGCCCGACTCGACGCGGCCCGCCCAGGCCGCGGCAGCCGCTGCGGCGTCCTGAACGTCGCCAGCGACGTCGCCGGGCGCTGCCGCGGCCTGATTCCGCGGCTGCCGCTGCGAATGCGGCGGGGGCCGGTTGGTGCCGCTGCCGTCCTGGTGCCGGGCAGCCGCAGCCCGGGTCCGCCGTTGCTGCTGCAGGATGCTCTCCAACATCTGATGGCCAGCGGCGTCGCCGGGGTGATAGTACACCGCCCCGCCGGGCACCCCCGGGGGCGCCGCCGGACCCAGACCCGAGGAAAGTCTCATCGCCACCGGTGGCGGCGGCGCCATACCCGTCCCGCAAGCCTGCGACACCGGCGCCGAGCCCGACACAAACTGCGCACCATCAGCAGCCCCACTGGAGTCTCGCCGGGGACCCTGTCCCGACTGACCGCCCTCGGCACCGTCGGCGGTATTACCGGCGTGCATGGACGGGTTACGATGCGCATGAGGCGAGGGCCCGGTGATGTCACGAGTGGCGGCGCCGCCGCTCGCGTGGCCGGCGGCGGTGCCCGAAGACGGCCCCGCGCCGGTGGCGCCGGCGACGCCTGTGGGATTCGCGCCTGAGCTCGCGCCAGCGCCGGGTACCGCGAGCGGGAACGTGGGCGCGCGATACGGATACTTGCCGCCGCTGCTCTCCCCAGCCTGCGGCGCCGCGGACTTCTCCAGTACAGCGCAGGCGTACTCGACGTTCGCGCGCGCGCCCTCACGTGATACGATGGGCGCGGGGTAATTGCAGCCCAGCTCGACGTCGGCGGCCGCAAGCACCTGCGCTCAAGACACGAGGTCGGTCCCAATCAGATCGTTGGCGGTTGGACACACCGCAGGGCAGCGATTGCTTCAGGCCGTGGGGCGTGAAGGCAGCGTTATCCGCGCAACAAGGATGTCCTATGCGCCTCAAGGTTCGGGTTGTCATACCGTAAGTATTTTCTTCGGGTGAGCAAATACCCGTTCTAATGCGTCGTAAGCTCGCCGCCTGCGCATCCGCCCCCTCACGCAGCGCACGAATCACTCACCTGCGGCGGGGCTTTCCACGGCGCGTGGATGTACTGGGTGGGCAGCCGCGACAGCACCGGCAGCCAGCGACGCACGTACTCGCCGTCTGGGTCGAACCTGCGGGCCTCACTCTCCAGGTCCATCATGTAGCTGAAGGGGTGGGCGTCTGCGCAGCAGCCCGCGGGTCAACATGCAGCGGCACGCTCAGGCCTGGCTGGGCCAAACGGGAGCATGGTCCCAGGCCTGGTTGGGTGCGAACCCAACCAGCGTTTGGAAGGTGCAACGCACCCAGCCACCCACGTGTTCGTGCACCCATACATGTTCATGTTTCAAGGCAACTTCCGTCGTGTCCAACCACCGCTGATGTCTTGGTCTGTCAACCCACCGCTCATGCCGCCGCTGACGTACTGCCAGCCCAGCGCGTCGCACTCCAGGTCCGCGTCGATCTGCGCGTCCCAGTAGTGTTTGAGGCCCCACTGCCAGGGCAGCAGCAGGTCCTTCACCAGGAAGGAGGCCGCCACCACCCGGGCGCGGTTGTGGCACCAGCCGCTGCTCCACAGCTGCCTCATCGCGGCGTCCACAATGGGGTAGCCCGTCTGGCCCTGCCGCCAGGCCTGTATGACCGTGGAAACGAACCACATTGAAAGCATGTGGCTAAAAAGTACAAATCATACCAATGGTTGGTATTGTAAAATGGCTGAAGCACGTTGCAGCGGACCCCGCGGGTGGCCGGTGACGGCCTTAACCGCCACATCACACACAGGGCGAGGAGAAATTTTAAATACGATACATGAACACTTGGATACCTGAAGAAGCGGTACACGTTCATGCTCGAGGACCATGGCCTCGGCAAGGAGACATGAACTCGACAGAGCACTTGGCCTGTCTGCTGTATGGTCTGGCCGGTGACCCCGACGCACGGAGCCAACAAGCTGTACATGACAGCGGGAGGCCCAACACCCACGGACGCGCACCGCACACGTCTGACACGTAGCCCCGTGGTGTCCGGGGCGTCGCGCACACAGCTGAAACGGTTGCATCAACAGAAACGCAACGCGCCGGACCCACAGTCCACACCTACCCAACCGTGCACCGCGCACCTTGAACGCGTGCTGATCGATTCTCCAGGGGCATGCGCGCAGGTGGCGCAGCAGCGATCGCTCGTGGATGAAGGGGAAGTGGAAGGACAGGTAGCGCGAGTACTCGCGATAGCCCACCTGTGGTGTCAGCCGTGCCGTGCCGGGTAGGGCAGGGTAGGGTAGGGTAGGCGGCGCACGGGTAGGCGCACCGCGGGATCTCACGCACCGTCATAAGGCCCCCACGGCTGATGCCCCCACGGTTGAGGGTTGAAGGACACAGTCGTGACATGTGGACCTGACAGTCCTGAGCTCATGGCCTTACGCGGCCACAATGCCCACCACCTGCAGCTCGCGCCGTATCCCGTCAGGAGCCGCCCCAACCGACCCGCCCCGTACGGTACATACCTGCTGCAGGAAATCGTCACAGGAGCGGGTGCGGTCGGCACCGGCGGCCAGCCACTCTGCCTGGCACTGCCGCACCTGCAAGGATACAATTCGGGACGCATAATGGGCTAAGCAATCAAGGATATCCACTGCCCCCGGGGCAATAATAATCCGATAGCGATGGCAGCACATGACGTTGGCATAACTCAGCTGACCAAGTGCCGCCTAAGCTATCAAACCCCCGTGAACTCGGCTGTGCGTGAATGATCAGAATGTCGCATGCCCAAGGGCTGGTCAATCGGCATGCTCAGACGTGTAAGCCGCGTTCTCCTGCTTCGTTTCCGACTTACCCGGTAGAAGATGTACCTCACGCTGATGCTGCCGATGTGCATCCAGGGTGAGAGACGAGATGTCGAGTCCCGGTCCACCTTCGCGCGGTCGTGCTCAAAGATGTGAAGGCGCTCGCCGCAGAAGCGCTCCAGCTCAGCAATGGCGCCACCCACTCCCGGCTTCCACTGCAGCGCAGGTCCAGCCAAGTTGGGATACACCACACGTGGGTGAAAGGCCAGTTTTAGCTGCTTCCCCGCAAAATCTAGTCAGGTTACTGAAAACAACGTAGAGAAAGTACGCGTAGTCCAAGGACAAAGGGCGAGGGGAAAAGAATCGATCGTTCAGACAATAACCAGAAACGGAAAGCCTGTACCGAAAGCTACGATGGCCGCTTTACACGCAAAGGTACTTCATCGTGCACCCCTCGTGTAAAGCCACAGAAATCGTCTGCCCTACAACCGGTCATCCGTGCTGGCTCCCTGTCGCCTGCGTAGCCGTGCAAATGCGCACCTACCTTGAACTTCAGCTGGTCGCTGGATGCTTCCTGCTCTGCTGTAAAATACCAGTCTACCTCGATGACTGTCAGTGACGCCACGTCAGCCGGCACGGGCGGCATGGCAACAGGCGCGGGCATGGGGAACGGCGGCGGCACCGGCATGGTGCGAATGCTGCATGGAGGGCAAGGCGGACACCATGATTAGGTTATCAATATGCGAGGCAAGCAGATCTGTAAGCTCATATCTTGCCCCAAAAAATGTTTTTTTATTATTAGGATGTTACAGCGGACCCCGCGGGTCATCGGTAACAGCCCCGGCGACAGCCGAGGCTTCCTCACCATACACTGCCGAAATGAACTAACGCCACCATGGCGCTCCGGACAGGCTCCCCAAGTGCACCGAAACACTCCCCGGGCCCACACTACCAGGGAACCACCCCGTTCCTGAGAACCAACCATGGCACGGGATAAAGCCCGCTCAGGGGGAGTTAGCCACCATGGCGCCCCTATTAGCGAACCACCACCCCCACCAAGGCGGGGTCACTTCTCCAGCGGTGGCCCGTAGTCTTGGAAAAAATGTTGGTGAACGGAAGCAGCAGCCCGGTTGCACAGGATTCATCATGAGCCCCTTACCTGTTCCAGTAACCTTCAAACGTGGAGAACGGCTGCTTGTTGATGTCGAGGATCTCCCAGGGCTCATACAGCATGTCGCCGTTGAATGTCCTGTGCGCGACGCCCGCAGAGGCAAGTCCTCGTTTGCAGTCGTGGTCCCGCATCAGGCTAATGGGGTCGTACAAGTGGTTAAAAAACACGGCCTCCGCTCCAACTTCCGCAACGATTTTCAGTAGGGCTGCCGTTGAGTCGGTTGACCTTCGGATAATGAGGCGGCTGCCGAGCGCTGCGAGCGCCTGTTGCAGGTCGACCAGCGAGTGCTTGGTCCACCACCTACTGCAACGCCCCGGCTGGAACTGCCCTTCCTCCTCAGGCGCCCATATAAATACAGGAATCTACAGGGGAACGGAAGGGCAACCATGAGGCCCAAAGGACATGTCCAGGGCGGCCTTTCGGGTTAGGTGGACTCAGACAGGTCAGTAGTCGTGCCGACTCGTAAGCCAGGTGCGGCCCGCAAACTATTTCGACCCGGTTACATAATATCCTTTTGAAAACCAGCGCCCATACACTCTTGCGTCTGCAGCTCTGAACAACACGCCGGGTTAGATATTAATCCCGGAAATCCATTTCCTACACCATTTTCCTCTGAGGCCTATCATCTTCCGCATTGGATACTGCGGACCAGGCGACAGCCCCTCCTCACCACTTGGGCCGAAGCAGTGAGGGCAGCCACCAGAGCTGGGTTATCGTCCACTCGCAAGTCTCGCCGAAACCACATTATTGACGTCCGAAACTCATAATTGGCTGGAGGCTGCGTCAGAGGCTCCATCCTGGAAGAAGTTAGACCTTCAGGATGTCGGGTGCTCCCCAAAGCCCGTGACAATTTAGATGAAGCCTTATCCGCTTAATGACAGAAGTGCAGTTCAACCTGCTTCTATCATCCGTCTTGGAACGCACCGGCGGCCCTAACGAAAAGGGGTGTGATACTCAAACTTTATGATTTCAGCAATAGTCTGCAATTCACGCAGGTAACGGTTCAAAACTGGCAAGGTCCCACAGAGTGAAGTAGGACTGGTGATACGTGAAGTATGCTAAATCAGAAGGCAAGCAGTGTGGAGACAATAACTAGTAATTGCAAAACGACGTGTAACACCAAAATGCCGCTGCTCCTGCATGTTGAGAACAGAGAACTAGCGAAGCTCGGCCCGATTCGTTTTCGTCGTACATACGGGTGACTGTTCTGGATGGTGGCCATCTTCAAGGTGACATCTTTTCTACTATACATACTTTGCTGCTTCGTCCGCGTCGTCCTCAAGCTGCGTTGGCCGATGGCACTTATCACTTCCACTAGGTGACACACATTCCCGTTGATTTGCGGGTACCATTGAGCTTTTTACCATGTGAGCTCGTTTATGTGCTCGATGCAGAAACCCAAGCGAATTCGCATCGAGTCCCAGTTCTGCCACAAGCTCCGCGCGTCTGCCGGCAATACCCTGTCACGGGGGCGGCCTGGGTCCACGCAGAACCGCGCAGCCACGCGGCGTGCCAGCTCCGCTCATCGTCCGAAAGCGCTGCAAAGGGCAACTTCCCTTCACTGTGGCAGGCAGCTTGACCCCGGGCGCATCCCAGTCCGGGCTTTGGGACCCTTTGCACCACCCGGGAGGCAGCGACGCAATGCCGCCTGCACACCAGAGCAACGCCACGTCTTTCCTGTCGTTCATCAACGACCTGGTGGGTCTGACGCATAGGTTCGCGAACTCGACACTCAAAGCAGAGGCGTGAGGTGCACGTGACGCATCACCGTACTACGCTTACACAGATCGCCGCCTCGCACGACAGCTCGCGGTTGTCCGCTCCGCATGCTCGAACCTGCGTGACAGGGCATCCCATGAGCCCCGACATTCCTGCCCGTGCGCAGACGAAATGGGCTGTCTCGGGGGCGGTCTTTGCGGTGCTGCTGGTGCGTCGAGACCTGCCAGTAGCATGGTGTGTGCTGGGCTCCATAATCGCCTCCTTCCTGAACAAGGTGCGTGGGTGCAGCGGCGACTGGTCCTACGTGGCAACATATACGTTCGGAAGCACGGTAACGGAAACTGCCGTACAGGCCGCTCGGCGTTTTTGGCTTGACGCGGTCTCGGGCCGTGGTGCGCAGAGGGCCTCGCAATGCGCGGGCAGCTAGTAGGGATGGATCATCCCAGGCACATACCACAGCAGGCTCTCCTTGCGTAATTCCGCAGGACCCTGGTCAAAACGCTCGTGCGGCCCTCGCATCCTTTGAGCGCATCGCGCATGCACGGCTTGGCTACGCTGGACCACGCCTGCCCCGTGTGTCGGTGACCCATTTCCGCGTCTCAGGCCCTAAAGTTCATCATCAACGAACAGCGACCGGCCAACGCGAGAAAGGCGGACCCGGGTATGCCGTCTTCTCATGCCAACAGTGAGTCGGTCAGCAGCAGCGCCTATGGGTACGGGTGCGGCAGCCGCGGTAAACGAACGGGTCGAGATAATGTCCGAGAAGGGGTTCACAGTGCATGAAAATGGAGAGGCAAAGCGGCCATGGGAGGCGGGTGACTCATCTTTCATCGCCGTGGCCTATGTTCCTCCTTGCATCCTTCATATGTGGGCACGTCCTGGCAAGCTGCAGGCGGGGGACAAGGCCGCGGTGTTCAGTTCCCCACGACCCTTCCTGCGAGCAGGTCTGGCCTTCCTGGGGGTCTACACCGCGTTGGCGTTGGCCCAGGGGTCTGAGCCCCTGTCGTCGGGAGTCGTTGGCGCTGCGTCCATACTGGCGCTGAGCATGTTCCTGGTGAGGTTCGTGTTGGAACGTTGGGTGCATGCCTTGCTTCTCTGGCACCACATCCGTCCAGGGCTCGTTGCGTCGATCCACCTCCGATGATTTGTTTCTGTAACCGCAAACCTGGGCCAGTCGGGAGTTTCGCCGCAGCAGCTGCGACGTGAGCCCCTTCCAAGGCCGCCGCGCCGGTGTTCCTCTGGGGATGACTGCCGCCGTCCTGTTCCTGTGCAGCGTCCGCCCCACCATCTCCCTCCCTCACCACCCCCGTACACCGCCGACACCGACGCATGTCCCTTTCCCCGTTGGCCACAGACCTGGCTCCGAGTGCGCCTGGGTTACCACACCGTGCCTCAAGTGCTCGTCGGGTACGGCCTAGGGGCCGCCACGGCCCTCGCCTGGCACCATCTGGGCACCCGACATGCACTGGAGGCGCTGGCGGCGCGACCGGGGCAGCGGCTGGTGTTGTACGGGTGTACGGCGGTAGCGGTGGCTCTGTTCGCGCTGCGCAATGTGATGGCGTGGTACAAGGAGCGGCAGCAGAGCGGCGAGGGCGGGTCGGGCCTGGCCATTGCGGCCGTGAAGGCGGCTTGACGTCGGTTACGGCACCGCGTTCGTAGTTCGGGCATTGGGAGGAGGGTAACTTAGCTATCAGGTCTGTAGGGAGGCCGGACGTTGCGTGCAGAGAATGTTTTCGCGGCGACGTCACAGCGCGCCGCAGACAGTGAGCATGCAGTGGGAAACAGGTGCGGTTTGACGTCGACTCGGTGCCCAGCCGAACGGAAGGGAACGCGTGTGGGGTCCTATTCCGGGTCAGCAAGAGGTCGTGCCGACCCTTGCTTTGCCAGCCAGGACGCAGTTTTGCATACCGTGTAGAGCCGAGGCAGTAATGAGCCGAAGCCAGAGAGCTACGATTAAGGGAGAGAGACCCGTGCGCTGAGGACACAATACATACATGTACAAACGAGTCTCGTAGGACCGATGAGTTTTGCGCAACTATTCTTGTGGGCCTTGGGGGAGCCCGTGTTCGCTGTCGTACTGAGGGTCGTACGGCGTGAGTGCGGCCATGTACCCAGCCACAGCGCACGCTGCGCCGTTCTCACCCAATTTGAATGTGCGCTGGGCGGTTTCCACCAACGTGTTGGCGTGCGATGGGGGGGGGGTGCTGTCACAGCAAACCCTTCCCCTCCAACAGGTGTCGTCCGCTCCCAATCTTTGCACTCAGTTGGGCGATGTCGTGGGCGCCAGGCCCCGCCAAATGGGTCAGATGGGTGCTGAAGGGATCGAGCGGCGAGACAATAACCATTGACAACGCGGCTTTTTGTGTGAACACTGCGGCCAGAGGTGCCACCAGGAGGTGCTGTTCATTTTTGCCAAGCGTCGTGAGAGCGCAGATCTGGGGCGTGCAGGCCTGGTGGTCAAGGGAAAGCATGACGCCCGTCAATGTGAGGGGCTGCTGCCTATTGCTTTTACCCATCTCGTGGTGACTTTGGGATCGTGAGGTGCATCGCATCATGACGGCGATTCGGACGATGCGATGAAGGAAGAGGGCGCCGCGCGGATGACCGGACCGTTCTCTTCCGAATGCGCGACTGTGGGCCGTTGACATATGGGGGAAGCGACGTTTCGGTGGTGAAGGGGGCGGTGGCCTGCGACCTCAGCTGGCTGGGGACAGCCGCCGATGGTCCGCCTGCTGCTGCGGTGACCCGTGGGGCGCCCGCAGCCGCCCCGGCGACCTTGAAACCCGGCGGTGTCGCTGCAACCGCAATTGCGGCCGCGACCACGGCGGGGATGGCGATTGTTGCACTGGGACGGAGGGAGCGGCGCCCGGCGGGGGCCTCCAGGGAGGGAGCCGCATCTACCTCTTGGGTCGAGGTCCAGGGGTCGCTCGGGCGGCTCAAGCCGGTGGTGGTGCTGGTAGCAGGTCGGGGGCCGGCGGCGCAGGCGGGTGGGCGGAGGCGGAGGTGGCGGGGTTGCCGCCGTCGGGCTGCGGCCTATCCGGTGGCCAGGGCGGGGATTAGCGCTTTCGGGCGGGTTGTCGTCCCCGTCAAGCAGCCGTGGAATAGCAATGCATGACTGCCACCCATGACCCAGCAGCGCCACATGCGGAGGCGAGGAACGTATCCAGCTTGAACGCGTTTAGACACGTACTTCGCAACCGACGAATGACTGCCAGAGAACGACGTCGTCACCTGCGCGGTATAATATCCCAGGACCCAAAGCCGGCCCCCAATGTCCGGTCGGCAACCTCAAAAATCCTCCAACACACTCGGTTTGTTCCACCTCGACCGGTGGGGATGTTGGCAACGACGCGCCCGGGCCTGCAAGGTCGGCAGACGGAGGGAAGGGCGACCCGAGAGAGGTCCTGGACACCACCTTCGCCAAGCCCTGGCACCCATCCACCTGTCCATCGCATCCGGATGGACAGGACGGTGGTGGATGCGCAGTACCTGTCGAGCGGGAGCTGTCGAGTCGAGGCAAGGACACATAATCAATGAATACCATCCAACCGCGGACTCCCGCCTCAATGTAATGACACATAAAAGGATCAGCGACCCACAAGCTCCAACCCCTCCAAGAACTGAGATTCGAACGCCAGCGCACCAGACCACCTCAACGCCGCCGCCCAGCTCGCGTCCCCCAAGCAAGCGCTTCTGCACGCCGCTCCGTCCACACTCCCGCCCGAGGCCACTCCGAGCGCGTCACGTCCCCCGTGGGATAATCCAAATCGCGTCGCGATCGCGTTCATATTATTTAATGAGAACGAATGTCCCCTCTGCTGCCGCGATAAGCAATCACCGCCCCAAGTGATACGTGCTAACACCGTTCTGCCAGCGTTGCCTGAGAGCGGCGCAGCGCACCTCCCGAGCACCGCGGAACCTGCTGCGCTGCAATGGCCGCACGAGGCCCATACCGAAGACATAGTCAACGACACTGCAGAACCCTGCGGCCCCCTCTATTCCACCCTAATTACACTCGGGGTGCGCAGCACGTCAAGCAGCACGCCACGCCCTGCAAGCCTCCACCGCTCCGGCTTCGCCTCAGGTCGGCTGCCCTTATATCGTGTTCCACACCTCCGCTTGCCACCACTGCAGCGAGTCATCCACGTCGGGACAGCCTGCTGGGGTGGGCAGCCGCCACAGGTTGTCCTGGTCCATGACCCGTAGGGTGACCAGCGAAGGGCCCAGGGCGGCCAGCTGCGACTGCCACAGCAGCAGCTGCGACCGGCTGGCGGCCCACTCGGGTAGCCACAGGCCGCGCAGGCCGGACAGGGGCGCCAGCCCCATGATGGCCGCCTGGGAAGGGACCAGGGCGCGCAGGGAGCAGGGAGCAGCGGAGTGTGAAGTGAAGGGAAGCGATGGGCCGCCCCAGGGCAACAGCGGACAGGGGCCGCCGTCAGGGACTGACCGTGAGGTCGCCACAACACCGTAACGCAACTCGAGCAGTGCGCATGGCCCAATATGCCACCTCGCGCGACCGCGTCACAAAATCCGAATGATGCATCCAACATCGGACGCGCGCGCCACCACATCAACAACATTCATGCCAGCTGCCCGCACTGGTCCTGTTAGATTTTGTTCTCATCGTTATAAACCTCGACCTGCGCCGGGTCGTCCTTCCCGGCTCATCTTCTGTGGCGCATCACTCATCCCCCAAAAAACGTCCGTTCCCAGCTTCCCACGCTCGTTCCCACGTTCCCTGGCAACGCAACCCCGCTCCCCTGCCCGTGCCCTGGGGGCGGGCCACACGCCCCGCCACCGGTGCATCCACCGCTCTGCCGTGGCGCACCTGCAGCGAGGGGCTGAACCTGGACGCCATCTCCACGTCCAGTCGGGCGCGCGCCTCCTCGCTGGCCACCACGTTCGGGTTAAGGGCCAGGGTGCGGAGGCCGGACAGCGCCGTCAGGCGGCCCACGTCCTCGATCCGCAGGCAGCTGTCGAGCGCCAGTGTGCGGAGCGACTGCGACGAGGGAGACAGCGGGATGTGTGTGTGTGTGCGTGGGGGGTGGGGGGTGGATTTGAGGATGGAAGGGTTAACGGCGTTACGAGGAAATTACCCATGGGCGGGGGAATAATAGGACCAAGGAATAAGTGCACCCCAAAGCACCCCGATATCATTCACCTGCATCCTGCACAGCAAGGACACCTCTTCGTCGCTAAAAACCAGCCGCTGCGGTAGGCGTGGCGCCCCGCCTCCTCCTCCTCCGCCGCCACCCTCGCCTCCGCCTCCGCCGCTGCCACCTGCGCCGCTGGGCTTTTCCAGCTCAGCCCGTGCCGCTGCGGCGTCGCCCGCGGCGTGCGCGATGTCCGACGCGAGAGCCCGTATGTTGATGGAACCCACTTGCGGCTGCATCCGGCGCCCGCCATAGCACGCGTTGATATCGACAGAGGCGACAGTCTGAATGGCGTTGGCCACAATGCGCATCGCGACGGTCTGGGCGTCGGCAGCGGCGGCGGCACTGCCGCCGTCGGGCGCCGCCGGTGTCAGCGGCTGCCGTACAACAAAGCAGTGGCGCACAACAAGCGTCTGAAGACCGCCGCTGACGGGCGCTGCCGCCAGCAGCGACACCAACAGTCCTCTCAAGTCTGCGGGCGCTGTCAGGGTGACGTTCGATATCCAGAGGTGCTGCAGCATCGGCGGAATTGCGGGCAGCTGGCTCAAAAGAGGCAGTGGTGGCGGCGGCGGCGGCGCCGCCGCCACCGCTGCCGCCACAGACACTGCCGCGGCCGTTTCGGCCGCTGCTGTGGCTGTGGCTGCGGTTGCTGCTGCTGCGGCGGCGGCCTCCGCTTCCATCACAGCAACAGGCGCGGCCACTGCCGCCGCCGCCGCCGTCGCCGTCGCCGCCGCTGACCTCACCGCCCCAGAGTCCGGGAAATCCAGTAGTCGCACGCGGTGCAGACACAGCGCCCGAAGGCTCCTGGGGATGGCCCCGATGTGCACCGGCATGTCCATGGCACATGGCGATCCCGACAACGCCGTACGGTCCACGGGCGCCAGCAACGGCACCACAATCGGCGCCGCCGCCGCGTCGCGTCCGTGAAGCGCCGGCGACAGCAACGCCCCGGACGCGTCGGCGGCGTAGGCCCGCCACACACGTCGCGTCTGCCGCGACGCGAGCGTCAGGCTCGTGAGCCTGTTGGCGATCCCGGCGGAGGCGTCGCACCAGGACGGGTCGTACAGCGCGGTGCAGCCGCCGGCGGCGGCGCCGCCGCCGCCGCCGGATGCGGCCGGGAGCGCCAGTGCGCCCATGGGCTGAGGTGGGTCCGGGTGAGCGTACTGGTCGGTGACGTGGAGGGACTCCAGGGAGGGCAGGGCGCGGAGCAGCACCCGCACAGTGCTGCAAAGAAACGGTGCGGAGGCAATCGCACGTGTGTGGTTAGCCAAGAACCCGCCCGAACCACCCAGCACCCAGGTCCACACGTGTCGAGTGTGTGTGAGTGTGTGTGTGTGTGTGTGTGTGTGTGTGTGTGTGTGTGTGTGTGTGTGTGTGTGTGTGTGTGTGTGTGTGTGTGTGTGTGTGTGTGTGTGTGTGTGTGTGTGTGTGTGTGTGTGAATCGTTACATATCTGCCGGGCCGACACTGGCCGGGGGCGCTAACCCGCCCCATACGGGAGACCGCCGAAGCACTTTCCCCCGGATACGGGGGAAAGGGGCGTAAGGGGCCTCTGTCCCCTCGCTCTCAACCAAGGGCGCGTGCCCGATCCCCGAGGATCGGTGACCGCTGTGCCCCCTCAAGGGAGTGGGCGAAGGCCCATCCCGGGCGGTCTGCGCCTCGCAGTCCGCTGTTCAACCTCCTCAAGTCCTTGCAGCACGCAGGGCGCGTTTTCGGAGGCGCGCCCCTGCTTGGTGCGGTGTGTGTGTTATTTGGTTGACAAGGCAGGAGTGCGGGAGATGCCAGCGTAATAGTTGTGCGCCTTGATAGCTACGTCTGTTCGTGTGTATGTGCATCGTGACATATCTGACCGGGCCTGCCGCTGGCCAAGGGCTGCTGACTCAGCGCTTACGGAAAGACCGCCGAAGCGCTCTCTCCCGGATTAGGGGGCGAGGGGGGCAAGGGGCCTGTGTGCATGTAACCAACAAGCCTGTAACAGCATGTGTTTAAATTAAAGGCCCGCCCGACCCAAACCAAGCACCAATATACTTACCATATTAACCTGCGAATTGCAAAACATGAAAACAGCATGTGTGCGTGCCGTTTCCAACTCTGTTCAATTGACCTTTGAGTTCCGTGGTTGTACCCAAATTCCATCACACTCCGCGACTGGTGGTGCCAGGACACTTGTTCCCCTCAGCCAAGGAAGTGCGGCATCTTTCCCGCGACACACATCGCGCCAGTCGCCGTACAGATATTCCCCTCGCGTCCTCAACGACGGACGGTGAGGTATGCTGTCACCATTTCCTGGGGATGCATGTTATTCTATTTTTATCCTTTTTTATCTATGTTTTTGTTCTATGTTTTTGTTCTATGTTTTTGTTCTATGTTTTTGTTCTATTTTTTGTTCTATTTTTTGTTCTATTTTCTCTCCTTTGCATGGCGCCTCCGCCATGGAGCGCGCTGCTCGGTTCCATTTGCGCTTGTGGTCCGAACAGGTTCAAACTCCTTAGTATCTGTGGTAAGTGCTAGTCTCCGTGTTAGTGGTTTCGGGTGTGCTCCTCCTGGATCCCCGTGGCCCATCCCACCTTGCCACCGGCAGCGCCACCAAGTTGTCCGGGCTGAGATCCAAGCACAGCTTCTGGAGGCGGGTCAGCCGTGTGAGGCCGTTCAGCCGGTACAACTCAAGCAGCGCCTCGTCAGCTGCGTTGCGCAGCCGACCCGCGGGCCGGGCCGCATGCAGCGCCGCTACCGTCGCCTCAGGGTCGGCTGAGGCAGCCGCAGCCGCAGCAACCGCCGCGCGCTGCCGCGCCGCTGGCGGCAACGCCGGCGGCGGCGACACGGCCCGGGCCGTTGGCTGCTCTGCCTGCGAAGGACCCGGCTCCGTCGCCGCGACGGCGGCGGCGGCGGTGGCGCCGCCGCCGTCGCCAAGCAGCCGCGCTGCAACGTCGGCCGCGAACGCTGTGGCATCCAGTGACTCCGCGAGCTGAGCCCAGACCAGGAGTGTGTTCGCAAGGTCCTCCTCTTCCTGCGGCGCCGCGCCGCGCACCGCCCGCAAGGCCGCAGCGGTGCCTTCCTGTTCCAGGCGCGTCAGCTGCTGCGAGAGCGCGCCTGCGACCAGCCGCAGCATGCGGCACGTGAGCGCGAAGAGCCCAACCGCGTCTTGGAAACCGCCCCGCACACAGGCCATAAGCATCTTCCGAAGTTTTGGCCCCATGTCGGGGTGGACGGGGCTGCTGCTGATAATGCCGGACACGTCGAGAGCGCCGGAAGGGGCGGCAGCGGCGGCGGCGGCGGCGGCTGGGGCGTCGGCCGCGTCCATGGCCGCGACGTGGGCACAGAGGGCGGCCATGGTCTCGTAAACCTTCACGATCTCCTCAGACTGATTGATGAAGGCTTCGGCCGCCGCTGCTGCTGGTCCGGCCCGTCTGCGCAGGAACCCGGCAATGGACGCGGCCGCACCGGTGGCTGCAAACACCGCCCCGGCGGCAGCCCTCGGATGCACAGCCGCTCCACCTCCCCCGGCGGCGGCGGCGGCCGCCGCCGCCGCCGGCTGCGCAAGCTTGCCTCCATCCCTCGCGAGAGCGACCCAAGCCGCGTCGTCGTCGGCCGTCATGGCGTGCATGGCTTCACCATCCCCAAAGCCGTTCACAGCCGCCGCCCGGGACGCCCCCGCCGTGACGGCATCCAAGAGCATATTCGCGTCTATGTACTTGCAGATAATTTCCGACGCTTCCACCTGAAGTGGTGTCTTCAATGATTTCGGACGGCCCTTGTCCGACGCCACCGTATTCAAGAAGGACGCCAGCGCGCGGAGGAACGAGGTTATGTCGTGCGTTAGCTGCTCATGAGGAGGCCGAGGTGCGAGTGCGACGCCCGTGGCTGGCCGCGTTGCGCCATCGCGTTCCGCACCGGCCGCGGCGGCGGCGGCCGCGTCGCCGCCGCCGTTGTTCCCGGCAGCACCGTCAGCGCCGGGGCCGGCAAGCGCACCCGCTGCGGTGTTCAGAAGCTCCCTACCCCCGGCTCGGGTGTAACAGGACACGCCTGCTCCCGCGCCACAAGGCGAATCCGCCGCCTCGGCCGTGCCGCCCATACCCGAAGCCGCGGGCTCGCCCCGGGCCCCGTGTGCATGGCACGCGCTCGGGTCGGCGGTCCGGGCGTCGCGTCCTGCGCCCCCGGCGGCGCTGGTCGCCGCCCTGCCGCTGCCGTCCTCACCATCGCCTTCGCCGCCGCTGAGCCATGCACTTGCGGCTGCGGCTGCTCCTGCCACCGTCGCGGCTGCATCCGCCTCTCGGGAGGCGACGTCCGACGCCGTGCGCTCCACTGGGGGCGGTGCGCCTGCAGCCATGGCATCGGGTGCCGAGACCGCAGGATGGCCCTCCCCGCGGGGACGCTGCTGCGACCCCAGGGCGGCCGCACCCGCACCCGCGCCAGAGCTGCCGGCCGTGCCGGCACGAGCGGGGCTTCCGCCGCCGCTGCCGCCGCCAGCTGTTGTCCCGGCCGCCGTGGTCCCGCGGGGTGCCGCAAGGTACTCCTCGGACGCCTCCAACTTTGCCGCGGCTCCGTCCTCGCCACCGCGACAGACGCCGGCGGCTTCTGAGACACCCGCCGCTCCCGCTGCCTCTTCAGTCTCTGCCCCATGCTCTCCTGCGCCTTTTGCTGCTGCTGCTGCACCTTCTGCTGCTGCTGCGGCTGCTGCGTCTTCTGCTGCGTGCCCTTCCGCACAGGCCGTTACTCGTGCTGCTGCGGCCCCTTCTGCTGCGCCTGCTGCTGCTGCTGCTGCTGGTAGTCCCTGTGCGGCTCCGGCGCCGCCCTTCACCGCCGCCTTAACACCCCCCATGCCATCCCCTACACCGCCAGTCACGTCCTGTCCTGGTTCTGCTGCCGTCGCCGCTGCTGCTGAGATGGCGGCCTCCGCCCCGCCCATCAATCCTTCGAATCCGGAACCGGCAACGCCACCGTGGCAAGCCGCCTGGTCGAGCATCCCCCCGTTCAAGCCCGTTGCGTGTGCGGCGCCCAAGTCCCCGCCCCCAGCCCCGACCCCGCCAGATTGCGCCAAGGCATCCGCCAGGACATCCTCCATCGCGACCACCTCGGCATCGGCCAAGTGCTGGTCGCCCATCCCGGGCTGCTCATGATCCTCATAGAAGTGATGGTGCCCGTTAAAGAAGGCGTCCAGTGGTAGATCCGGATCCAGATCATCTTCGGAGATCGAGATCGCGTTGTCCGGGTCACCAGGCAGCAGATCCTCGTCCTCCATTTCGTCGCCCAGCTCGCTACTGTCGTCCTCGTCGTCGTCCTCGCCGTCGCTGCTGCCCCCGTCCATGCTGCCGTCGTCGCTGCTGCCCGGCTCCCTGTCCCGGTCCTTGAGGACAAGCACGCCGGAAAACACCAGCAGCTGCACGCGGCGGTACCGCCCGAGGCCATGCAGATGTCAACCTCATCGCGAACAGTCCGGTTGTGCCGAGCAGTCCGGCTTCCGAAAGGACTTAGAGCACACGCTAGGGCCCACAGGCGTCCAACGGGCCACAGCCCCGAATGGACTTTGCAAAGGTCAACGCGCTGCGAGGACAGCGACAAGCCGACAACTGCCCGTGCCGTGCCGGGCTGGTTGACCGCTCTTTGCGTGCTCCGCTCCACGGCACTTGCAGTGGAGCTGAGCACGCAAAGAGCGGTCAAGCAGCCCGCTGCCCTGGGGGGCCGATCAATCCCTTCTGTCAGATCAAAAGTTTCGAACGTCTAGGGAGGCCCCACCTGCTCCAGGGTGTCCATCTCCGATATCGCCTCCAGCAGTCGGGGGCTGAGGTCCACATTGTTGAGGAACAGGTCACGGAGGTTCGCCCCGGAGGCGCGCACGCTCTGAGGCGTCAACAGTACCGAGGAGGAGGAGGAGGAGGAGGAGGAGGAGACGGAAGGTAATCAGAAAAGGGAGGAGCAGGAGCAGGAGCAACAACAACAACAACAACAGGAGGACGCGTCAGCCAGCAAGCGGCAGACGAGCTCTCGGGACGGTGCGCAGCATATTTCTTAACATGTTGTGTTGAAAGGTGGCCAAGCAAGCAAAGCGGGCGAGCATAGTAGTGGGACAAGGACCGACGTCGAGCGGTCAACCCAGCAGAGGAGCTTCCGAATCCGCTGACCGCGCAGCGACCCCCCCACCCGGTCAGCACCTTCAATGCCGCCACCAGCCGTGCCGTCCCCGCCAGCGCCTGATCACCCGGCCCCAGCGGGCCGCCAAACCCCTGCGCCATGATGACCTGCAGATCCAGCACCTCCAGGCGCGAGAGCGCCGGGCGGGGCAGGTGCAGCAGCGCCAGCAACGCTGGGGTGGCGGGCAGCTGCAGCTCACGCAGCCGCAGGACCAAATCCGACGGCCACCAAGCCGCGCCGCCACCGCCAATGCCTGCCGCCCCACCGGCGGGCGCCGAGGCAGCGGCCGCGGCGCCGCTCGGCGCCGCCGGCGCCGCCGCCGCCGCGGCGGCGACACCGACGGGTGCGGTGGAGGGTGCCAGGCGGTGGGCGGCCGGCGGGCTGATGGAGCGGACCGCAGCGCCGCCGCCGTCTGCGGATGCTGTCTCCATGCCCAGCTCCTCTACGGGGTTACGACGGGACAGTACCAAAGGAAGCGGAAGGTTGATAGGGTCCGACGTCGCGTCCGAGCCTCGCCGAGCCCCGTGGTGCCCAGCGCAGTTAATGCCAATCTCACGCGAGCCCAGCATCGCCGAACACCCAACAGCCCGCCCTCTGCCGCTGTAACAGCCCTCGAGTCCTCGAGTCGAACTAATCTTAGTACAACGCCTACTGCTGCCGCAGCTCCAACGGCAGCCCAACGCGCGCTGGGACAGCCACCTCCTCCGCACCTCTCACGACCGCCTGCAGCACCTCCAGCAAGTCCGACTGGGCCCGCCGCACCGGCCAGCTCGCGTACGCCTCGTGGTGCACCAGCGACAGCTTCTCCAGCCGCCGGCAGCGCAGGAGCAGACGCACCAGGTGATCCGCGGGCGCGTGGGTGGCCATGCAGCACAGCGTCAGCGTCTGCGGTGTGGAAGCGGGCCACATCAACCAAGCGGTGAAGCGGGCCATATGTCAACCAAGTGGTGAAGGAAAAATGGACTGGGGGAGTCGGCGGGGCGATAGAGGAGCTGGCAGCGGCGGCGGCGGCTTGGAGAGCCTACACAGGACCCTGGGCGTGCTCTGGGCAGGAACGCTGCAGGGGTGTGGTATGGAGATCGGCGATTCGCTCGGGAAGCGTGGCTGCGCTAGTCGCGAGAGCTCAAGAGCAGGTGGTGCGCAAGGCAGCGCGTGCTGCAGATGCCCGGACGTGTCGAACATCACGGCAGTGACCTGTCAAGAGACGCGGGACACCTATCCGCAGGCGTCCCAAGCCCCATCGCCCTAACGCGATGACGCCTAGACCTGCACGTCCGCGACCACCTCAAAATCAAAATGCCTCCGTGAAAAACCGCTGCTTCCAGCCTCCTGCGCAGCGACAAGCGGAGGAGGGAGTCCGTCCACGGTGCCGCACCTTCAGGTTGGTGAAAGCACACAGCGCCAGCGGCAGTCCGGGCCGCAGGTTCCCCGCCGCGCCTCCACCTGCTCCTCTCCCTCCTAATGCGCCGCCCATTCCACGCAGTCCCAGCACCGCCGTCGCTGACGCCGACAGGGTGCCCAGCTGGTTCCATTGGTCCCCCTGGCCCGGGCCCTGACCCAGAGGTCCGGCTTCCTCCTCCGCAAGCTGGCCATCCACGGCCGCCTGGAAAATAGCGTCCAAGTCGACCTGTCCTTCAGGCGGCATTGCTAATGCCCCCGCGGCGGGGTTCAATAACCCGGGCTGCGGCGGTTGCGGCGGCGGCGGCGGCAACGCCGCTGGGTAGGGCACTGGCATCCAAGGCGGCAGAGGCGGCGCCATCGCGGGCTGGCCGCCGGCTCCGTGGCCGCCGGCAGCGCCGCCGGCAGCGCCGCCGACGGGTCGTCGGTCGAAGGACCCATCCGAAAGCTCCGCCCACGCAAACTCCAGATGCTGCGGGCGACAGTCACGTTCACAATAGCTGCTGTAAGAGTTCATGCGCCACGGCCCCGCAAGTATCCGATTCGGTACATCCGCGTCGACCTTTCCTCAGTCCTCAGTCGTCAGTTTCTTATGTTTGGCGCTGCTTTCACCGCCCGTGAGAGCTTTTCCGAAACGAGCGCACCTACCAATCATCCCTAGACATCAAGCTGCCTCACGGCACGCCCAGCAGGCCCTACAGGACGCACCTGCAGCACCCCCACTCGGTCTGGGGCTACCTCCGTCAGGGCATTGGTCCACCTGCAGCCGCACGAGGGGAGCGGTATGGTGACGTCTCTGTGCGGCCGTGCGGGTATCTCATCCCGCCCCACCCGGGTGTGATTCTTGAGACACCGAGTGGGTCGACGCTGCCGCAAGCTCTAGGGCTCGCGAGCCACAGGCAGCCCCGGCAGAGGATTTCGCCCCGTGTACCGTCCGCAGTACCTGCCGATCCGCCCTCGCCCGTGCCCTAACCCCCGGCCCCTGCCCCGTGCCGCACCGTGTGAACCCTCGCGAGGTGAAGAAGGCCCGGGGAGCCTCCCCCATGAGCCACCGCACCCTCAGCCGCTCAAGCGACCAGGCGGGGGACACCAGCCGCTCCAGCTCGCGGCTGAACCTGCGGGTCCGTGAAGGGGTATCCGTCACCCGTCCCGATGCCAACTCTAGAACCCAATCCGGGCTGATCCCGCCGCGTCAGATGGCCCGAGACCAAAGCATCCATGGCCGATGCCCTCAGCGCCAAACGTCCATAGCGGAGGGCCGCACAGGCGTGAAGCGCCGCCACTGTTTCGCGAGCTGAAACCCCTCGCCCCCCCCAGCCATCCACGAATTCACCGCTGCTCGCAGAGCTTATGCAGTTGCCCCCTGCCGATGCTCACCATCTCCGCGCCACTCGCTGCATGTCCGGAGATGCGAGGTACGTCACAGTCAGCTCCCGCAGCGACGCCTCTGAGGCGCCCGCGGCCGCCGCTGCCGCCGTCCCCGCCGCTGACGCCACCACGCCCGGCGGCGGCGCCTCCGGATGGCTCCCCGACCCAGATCCCGCCCCGCTCCCCGCCGTTGCGGAAGCCTCCACAACCCCGGACCCCGCCGCGGACCTCCCCCCGGTGGACGGGGCTGATGAGCACAACGCCAGCAGCGGTGCCAGCTCCGCCGGCTGCTCCCAGGACACACTGTCACGAAGCTCTACGTGTCGTACGGCTGGACATACGGACCGAAGGCTGGAGAGCGCTGCCTGCGAAAGCAAGGCAGCGCTGCCTGAGATGATGCGATGCTTTCTTCCTTTGCCTCTATGGGAGCCTCGTCCCTTTCGTGACATTGTTTCAAAGCTTTGCTGTTATTGCGTGCGCACTTTCGCACGAGATATCCAGCTCCTCTTACTTCGCGTTGAAAGGCCCCTAAGCTCGCCCTGGTTCTGCGCTCTATACCACCTGGCAAGCAACTTCAAGCCTGTTCGGCGATGCGGTGACCAAAAAGCCGTTCTGGGCACATCCCCATGAACGCCTGGAGGAACATCCCGGCCCGTCACCATCGCCCAAACCCACCCACCCATGACCGCGGGCAACGGCCCTCCAAACGCGGCTTTGCATTACCTGCACGGACGGCGGCGGCAACACGACGTTGTGCAGCAGGACCAAGTGCCCGGCGTGCGGAAAGCGACGGAACAGCTGCCGCAGTGCGGCCTCACGTGGAGAGGCAGCTGCGCAAGCCCTTGGCCCCGGCCCTGCTGACCCCATGAGGGTGGACTGCCAGGCGGGTAGAGGCGCCAGCGCTGTCAGCGGGAGCTGGATCTGGGTCACATCTTGGGAGATGGCGTCACACCAGCTGCGGCACACCAGGCGCATGGCGCCTCGCTGGTGCGAGGGAACATGACGGCCGATGCCCTGCGGACCGGGCCCCACCGGGTTGCGTTCGCAGGCGCAGATGAAGCAAGCAAGACGGCGGAACAGCAATTTTATATTCTATATTCGATATTATTTCTATGACTCCGCGTCGAAATACGGGGACGCGGGGAGCGGGTTGTCCGGAAGAGCGGCTGGTGGGTTCCAGTACCGCTATCAGGGAGCTCACCACGTCCCTGGGAGCTCACCACGTCCGTTTGGTAAACAGCTGATGGCTTCCCTCGAGATACATCATCAGTTGTGCGCTTTCCGAGACTAGCCTTGACCGCCCGGTTGGTAAAATCAACGCTGTCCGTCCGCCCTGCCCTTCCCCGTACGAACCCCACCCGCTTACCTGGAGCAGCTCCTTTGGCAGGTACGCATCGCCACTCACGGCTTCTGTTGTCGCTAATCCGTAATCCCTTATGTCCACACCAAGTCGTCTCTGTTTTCCGTCCCGCTGATCCATCTATCGTTGTTCCGCCAAACTCAGCTAGCGCTAATGTCGTAGTCTCAACCAAAAGCAACCAAGCAACATATGAAGTGTTTAGCATGCGATAAAAACGCCTCAGCTTTACACGGTAGTTTCGCGAGGTTTCCCCAAACGAACTCTTGGATAGTGTACCAATTAAATTGTGATAACATGTATAATAAATTACAACGCATCTGGTAGGAAGCGGTGTTAGACGATCTCTTGGTGCGGCAATCTACCAGTACTTCTTGGACGACAGTACGGCGGGAGTCTGGCATGCCTACTGCAAGAGCTGATGCAACCCCGACAGATTGAGGGCCCCGCCGTCACGGCAACAGGGTTGCCGCGACACCGGGGGTGGCCGTGAGAAATCACGTCGGCCCTTAGTTGTCGTAGCAGCCCTGAGTTCCACACCACTGGGTTAACGTTTTCAAGCCCTCCCCTCGTGAGTGTTAGGAACAAGGCTTCGTCCTGCCTCACCTGTGCCCTCGGCAAAACAGGAATCTGCAACTTGACCAGCGCTTGCCTGGCGTTGCCGTCCTTCTCGTTGCAGTAATTTCAGCTGGCTCCAGACCCAAGTAATAGCTTAAGATACGCAATGGAAATCTATTCCCAGTGGCTATTGGCGCTCAAGTCCGGCGTCAGGGTGCGTCCAGTAAGGGGCATGGTTCCATCCTCTGGCGTTTCCACTGACCCTGGGGCCCGGCAGCCGGAGGATGTGCCGCCCACAACCGCGCAGCCATCATCATCCCCAACAGGAGAAATTACGAGGACAGCAACACGCGCATCAGGTGGCGCCACGAGAAGAAGCCCGCGAGTACCGATGTCTGGTCCCTCTAGGGCTGAACTGACGACCGGGCTTCTTGTGTCCCGGCGTGTGGGCGTAGAGAGTTGTTGCCTCGGCTGAGGCGTTCAACAGCTCTCGGTTGACGGCGTCACAGAATTGCCGTGCTTTCAGCAATCGTTATAGTGCCACGTCACACAGACGCCGCTTCCGTCATGGGACAATCGGCCAGGATGAGTCGTCGTGCGCGCGCAGTAACACCTGCTCCTGTACACAAATGGCTGAAGGAACAACAGCAGTTTCCTGCCGTTGTGATGGGCATTGAGTTCCCCGGCGGTGTTGAACGAGTCGGCCACGCCGCACATACGTACTGGTGAGCCCTGGACAGCTCTCTGCGGCCTGGGGCACCATGAGGGCCGGTCGGCCGCAAGTATGAACATACTGCATGGGGTTTCGTCCGGGCTCGTAAGCACGCACACCACGCTCTGTGTGGGCCCCATAACTGGGGCGCCCCTCCGGGAGGAAGCACACTGGAGGCTCGGCTTTCACTATGGCTGCGGGGTTAAATACAGCATCAGATCACAGCGGCGGACTGTTCGACTCCGAAACCCTTGCCGTACACGTGGAGCAAGTTTGAAAGATGGCTGCGCGCTGGCTGCGCGACTGCGTGGCCGGTTGCAGATGGTTGTAGACTAAGAGCTGGGAATATTGCGGTAAGGTACGGCGTCTGGGCCGCATGGTTGACGTAATTGACGTACTAACGGCAAAGCGTGCCCATACCGCCCATTGCGTCTTCATCTGGGTATGTGCTCCCTCCCGTGCATTGCTCGAGACTCCACTCAATTTGCGGTGATATCCAAAAGTGTCCACAGTAGGTGTGAGGGATGATTCGGGTTGCACTTGACGCAACGGCCATCAACAATTTACAGTCGTAGCGGTTTGCCGACACGTTAATACCCTTGCAAATCCTCATTCATGCTCAGGTGGGTGTGGATCTGCCCCGAATCCCAACCCTGCTGTACTTCAGCACCCGTGCACACGAACAACTACAATTGCTTGCAAACACTGTGAAAAACTGATACTGAATATTATCCATGGGTGTGCCACGGTCTTATTTATGCGTGGATTGAGAAATTCAACTCAAATGTCAATGCGTCACGGCAATGACGTCCAACAACCACCGCACAACCAAACACAAATTGACACATCCGTTACTAGAGCTTACAATGCGTCCATGTACTATACTGCTACAGAGGGAGTCCTTTCCGTTTTGTTCTTCACGGCAAGATAAAAACTACAAACTTCCCGGAAGGGTTAAGCGCTGCAAAAACCTAACTTGCCGCGCTGCTTCAAGTTGGACATTATATTATGAAACGGCTGCGCGACGGCGATGGGCATCCTCCTTGGGCGAACCTGCCAGTGGAACTCGTGCAGGCGAGCGGAGAGAAATGAAGAGATTACGAACATCGTTACATTATGTCAATTGCATTTTCGTCCTGGAGGATTTCCGCATCGGACCAGCTGCACGGCAGACGCGACACTGGGACGTAGCCCCTTGACGGAAACCTTGTCAGCTTTCTGGTCTTATGAGTGCACTAAATTTGACAAACTTGTAACCCAGATATGGTGCGCTGTATGCACCTAAGTTGGTGCATGTCGAGGAGAAGACAACCTCTTGTCATCCACTGCAGTACACCGCAAAAAAACAGCGCCCGACCACCTGCGCTGACCAGCACCCGCTGGCCAATTCTTCCCGTGCTATCTTTCACCCTTGTACTGTGCACCCACAGGATGTATTCTCCTTCCTGTACGCACAAGACCTGGCCTCGGCGTCCATAACTTGCCACACCTGGCGCGCAGCTGCCTGCGCGATGGTGACCCACCTCACGCTGCCACTCAATCACCCGCTGCTGGTTTCGGGACCCGCGCCGGGCTGGGCAGAGCTCGTGGAGCGCACTTATGGACACCAGGGAGCGCAGCGGAGGGCGCCAGGCGGTCAGCGTTGGGGTGGCGCCACACGCTACCATGAAGCGTCTACACCGACGCAGCCGGGCAGTCGAGGCGGCGCGGATAGCTTGACGGAGCTCCTGCAGCAGGCGGGATCGACCGTGGCTTGCCGCACACCCAGCATGGCATGTGCTGCGGCCGCGGACGGCGGCGTCTGGCCCACGACCGCTGTTACAGCCCAGCAAGTCGTCCCCCCAGCGAGCCCCCTGGCCGTCGCTCCGGCTCGCGGCACTCCACTGCCGCGGCTGCGCACCGATTTCCCGATGGTGACCCACATCACGTTGATCCACAACGCGATGCTGCACAGGGCGCAGGTGCACGCAGCCATGTCCACGCTTCGCGCGCTGTGGCCCACCGTGCGGGGTCTGTCGGTACACGACAGCGTGACGTGGGACCTCCCGCTGGACTACTCGGCGCTGGGCGTCATGACCCACATCACATCACTGGTGGGAACCGTGCGGCGGCTGAGCGTGGCCTGGAGTCGGGTTGGAGGGTCTGTCTTGATGTGGCACGATTATGGCAGATCGTAAGAGCATGGACTGGATCGCAACGAACGAAAGCAACGGGTTCGGCGTGTCAGGCCGGCCTTTTGAGGAAGAACCGACAGCGAAACCTGCTGTAAAATCATCAATGCGACTTCTGAAGGCGGCGCCAATTTAATCTCGAGATCCTAGCTTGGACAGCCGTCGCCTGCTACAGGCGAGCTAGGTCAACCTGCCACAAGCCAGGTCCCAGTTGAGGTGGCACTGGGGTGGCCCGCGCCTTTGAAGCCTTGCGCCGCCTATGTTTTCAACGCGGGACACTCGACTGCTCCCACCACTGCGTTCGCAGGAGCTGCTGTTCCAGGGGCAGGGCGGCATGGACGAGGCGGGACAGCCCATGTACCGGGCGTCTATGCCGCACCTCTGCAAGCTCAGTCGCTTAAAGGAGCTCTGCATGAAGTAAGGGGGCTCGGGAGGCACAGCGTGTCTCCAAGGGTGCTTGAGCAGCAGACGGGTGGGTGAAAGTAGCAGCAGACGTGGAGGGAAAAGGGTGCTTGAGCAGCAGACGGGTGGGTGAAAGTAGCAGCAGACGTGGAGGGAAAAGGCGGGGTTAGGGAGCAAAACGCTGCGCACATGGAAGCGGTCGGTCAGGCGGGGGATATCCCGCCGACGGGTGAGGATGCTGTCGGTCCGACTGCCACCATGCTGCCTGCACGCTGCCACCACGGCGTTGAGCGCGAGTGCAGCGGCGGCGCGAGGCTTTGGCACGAAACCGCTGGCGTCGATGCACACGCTGCACCCTATGCGCAGGTGGATTATCGGGTATGACGTGGACTCGTTCCTGGACTTCAATGAGGTGGGTGCGGGGCAGCGTTCAACGGCACCCATGGGGTCTGCCCGCGGGACTGAATCGTCGACTGCGTTTCGCCGGAGTCGCGCGCGTGGTCTTGGCTGCGTCAAGTGCCCCCTGTCCGTTGCGGGTCAACCTAGGCCGTTTGCTGAGGGTTGAATTCGTGAGACCAGTGGTCAAACGTGTCCTGAGGGGCGGCCGCCCATGGTTGATTCGGCTGCCGGCAGGTCTACGACCTGCTCGCGTCGTTGGTACGGCATAACCAGCTCCGAAGCCTGCAATTTGGAGGCGAAAACATCAATGCGGAGGGCGCCCGGCACCTGGCAAGCATCACGACGTTGGAGGTAGGTCCGTTGTCTGGGGCTGCGGAGCGGCCTGGCCCATGTCTGCTGCGGTTTGGCTGTCCGCAACTTCGCGTACCGGCAGCCGCGCCCAGGCACCACGGCGGTGCACAGACGGAACCGATCCTTCAAATCGGGCCGGGGGCGGTCACATGCTGCCATCCCGCGCGGTGTCCTCTTCCGTCCACTTCACTGCCGAACCAGGTACACTGATGCCCTGCACTGGTCGTCGTACGGTAATGTGACCCGGGGGTCGGTCGTCATGCGCGTGCTGCTAAGTTCTCCCGCCGACAGCGTTTCCCCCATCGCCAGATGACATCTACCAATGTCCTTTAACCCCTATCCCGTCAGACGCTCAACCTGGTGTGCGACGCGCGCCCCGCGTCGCCGCTGCACCTCCTGGACCTGCTCACCATGCCGCGCCTCGTGCGACTCGAACTCATGCACGTGTGCCCCGACCACGCCTGGAATGCGGCGGCCAGTCCGGGGGAACACGCGGACCCGCTGGTGGAGCTGGCCCGGAAGACAGCGGGTGCGTGGAGTGAATGCCCGGGCGTGGCGTGGAGTGGCCCGGGCGGGGGCGTGGATCGGATGCTCCATTGCGCAGGACTGAGCGCCGCGCACGAAAGAGGGATGCGTGGGGGACGATCTGGAGCTGTGTCGGGTGCTGTGTATCGTGGCATGCAGCCAGGGTCTGCGGTGCGGTGCGCTGCGTGGCACTGGACCCGATAGGCGCATCACGTGCGGTCAGGGGAACGGAGGACTCGAGCTGACAGGGGGACTTGGAGGCAGCCGGGCTGCACGGGCCAGTCCGTTTAGGCCGGGCTGGGGTTGGGGTGACCACGCACGTTCGGACGGGCGGCACATACCGTACGTTTTGTTCCGATCCCGCCTGCCTTGCCTTGCCACATCGTGGCTCAGTTCAACCAAACCAGCGCACATTGCATGTGTGTCACGGGCTTCGTGGCTCGCGGCTCAGTTCCTTCTTCGGCACTCTTGCGCAGCACGTGCTTGAGCGTACCACCATTGATTGCCGGTAGGGGCCCTTCATCGACGCCCTCGCTTCCCGCGGTCCCCGTCTCCGTCTCCTCCCCGGCAAAACCCGCAGCCCTGGCCTCCAGTCCGCTCCGGTGTCTGGCGCTGAGCATGTCGCCCGGCTGCCAGACGTTGATCTCCCGCGCGCTGCCGCTGCTGCCGCACCTGCACTCGCTGTCGGTGCGGGTGACGACCAGCGAGGAGGAGGAGGCGCTCTGCGCGGCGTTCCGCGCCATGCAGGCCGCACCGCCAACACCGCAGCAACAACAGCAGCAACCGCAGCAGCACCAGCACCAACCACAACAACCACAACAGCAGCAACCGCAGCAGCAGCACCAACAACCACAACAACGGCCGGCGCCGGTCGTGGGCAGCCCGGGTGGCTTGGGCGCCGGCAGTAGCTCAGCAGCCGGCGGTTCGGCGTCGATGTCATTATCGGCATCATCGTCGGCAGCAGGTCCGACGCCGCCGCTGCGCGCCCTGAGGTTGGAAACCGCGGAGCTGGGCACAGAGCTCGTGACCAGCGTGGCATCTCTCACAGCCCTCACGTCGCTGCAGCTGCCGCGGGGGCTGCCCTCGGGGGAGATGGCGGTGTACGATGCGGCGGCGGCTGAGGCCGCCGTCGCGGCGGCCGGCGCCGGCGCCGCACCGCCGGCGGCCGCCAGCAAGTACCTCATGTCGCACCTGTCCTCCCTAGGTCGGCTGTCGTTCCTGCGGCGGCTGATGATCCAGATGGACAGTCCGGCGGAGACGGCGCCTGCTTTTGTGGACGGCAAGTGAGTTGTTGCATATGTATGAGGCGGTCCAGGGTTGGATACCAATTGTTGGGGACTGTAGGACTCGGGGGCATGGACGTGCAGGGTGAGGGCGTGTGCGGCTGAGGTGGATTCCGGGCGAGGCGTCGCCGGTGCGTGAGGAGCCGTCACCGCAGGCGTCCTTCCAATGCCAGCATGCTTCCTCATACGCTGATAGTGACGGATGGCCGCACACGAACAAGGCCGAGCCGAGCGCGCGAGCGGGCTGAAGAAAAGGCGCCTCCCCCTATCCGCCGGCTTGACGGGACGCGGCGCTCGCGTTCTCTGATACTTGGCGCTCGGTTCGCCCTTTCACGCTCTTACGGCCCATGCCAAGCCCAGTTGGCTAGGTCGGTTCAATTGATTTAAACCTCTTCGCGGCCTCCCGGCTGACCCCGAGAGCTCATGACCGCGCCCTCGGTACCTTACCGCCGTTTGTGGTGTCGCTGCTCCCGCAGCCTGGTTTCGGTGCTGGTGGGCCTGCCGCGCCTGGAGTCGCTCCACCTGTCCACCTGGAACCTCCTCTCCACGGACCCCACACCCGAGGCCCTGGGCGCGTACCCGGAGCGCAGCCTGCTGCAGGACTCGCCCTCGCCCCCCTCGCAACCTGGCCACGAGCGGCTGCCCCAGGGCCAGCAGCACCGCCGCCAGGAGGCCCAGCACACGCAGGAGGAGCCCGCGGAGCGGGAGCTGCCGCCGCTGCAGGGGCAGGGGCAGCAACCAGCGCTGCAGCAACAGGCGGGTCTGCGGCTCGAGGAGCCCAACTTCGGCTATGGCGCGCTGCCGCACGGCGATCACGCGGACGCCCGCGGGCACTCCGACGGGCCGATGGAGGCGGAGGGGGCGTCAGGCTCGGGCAGCGGATCCGCGGAGGCCGCCACGGAGGCGGCGCTGGAGCCCGCGGGGCCGGCGGGGGAGGCGGACAGCGGCCTGGGTGGCAGCGGGAGCGGACCGACCGGGGCGGCGGCGGTCGCGGCGACGGCGGAGGGGCCGGAGGCGACGGGGGCGACGGAACCGAGGGCGCACCGCACGCAGGTGCCGAGCCTGCCGCCGCTGCCGACGTGGGCGTGGCGGAACCTGCGCTCGCTGAGCCTCACGCACTGGCCGTGCGTGTACGCCAAGTTGCGGGAGGTGGGGCCGCCGCAGCTGGGTCGGTGCTACGCGGTGCGATGGGACGACCTGCCGCAGTGAGTACGGGGTCTGACGCAGAGGGTGCGGCGTCTGGAGCAGTGAGTACGGCGTGAGTACAGTATTGGACGTCGCAGTGTGTCCAGCGTGCATGTGTGGGCGTTGGGGCCTGAACCTGAACTAGGGATATGCCCCAGGCACAGTTGAACCACCGCACGTACGACCACCATGCTGCGCGATAGCAGCGGACGCGATTGATTGCATGCGTGGTTGTAGGTTCCGACTTGCTTCGCGGCGGGCTCGACGCTTGTGCCCGTATACTCTGCGCCGAACCCAGAAGCTGTGTTGCAGCCGCCGTTGTACTATGCTGTACACGTGCCGTACCGCATCGTGCATACCGCTTCGCCGCCTCGTCACACAGGACGCTGGAGGCGCTGCTGCTGGTGCGGTGTCAGTTGATGGGCTCCAGGCCGCCAGCTCGGTTGCGTCACATGTGGCTCGCGGACTGCACGAGCGCGGAAATCCCTCTAGCGCAGGTGAGCCCGCCGTTGGGCCGTGCTGAGTTCGCGCCCCGGCACTGCTCTTGCGGCTGGCCACTTGGGGTTCCGCCATCCGCGTGTTGTACGCAGCTGTACGCAGGTTAGGCCTTGGCAGCAGTTTGGCGGAGCTTTTGACAGCCGATAAGCCGGCATGGACGGCCGTCCCATTCAACGAGCAGTGCTTCGGTACAACACTAAGGTCCCGATAGGGGCAACCTGTTGCAGCAGCGCGCGCCAAGCGCGGCATCCGGAGGCGATTGGGTGACGCCTCGGACCCGGCGGCTGTGCTTCGCACTCGTCCGTTAGCCAAACCCTACCCTGTTCCCATCGGTCTAGCGGTTCTGTTTCATCCTTACCTCGCTGTTGGCAATGCTCGTGCATCCGCAACTCGTCTGTCTGGCGCTCCAGGCCCTGGGGCAGATGCCCGAGTTGGAGACGCTGGTGCTCCGCTGGCCCAGCTCCCCCGAAGAGCAGGATGCGCAGCCAGAGACGTTGGCGCGCACGCGGCCTCAGCTGGTGTCTGCGGTCGCGTCGTTGCGGGTGAGTACGTGCTGGCCCCCGCAGCAGGTGGCGCCCCTTCAAGCACGGGGCCCGGCGGGCCTGCGCCGTCGTCCAACCGCGGGCGGGTTAGGGGCAGGTCGAGCAGGCAGCCGTGTGTACAGCAGCCGTGTGTACAGCAGCCGTGTGTACAGCAGCCGTGTGTACAGCAGCCGTGTGTACAGCAGCCGTGTGTACAGCAGCCGTGTGTACAGCAGCCGTGTGTACAGCAGCCGTGTGTACAGCAGCCGTGTGTACAGCAGCCGTGTGTACAGCAGCTCCAGCAGGTTCTGCAGTGGCAGATGCGAGGGGACACCATCGCCGGACGGGCTCGTGCGGTGGTGGGGCGAGCAGCAACCCCGTAAGGACGCGGCGGTTTGGGAGGGTGGGAGACGTGACGTCTCCACGGCTGTACATCCAGTGTCCTACAGCCGTGACACGTGATGCAGCCCCGTACCACAATGGCGCGCAGCCGTCGCAAGGTTGCAGTGGGTTTTGAACAGGACTAGGAGCCCGTTTTTCGTCCGCCCGGCTGTGACCGGCATGTCCGTTTGAGATTTACACAGCAGCTTGTCACTGAGGCTGTATCTCAGGACCATCCCGAAATGGGTTCTCTACTCTTTATGTTTTGGCGCGCCGGCGCGACGTGTTGCCTGTGCCTGCAGGGCCTTCGTACCTTGGGGCTTGGCGCCATACGCTGCCAGGACGTGCCGGCCCTGGCGCCCCTGACGCTGCTGCGGCATCTGATGCTGGAGCCCGTTCAGCCGCCGCGGCCCGCCAACGACGCGCCCGCGTCGCAGCGCGACCTGACGCTGTTGGACTACTTGATGGCCCTCCCGCCGGGCGCCATGGCGGGGCTGAGGACCCTGTGGCTCCCCAACTGGGCCATGCCGATCAAGCAGCTTCTGCAGTGGCAGCAGATGCTGCAGGGCGCCATGCCGTTGGTCGTGCTGCGTGTCACGGAGTACGACGTCGTGTGGACGGTGCCCACGCCCGTCATGCACGTGGCGCAGGTCGAGGCGCCCAGCTCGCTGGCGGGCGGCCCGCCGGCGCAGCCCCCCGGTGGCGCGGGTGCGGGCGCAGCGGATGCTGCGGCGCCGGCTGATCAGCGGCGGCCGGGCTGGAGCAGCGGCCGCAACCCGCTGCATGCGGGCCGGGGCCTGGACGGCCAGGAGCTTGAGTGGTGGCACATCGGCTGCTGGTCGGTGCAGTGATGGAGCTCGGGACGGAGCGACGAGTGATGGGGACAGAGCGATGCGTGATGGCGACAGAGCGATGCGTGATGGGGGCGCGCAGCCCCAGATGCGAAGCCGGGGCTGCGACGGACACTTGTCCATCGCCTCCTGACACGCAGCGGTGGGGCATGCCACCAAGCGGGTCGGAACCTCTTTGGGGCCGGGCGGAGAAGGATTGTTCAGTGACCGGCCAGGACCGTCGTGGGCTGCTCTCGGCTCCGGTGGGCCCGTGACGTCGACCTATGGGGCCGCAGGCCTCCAGAGGCTGTGCAGCGCTCAACATGATGACGCTTGAGGTGGTTGCTTGGTGAGCCGAGTGGTCGACCAGTGGTTGATCCGTCCGCGACGCGGATGAGAGGGGCGGTGCAGCGCCGGCGGCTGAAGGCGGTGCCGTGATGGGTTGTCGGATGGCTGGCGGACAGACACACGCGGGGGTCCACGGATGGCGACGATTGTTGCCAGGCGCGCTTTTTGGATGCTTAATTTGACGAATACGTTTGTCATGAATAATCCAAGTTGGTAGGTACCCATTGAATGTCTGCCCCGCGACCGAGGGCTGTCAAGCTGGGGGCACTTGCGGTCATGAGCTTTCGGTTTGGGGGCTTGGGAGTTGAGGTTGGGGACGGATTCTGGGGGCGTCGTGCGGGCATCATCCTTTGGGACTGCAAGTGTTGACGTTTTGCAGTGTTCACTGTTGTGTGTGTGTTGGATGGACCCTGATGGACATGATGTGTCGAACGGCTGTGCTAGGAGATGCGCCAGACCCGCTGTGCCTCTTGCCGTGGTTGTTACTTGTCAAGCCGACCTGGGGAGGATCCAGGGCTGAACTCAGGTCTTCGCACAGACGCAATCGCCTCGAACCGACTCGCGTGTGACGCGGGCGGCCAGGTGGTTTCGATGTTCGTTGATCAACCTGAAGCTGAAGCGCGAAGACGCACAAGAAACAGCTGTCCATATGGTGGAACGCGTACAGCAGCTTGCTGCAGCCACCGCCGATGGCAACACCCTCCGCGGCTCCGTTTCCATCCTCGCCACCTAGGGCGGTGGGTAGGGGCCTGCCGTACCGTTACCGTTATTGACACCGGGTGCGGGAGTGGCAGGTCAAAGTGTTTCGTCGTCTGCCGGCGTAGCTGCGCCCCATCGAGGCAGCGGCCGGATGTGTGCCAATGATGCACTCATGTGGGATTTACCTGGTAGGATCAGCTGGCCGGAGCTGGCCAGAGGCGCTGACTTCACAGCTGTTCATCAGACTGACCATTGCACTAAACGGCATGCGCGCGAGGCAGGTCTCGGCCGGTAGAGGGACGAATAATGGCACTTGACAAACGGCGCCCTTCCGAGGTGAGATCGACGATGGCGTCAGGCATGCAAGCCGCTACGAACTTCGCCAGGTGAGTGGTAATTCAAGAACTTCGAACGCTTACTATGCAGGTGCTTACTTTGCAATCTGGAGGTCATTTCGGCTGGATTCGTTTTGTCGAGCTGTCACATGCTGCGTTTGAGATGGCCTACAACTTCAAGAGGACGCTGCCCACAACATGATCAAGCACATACAGGCGCATAATCAAGCAGGGACACATCAATTAGTGCGAGGCTGAGCGGGGCATGCGCATCTACCGTACATACAAAATCTGTGTCGATGTCTATAATGTGGTGTAATCGTTACAAGGTGGACCCGTATCCCGACCGGGTGTTCCAACGGGCCCAGATAGCTCGTAGGTGCCTCGTCTCATCAACCCCTACCAAGGACTGCGCACCCATCCTCCATCACCCGCGGGGGGGTCATGCAGCCATACCGGCCACCACACCAGGTTACCAGCGCGCCAGGATTGCCTCTCCTATGTCGGTTGGGAACTTGGGATGTTGCTTCGGGTTTCGGCACACCAGCCGGCTCATCAGCCCGCTAGCAGCCCAGGGTTACAGACCGGGCGGTAATGTGAAAGTCGATCCTTGGACCTCCTGGGCAGGGCCCCCGGGTCCTGAGCTGCCGGTGCGAGGCAGGGGCAGCTGGCGAAGGGGGCCTCGGCGCCCCGGCGAGCCACACGCGGTGTCATATTCCCCGCGGCGGCGGCTATCGAATACGGAAGCCCCCCAGCCATATCGCTGCCGGGTTATCGGCAACCGCCCACATGTCCACCGCCGCAGCGCAACTGCAAGCCGCCTCACAGCAATTGCACGTGTGCCAGCTCCCCCGTCGGCAACCAACCATGGTCACACATACACATCGGGCGCGCAGCCATCCGCGTAGATCCGGCTAGATCCGGCTCAGTCCCAGGATTTCGCGGCACAATACGCCCACAGCCGCCCGCTGACCTTCCACTGGGGACCCAGCGGCCCCACCCACCCCGCCGCGCCAAGCGCTCTCGTCCATGCACACCGAAAGCGCTTGTCTATACATACCGATTACCGAAACCGTGCATCTACCCCCCTGGTAATACACCAGCCTGCCCCCCACCGGGAGAGGCGAACGAGCCTCCGTCCGGACGGCCCGCCCTGCAGGTTGGGTCATGTAGGTAGGTTGCTGCAGGGCACCCCTCCCCGCACCCCTCCCCGCCTCCTTTCCACTGCGCCGACGATGGGGAACCCGCGGTGACGCCCCATCCCGTGAGGACCTTGAGGATTGAAAGCCACAATGTCGCTAAACGCGGCAGCAACAGCAATAGTAGCGCCGACTCCTCCGTACAAGTGCAGGACGAGCAAAACACGAGTGTCACGACGCGGCATGTGCCATGAACCTGTTACGACTCGTAGCTTACGGCTCTCCCCCCCCTCCTTCTACATTCACTCCCATCTCCTCCCGCCCAACCCAACTGCCCACTGCGGTGCGGCCCCGCCCACCCACCTCCCGCAGCACCGCCGACCCTCCCCCAGTATCCCACCCGGTTGCCCCTCCCGGCCATCCCGGCCATCCTAGCGCTGCCCCATGGGTCCCCCCTACAGTCCACCCTGTTGGGGGTGGTGACAACCACCGGTTGCGGCACCCACCCAAGCCCATGCGCCCCACCCGGCCCCAGCTCCGGCACGTGGCCTAGCCACCTAGCGAGCTGACGAGGCGCCGCCTCACCCCCTTGATTGCCCATCGGCACCTTGCCCCGGGTCTCCCTCCGCGAGCCCGAGCCTTGCCGGCCCCGTCTTGCCACACCGGGGGCGAGGCGAGTTCCACCCAGACATCGGCTCACTGCCCACTGCCCACCCTCAAGCGCGCCGCCTCTCTCTTTCCGTGTCAGACCCGCCGAATCACGTGGCGGGGAGGGAGCTGGGATATCTATTCTGTCGTGACAAGACGGGGCGTCCGTTCGGTTTTGCGCGCGGTTTCCAGGGCGTGCGGTTTCTGCGCTGGGATTGCCGCCCAATAAAGTCAATGACTTACGCTAACCTAGCCTAAGAACATACCTAATTCTTGGAAATGAGTTGCGATGGCATACACAGTGCTGACTTACAAGCAGCTCACTGAATTTGATTTCTCCTCGTCACTGGAGGGATTCGAGCGACTGTTGCAGCCGCTCCATGCGTACCACCCCGAAGTGGTGGCCGATATGAGGGAGTGGGCGCAGAGCTGACAAGCCAACGGATGCACTGTTGACCAGCCAGCATAATCATGTGTGAGCCCAGGGACATGACACGGCGGGTTGATGGTATGCAACTGGTCATCGTACACGCAGCGATGTAGCACTGGCGAGCAGGGAGCCTGGAGAGTAGGAGACCTGCCGTGTCTGCCGTGCGAAATCTACCTTGAGGCCCCACCTGCTGTTGGTAATTTATTGACTGGTGGTGTTGAATGACATCGGTTGTGGGAGCTGCGGGCGAGCGGCGATTGCACGCACAGCATAATCATACACACTGGCCATCCCAGAGTAATCAGCAGCAGATGGCTGTGCAACTGGGTTGTGGCAGTGGCCGACTGTACCCTTCGTCATCAGGGTGGCAGTTGTCTGTATTAACGATTCGACGGGTGGGCATTCGTACTTGCAGTACCTGCTGTGCTTAGTGTCTGAGGCCAAAAGTAAGGGTCGCCCCGGATCGGATGGCTTGTGTGGCCTTGTGCGGGGGGTTCCTTCGCCGTCTGGCGATGAATGTGTCTTGCCAGGGCGCAGTTCGCAGGACGGGTTGGTCCATTCTGTGTCCTTCGGGTCTGGCTTAAGTGGCGTTGGACACGTGACCGGTCTGTATGTGCGCCAGCCGCCACCACGACGACCTAGCTCTGATCGGGGACCTGGAGATCCTGGACCTGTGCGATACCGTCATTGCAACCATTGGTCCGCTGTAATAATGATTTACTCGAATCGTTCTGCGCAAGATGGGTAGAAATTTGTAGGGTGTGATGTTACAGTGGCGGGGCCCCGCAGGTCGTCTGTGACCTGTGACAGCCGCAGCCGCCTCACCACTCACCACACACCGCGAAAACGAAACCTGGGCACAAACCTGCCGTACGTAAGTGGGCACCGGCAGCTAGACATCCCCCGTAATCTCAGGGGTGGTTCCCTGGTAATAATGCGTTCCGGGTGAAGGTTTCGGTGCGCTTGTGGTACCTACCCGAAGCACCTTTGTAACGCGGCCATTCCTGGCAGTGTGTGGAGACAAGGCGCTTCGGTCCACATCCATATGGTCGGCAATACCAGCCAATGATCGCAGTTTGTCAGTGCCGACTTGGCCGAATGCATTGGGTCCATAGTGTGAGGGTGCTCCACCTGCCATGCCTGTTCCCTTCTTCTAAGCCTCTGTCCTCTTCTGTGTACATCTATGAGCACATCTATGGTTTCTGAATGCCGTTAGAATTATTAAGATCTGAATGCGTAAGTAATTTCACTTTCAACCATTAACCAATAACCACCTTTCCGAAATCTGGTGGTCTGGTATGATCTCATGAGTCGCCGTCTGATTAAGCGCATATACTGCAAAATACTGACCTCTTTAGTATCTTAAATGGAGTAGCAGTCATGTCACGGAGTCTTAAAATTTGACTAATGCAAGCAAAAACTCTGAGAACAGGTTGCAATGGCGCAATCTTTGCAGGATAAAGCATGATTTGATGGCCTAGGAAAACTTGAACGAGCTGTCATGAGCCTAAGACAGATGGGCGTTGAAACCACTGAAATGGAAGTCCCTGCCAACTTTGCTTACGCGCCTCCAAGTGGAAGGGTGAGCAATACCATGGTAAAATGTGACCTGTATCCACTGTTAACCCAGCTGTTTTGTCGGTGCAGCTTGTGAAGCGTTTGGAGCAGATGGCTGAGCTGGGTGGCTGCAATTCGTCGCCGGTCCGCATCATGCAAATGACGTCTTGTGTCCTCTTACTGGAAGATGACGAGACACTATTCGGTCTCAAAGTCTGCGATGACGGTGCGGCAGTGCGTCTTGTCCACCGCGGTCAGCAGGGCCGTGATGTATCCCCTGGACCCAGCAATGAAGACGACACCCTGTGCCGCTACTCCCGGGCGCTTGCCGGTGGCACGCCGGGCGCGGCATTTTGCCTTGCAGAGGTGCGCTTGCTGCTGTTCTTTCAGACTAACATGGCACCCCACAATTTCAGCACGTGCGCGCATCAGGGTGTCTATATGCGACGCACCATGCCTGAGTGGCTACGAGCTGGGTGCAAGTGCCCCCCTGCACCAGTCCACGTCAACCGGCCCCTGCCCCGTGTTCTCACCGCAACCAGGCGCCCCTGCGGACCTGGCTGTCCGACGGCTGTCATACCAGCCTCGTCTGCTTCGGCCTCCCGTCGGAAGCCTTGGGCGCCAGCACCGCAGCGACCGACTCGCCTTCAGCCAGCGTCCGTCACTCGACGGACATGGCAGCCTCCGCCTCACCATCAGCCTCAACTGGCACCGTGCCAGCCACGCTAGAGCTGCTGCTGGGCCTTGAGCGCCCCAGCGTGCTGTTGGAGTGCCTACACACCGTCTTTTCCGGTGCCGCCGGTGCGGATGGCTTGGCACTCTGGTGCTTTGAGCTGCGCGGGGGCGACGGAACAGCCGATCTTGCCAGCAGCAGCAACAGCAGCGGCTTCGTCGCCAGCAGTGGGGCCAGCAGTGTCCGTAGATGGAGAAGCCCGAGCACCAGCCGCACCAGCGGCTTTACCACCGGGGCTGGCGCCGGCAGCAACTGGCGGGACCTCATGGGAGAGGCGGTGGCGGAGACGTTGGCGCAGTCGTCGCCGACGCGTCTCTCTACAGCCACGTTCGGAACGGGCCGGGGCACTGCCAGCGCGGGCGGCGGCCCGTCGCGGCTTACGGGAACCAAATCCGGCGGCCGCTCAGTGACCCGCGGGTCCACCAGCGCCTCCGCCGCCGCGTCATTCCCAGCGGCGGAAGGTCCTGTCCATGCCGCCTCCGTGGCTGATGCCATCGCCGCGCTGCACGCGGCCTTCTCCAGGAGCAGCCTTTGGCGCCGCCGGAGTCCGTCCGCCGCACCATCATCTGCAGCGACTGCGGCGCCAGCCACGGGCCGCCGCAGCAGCGGCGGCGGTAGCAGCGGCGGCGGCGGCGGCCGGTACCCGTCGGACCTGCATGGCCCGCTGTTGGAGGCCGTGACACCGCTGGAGGGACCGGCCGCTGTGCAGTTGTTCGTGCGGCTGGGCGTGCGGCTGCAGGCACCGGTGGACCAGGTGCCAGGTGCGACCCAGATCAGAGGCGGGTCTGCCTCAGCAGCAGCAGCAGCGGGGGCGGCAGCTACTTCAGCGCGCCGCCAACGGGGCGTAGCAGGGCTCAGCGAGTCCTGGACCACGTTGGACCTGGTGTTCATCGGCTGCGAGCCGCCACCGAAATCCCTGGAGGCGGAAGGTCGATGGGACAGTGACAACGACGCGCCGCGAAGTGGACTGGAGGCCGAGAGGCGGCAGGGCGGGCCGGCGCGAGAGGTGGGCTGGGCGCTGGGCCCGGCGCGGGAGCTTCTGGCGGAGCTGGTGGAGCGGCAGAGCGACGGCACGGGTAGGACGGGGGCGACATGCCGCACCGCGTTGGTGGGCAGAGATTGGTTGCAGGGAAGGGCGGGACCGGTGGCTCAGCCGGCGCCGTGGGCCCCATGGGACAGCAGGCGGTTTACCAGGCGGCGGCGGCGGCGGCGGAATGCAAAGGGCCTCACCACTGTACTTGACAGTTGGGAGGCATTGCCTGATGTCGTCGTGTCTCGAGGGCCGCTGTCAGTTGGCGGCGCCAAGAGTCTCTCCCCTCGCGACCGTGCCGCCTGCCCATAACCCTGATGGGCCACCCGGCAGGTATCCCGCGGCCGCTGCAGAGTGTCAGCCGCGCGCGCGGCACCGCGCTGAGCCGCCGCCTGGCGCCCTTGCTGGCCGGCAACGTGGCGCCGCACCTGGTGCTGGGACTGCCCGCCAGCCTGCCGGAGGTCGACCCGCCGGCCGCTGGCGGCTACGTGATGGGCGCCTTGAAGCTGCTGTCCGAGGCTCGGACCATACGAGTGGGTATTGCACGAACGGCAGGGGTCCAGGGAAAGTCCACCGCGAGGTTGGCAGGCGTCGTGTGGCATTGTGTATGAGCGTACCACGGAGCTCTGCTTGGGACTCTGCTGTGTAGCAGGGAAGGTTGCGGATGCCTATGGCGGCCGTCGCAAGCCGCGTCGAACAAACTGGTCGGCGCCGGTGACAGTCGGGTCAGGGGTCAGTGAACGTCAGGCCAGGTGTGCACGTGACGGGACTTATGGACACATGTGAGTGCGCGCAAGGCAAACGTTGCTGGACGTCCACGTGCTCAGGTCAGCGGCTGCCCACTCTCGCATGCCTTGTTTGCAATTCGAATCACCTCTGCCTCTCACAGACGGTCACCACGAGCAGCGAGCCACCGCCGCCGTTGTACGGCGCCGCGTCGGCGCCCACAACTGTTGTCGGAGGCAGCGCCGGCAGCAGCAGCCGCACGGCGATGGCGTCGTCACTGCCGGAGCCGCTGTGGGGGGCCAAGTCGCCGCGCGAGGAGGACCGGCAGGTGACGGCGCTGCTGCGGATGCGGCACAGCCAGGAGCGGAAGGATTCGGTGGCGGCATCGTACCGCAGAGCGGCGGAGGGCGCTGACGCTGGCGACGCCGCTGACGGCCCTTTCCCGGCCCTACGCGCTGGACAACAAGAACCAGATGTTGTGCAGAGTGAATCACAGAACAGTGGACGCGCGGGGGCGGGCTTGGGTGTTTCCAGAAGCAGCGGATTCGTGGCGGGATCCGGCATTGGAGAGCCTGGGGTTCTCTTTCGTTCAAGCGAGGGTGCCGTCCTCTTGGAGCGCTGGGAGCAGCGCCAGGCGGCGGCCGCCGGCGTTGGTGGCGGAGGCGGAGGGCCCCTCAGCGCCGCGGTTGCAAGCGGCGGGGCGCGCTCGCTCGATGCAGCCTCCCGGCGAGCTCCGGCAACCCTAAGGGCAGGTGGTGGTGGAGGCGGCGTCGGAACTGGAGTTGGAGGAGGTGACCGCCGGCATTCCACTGCCGCCACCGCCAAGGACGACGACAGCGACGTCAGCTACGACTATGGCGGGGTAGGCCGTCGGTACACCGCTCCCGCCGCCGCCATCGCGGCAGCAACCGCCCCTGCCCTTGGCAACCGCAGCTCCAGGCGATCAGCCGCGTCATGGACACCCTCGAGGGAGCAGTCGGGCCTCTCTGCGGACCACGCAGCCGGCGCCGACAGCAGCAGTGGCAGCAGCGGTTTGCTTGCGGGCGTGACCGTGGCCGCCGCGAGTGCTTCGCCTCAGGGGCGTGGCAGCGGCGGAGCGGCGGACCCAGATCAGAGCGGCACGGTGCTCGTCGGCGGCATGGCTCGGCTTCAGCGGAGGCTGGAGTCGCTGCAGCGGGCGAGGCGGCTCCGGGAGAGCGAGGTCGCGGCGGCGGAGCGGGGCCCTGCGCCTGTAGACCGCTACGGCGCCGCAGCGGGGCCCGCAAGGTCTGGTGGCGGCGGCGGCGGAGCGGCTGGTGTCCTGTACGACAGCGACAGCAGCCGTAGCGCGGACGTGAGCATGCGACGTGGCAGCGGCAGCAGCAGCTGCCTGTATGGCAGTGCGGTGAGTGGAGGCTCTGGTGGAGCGGCGGCCGCGGCCGTGGCCGCGGCCGCGGCGGCGGCTCCGCTGCGGGGCTCGCAGTCGCCGGGGGCACTGCCGGGTGCCTTCACCAGGCGCTCCCTGGAAGTGGAGGCGCGCGCGGCCATGTCGTCCCCGACGGCGCAGGCCGTCATTGAACAACTGCTGTGTCGTCCGTCCAGCGACCCGCCGCAGCACCAGGTACCGGCGAAGCAGCTGCCAAGCCACCGGCAGGTGAACAAGCTTGCGCAGGCGGCGCAGCGGCAGCTGGTGCGGCGCCAGCTGTCCCTCGCGGACTCGCCCCAGGCCGTAGCCGAGCCTGAGCTGATGGGGTCTGCAGACGCGGACGCGGGCGCGGCCGCGGCTGCTGCTGCGGAGCGGTTAAGCCGCCTGCGGTCCGAGTTCGAACGGCTTTACCAGAGCCTGGTTTCGGAGGTCATGCAAGACCCAATCGTTGGCGGCGCCGATGGCGCCGCCGGAGCTTCTCCGCGTAGCGCTGCGATGCCTACAGCCTATCGGCCCCTCCCACAGGACCAGCGACTGCAGCACCACCCGGGGCACACTACTACTGGCGGACAGCGCCGCCCGCCGTCGTCCCCGCGAATGTTCGGTAACAGTACGGCAGCTGCCGCCGCTGGATGTCCTACCTCCCCGACGTCCAATGGCAACCGGGTACTGCATGAGTACGGCGACGGCCACAGACGGGGCAGCTCCCCTGGAGCGGGGCACGCCTCTCCAAGTTCCCGGCGCTCCAGCGAAGTTGCGTGGGCTGCGCTGCCGCACCCGGGCCCCGCATCTGGGCTGTACGGTGCACTCATGGCTGGGTACGCCGTGCTAGGTCTAGAGCCGCCGGCAGCTGCGGCGGCGACGGCGGTGGGGGCGTCCGTGCCGGTGACCGGTGGCGGCAGGACCGACAGGGACGTTGGACCAGGCCAACGGGATGTCAGGATGAGCACGGGTGTGTACGGCACCAGCCATGAAGTTCAGTACGGCATCGACTTGGACGCCGACGACGGTGACCTGCTGGGAGATGTCGGGGATGGGGCAGGTAGCGGTGGAAGGAATGACCGGTCCGGACAGGACTGCACACCTGAGCCCAGCGTCGCCGACTGGCGGCCTGGCTCTTCGAGTCGGCGCAAGGACAACGCGATGCCTTCGGAGGCAGCCGCCGCGGCCTCGTCCGCGCCAGGTGGCGGCGATGATGGCGGCCACGGCTCAGGCCGCGAACCACCAGGCACCGCTGGCACGCCGCGTGGACTTGAGCGGCTGCTAGACAGCAGTAGCAGCGGCTCGGAGGAGGTGCTCTCGATCGCCGCACCTGCCGTGGCTCCGGAGGGGCTGGCCGGCGGCGGCCGCGCGGCCGCCGGTGGCGTGCACGCAGGCGACTTTGGCGCCGCGGCGAACCGAGGAAGTGCGGCGGGGTTCGACGCACCCTGGCATCGGGCGAAAGGCGGCGGCGGCGGCGGCGGCGTGAGCGATCACGTTTCGGATCGCGGGGATCCATGGGTGTGGCCGAGCGGCGGCGGCCGGGGGGACGCCGTGGCGGGCGGACCGGGTGGCAGTCAGCTCAGCGGCGGGCAGCAGCTAATGGACGCCGACCGCGGCGGCAGCGGCAGCGGCAGTGTCAACGACGATGCGTCGCTTGGGTCGTGGAATGACTCCATCGCACGGGATGCAGCGGCTGTCGCCGCGGCACTGGAGAGCCCAGGCCCTTTGCCTTCGCCGGGGTCGCGCTCGCTGCCACCGCCTCAGCACCAGCCAGCCGATATGCCGACGCCGACTGTGCGCAACGATGCGTCAGCCCACGGAACACCGACGGGTCCGCCCCGTCAGCCCAGTCCCAAAACCTCGGGCGGCAACCCGCTGGCTCCGATCAATGGCAGCGGTGCCGATGCAACAACGGCGTCGGATTCCTATGGGTTCACAATTTCAGCTGGCGGCGCCGCTGGCTTCAACCAGCAGGACATTAGCGCAGGCGTCGCCGCCGCCGTCACCTTCCTGTCCATGCGCACCGGCAGCCGCAGCCCGTCGGTGCAACCAAGTCGCAGCGCGGCAAAGGAAGGCGGGGGCACAGGCGGCGCCGCCGGCACTGCTCGGCCCGCCGCCGCGGCGGATGAGTCGACGCCGCCGCCCGCAGTCCTCCGCCAGCAGAACCAGGCGCTGCTTGGGGTGCTGGAGCGGGCCGCCGCAGGCGGCGAGGCTCTACAGGACAAGCTGTACGATATGCAGCTTGAGCTGATGGAACTTAGAGCTGCCATGGAGCTCCAGCAGGCCTCACACCAGGCGGAGGTGGCGCGCTTGCGGCGGCACCTGCGCCGGGCTGCGGCGGCAGCAGCGGATGAGGAGGGGGAGGAGGAGCACAAGGTTGGTGCTGAGGGCGCCGCAGTGGGGCGGGGCCCGACGCCTCGAGTGCGGCCCTCAGCGGCTGCGTCGGCGGCACTGGAGGCTCTGGTGGCGGCCTACGAAGAGGACATCGACGGACTGCAGCGACAGGTGAGGTGGTGGTGGTGGTGATCAGGTCACACGGGGCTTCTCCTGCAGAGTTGTAGTGCTCGGACGAGTGATGCGAACCCTCCAAGGGGCCGGGGCTCGGGACCAGAGGCGCGGTGACGAAAGTCGCAGTCGTTGCATGCCATATCGTCTATGCCTCCCATCGGCACTTGATGGCGTCATGTCATCACCTGCGCCCCTGTGTACGTCCTGTGTGACGTGGTGCGATACTTCCCATCAGGTGGCGGACCTGGTGGCAGGGCAGCGAGACCTGGCGGTGCGATGCGCCGAGCAGGAGCTGGCGGCCCTGGCACTGGACGCGGTGCGTAGCCGCCGGCGCCGCCAACTCCAGGAACGGCGCTGTACGGCAGGCAGTGGTACCGCCGGCACGGCTGCTGGCGGTGGTGGAGGTGGTCCGAAGCATCCAGCATCGGAACCGGGGGTATCGCCAGCAGTGCCAGGCCCAGCAACGCCCCGGGGCACAGTCTCGACGCCGCCATCAAAGAACCTTCTTGGACGCGCTCGCGCTCAGTCGGCCAACAGCTCTCCGCAGCAAGCGAGCCTGCTGGGGATGCACCGGGGACAGCAGCCACATGTCATGCAGCTCAGCCGCAGCGCCCGGCCTGGAGTTCTCGCGGCTGCGCGTCGTCGCCGCCACAGCGCCGGTGCCTTCCTGGGTGTTTTTGACTCGTCGCCATCTGCACGTGCCGGCGCGGGCGGCTGGGCTGTGGGCAGGGGCAGGCTGGGTGCCAGTGCGGATAGCGCAACCTATCATCGACCGTTCAGTGGGAATGGTGGTCGCAGCGAAGAGGAGGCGCATGGCAGCCTTGAATCGGACGTCTCTGAAGGCGACGAAGGTTGGCAGGCGTCCTCGGATGGGCGTAGGTTTGTTGGGAATGGTCTTGGCCAGGCCAGGGGCGTGACAACCGAGGCGGACGCGTGGCAGCGGGGACGGCGGGAGATGGGCGCTCTGAGATCGGCGCTGAAGCAAGCACATCGACGGGAGGCGCAGCTGCGGACGGCTCTGGCGGCATCGCAGCAGCAGCGGCGCACGGCGCTGCTGGAGGCGCGGGTGACGGCGGCAGAGGGCGTACGGCGGCGCTGGTTGGAGACGCAGGTGCGCAACTGTTTGCTGTGTACAGCTGCACCCGAGGGTGTATCCTTGAGTGCGTCCTGGCGGTGGACCAGCTGCCCAACCCGTGTGACTGCCCACGTAGGCGGCAGACTTGGCTGGCCAGCTGGCAGCTGCGCGCGCGGCCGCTGCTCAGGCGACTGCCGCGCGCGACGCGGCGCAGCGCGATGCGGCTCGGCTGCGTACCGAGGCGCTGGTGCTGGCGGACCAGCTGGAGGATATGCAGCGGCTGATGCAGTCGGTGGCGCAGATGGCGGCGCGGTCACAGGAACTGGAACTGGCGGAGTGGATGCGAGCGTCAGCAGCGTAGCTGGCTCACGGTGTCTGAGGAAACCGGGGGCGTACGTACGGTACTGGGCTAGTAACTTGAGCATGGATGGGTAGCATGCCGATGGCAAGTATCGTTACTTTATATCCATGAGTCGTCGCATATACATTGTACAGGCGCAAATATTGACCTTGGTATCTGATCTTTGTACGTGGCAGACGGCGACACAGTACATACATTGTGGCATGGCTAATATTGGCAGTACGGCATATGCCCTCCGGGGCCGCATGGATCCAGCAGTCCACAAGCTGGCGGCGATGCATATAGGTTGTTGCTGTACCGCCGCAGAGGTGGCAGAAGTAGTTGCTGTATGAGTAGCGAGGCAGTTGCTGTGTGCGGATGTGATAAAATTGATGATGCGGGCGAGTTTGCGGGCGACGGCGTGAGGCGCTGAGGCTTTCTGTACCTTAAAATGCTTGAGGTCAGTTGCAAGTGTTTAACCGTAACCCATAACAATGCGATCTGACCTTGCAATCCCTTGCAGCTATTTGGGCCCCTTACATCGCCCGGACAAGCCTATCTGTCACCACCGATACAGCAGCATTCTCCAAATCTGTCGAGGCTTACGGTAAAGACAAACGCAACGCAACAACCGTTAAAACCCCTGCAGGCCGATGGGCCATACGCCTGAGATACTGGCGGACTAATGTAAGCAAGAGTGCGATGGCACCGGTTGCACTGCCTGCTCTGCCACACCGACGCAACACGTCCACGCCTGAGACGCAGACCGCCTGTGCAGGCTTTTCACATACACGTCCCCAATAATAGCCTGGGAAGACCGTGCTGCATTCAAGCTCTGCCATGCTCCGCAATACACCAATCAATGTCATTCGGAGACCACTGCCAACCTCACTCAACGCGCCGATCCAGCAGGTACGTTACATGAAGCTGAACATGTTGCTGTCCTCGTCGTACGCAACGTCTGGCAGATAGTTGCCCTTGGCCAGCTCGATGTCATGGCTCCGCGAAATCCACTTGACGTAGTCGGCCAGCGCGGTCACGGACACGGACAGCCCCTTGAACGACAGGATACGCTGCAGGAGCAGAGGAGACGGGAGCATTCCAGCAAAAAAGTCAAGTTAAGCCATGAACGAAGACTGGCAGAGCTGAAACTTCGTGCCCATTCGGATGGCAGCCCACCTTGAACTCGGCGATCTCCATGAGCTCGTCCCGGCCGCGTTCCTCGAGCAGGGCGCCGATCTCTGACACGATGGTCGCCTTGGCCTCGACCGTCAGTGAGTCCAAGGTCGGGTACGTCTGTGCAAAGTTGGCACGTGCATGGCAACATCATGTGTTAGCAGGGACGCGTTATGCGCAACCTGCTGATAACAGGCAGAACCGGGTCGAACAAGGTCTCTGCCCTTCCACAGACACCCAAACAGCCGTGTGAAGCCCTAGGAACGTACCTCACTGCCGGACGCAGCCGCCGCCGCAGCTGCCACGGCCTCCTCGTGGCCATCCGGAACTGTCTGCACACCAACAGCCGCCAGGGTGTCGGCCACCTCATTGCTCACGCCGCCGGTGCGGGCCGCCCGGCGGCGCGGCGCTGTCACGGCGCCATCGGCTTGGCCGCTGGGCTGCTCATCATCCTCACGAGCCCGCTTGGCGGCACGGCGGCTGCGCTTGGTCGTCCTAAATAACATCAGATGTGCAGCATTCGACTTCAATAGGCTGGGAATGGGAAATCAGAGTCCACCAGCTTCAGAGAAGCGCACCGGGCAGACCCTTATAGCCGGGCCTATGCATGGGTGGGTATGGCTGGGTTTGGGAGGACGGCCTATGCGTAGGTGGGGAGAGGCGGGCTTGATGGCAGTATTCCCCTTCCCGCACCAGGACTACTCACTCAGGCTGCTCCGCTGCGACGCCGTACGCGCCAGTGCCTTGAGCTGCAGCCTGTGCCGTGGCGGCGACATCCTCCATCTCCTCATCCTCCGCGCGCTGCGGCGCACCAGCGCCGTCACCACCGTCATCGTCACCGCCATCCTCGTCGCCACCATCCCGACCGGCTGCAGCCGCCTTGCGAGTGTGATCGTCCTCGCCGACAATCTCCCGCCGCATCACGTGGTCCATGAGCGCGCACGCCACGGCCACGTCTGTGCGGCTGATCACGTCTCCCAGCCGAACCTTGCAGTGGGCCGTCGCGAGGCGGATGATGGTCTCCAGGCAGCGCGGCGTGACCGGAAAGTTGCGCTGAGTGGGCGGCAGAGCGCGCAACGAAACGTAGTAGTCTACGATGCGCTTGACGGCGCCCTCCTCCATGGCGAGCGACGGCGCAGCACCCGGACCGCCCTTTGCGGCGGCCTGCGCTGCGGCGCGGGCGTACTTGCGCTTTGCGAAGATCAGATACTTTCGCAGGAACTCCGTGGTTAGCACCTGCACGCAAGGTGTGACGTGGTTCAACGAACTGGGGTCAGGTGATGCACAAGGCAATGGGGTTGAACGGAGGAAGGAAACAAAGAGTCGCAAGTATAATGAAAAGGAAGGATTGCGCGGCACAGGAGGTAGCGGTGGCTCCTGACCGCATGGGGCCTCACGGACATGCGATAATGCATCAGTGTCTTTCCACATCGCTGGACGCTCACCTGCTGGTCCGACTCGGCGGCGGCACCGTGCAGCCGAGTGTCAACCTTGAGCCACATCTTCATGTCCTCCGGGTCCTGCTCCATGGACAGCCGCCGGTCATGAATGGTCTCCTGCATTGAGACCCCACGACCGTCGTCGCCCGGCGGGCGGTACTGGTGCTGCCGCAGCACGTGCAGGGCAACCTGCGTGCATGGACGTGGCAAACCGTGTAAGCACTATAGCGCTCAATCATTATAACGGGTCAACGTGCATAAGAAAGGACACAGCAGAAGGGCTCACCTGGCGGTCGCGCTCGTCGTTCATGGAGTCCAAGACGACAAACAGCATGTCAAAACGCGAGAGCAGGGAGTCCGGCAGGTTGACGTTGCGGGTGACGCTGATGTGCCTGTCGTACGAGCCGTATAGCGGGTTAGCCGCTGCCAACACCGAGCACCGCGCGTTAAGCGAGGTGTGAATGCCAGCCTTGGCAATCGTGACGGTCTGCTGCTCCATAACCTGGGTTCCATCATCAACCGTAAAACGGAAATCACAGCGTTAGGCCAAAAGTGACGAGGTACACATACGCGTGTTCAACACCAGGCGAGATTCGCATGATATGGCTTCCAAAACATCAGAAGTGCACAGCATCAGCAGACAGCATTTCGCACCTCGTGAATGGCAACCCGGTCCTGGTCGCTCATCTTGTCGAACTCGTCAATGCACACCACACCGCGGTCTGCCAGTACCATGGCGCCCGCTTCCAACCGCTTCTCGCCTGTGGACAAGACAGGGAAGATCGCCAACGCGATACGGCAAACCACTATGAGAACCTGGTTGTCGGCCGTGTTGTACAACACCAGCGCTCCCAGTACGGTAAATGTCTCACCCGTCTCGCCGTCCGTGGTGACCGCGGCGGTAAGACCAACTCCGGAGGAGCCGCGGCCCGTGGTCGAGACCGCATGCGGCGCGATGTTCATCACGGCGCGCAGCAGTTGGCTTTTGGCAACACCTGGGTCGCCGACCTGGTGCAATGGACGGTACAGAAATTCAGATGGCCAGCGATGCCGTAGCAACATGTTTGCATAAACGTCACCATACACCAACCGGACGATGCAAGGACTCTCATAACTTCCGTTGCATGAACACCACGGTCTTCCTTGTCAACGACCCACCATGAGTGCGTTGATGTCACCACGCAAATGGGTGCCGTTCTCCAGCGTTTTCTCAAGGCCGCCAAACAGCATCAGCGCCAGGCCTGCACGGGACCATTGTCGAGTTCAGATACTGACGCAAACGTATTGCAGTGCACCGTTAATGGTCCAACATGGCAGCCTGCACGCCCGAGCGCCTGAGCAGCAACCCCCACGTACCCTTCTTGATGATGTCATGCCCGTAAATGGAGGGCGCCAGAGACGCCCCCAGCAGGTCCAGCACACGCGGCCTCTGCGCCAGGCGCTTGATCTCGCGCGCGTCCGCCATGGTAACCTTTGTCTGGCTGTCCTTGTTCAGCTTGTGGACCGAAATGCCAACCAGAACCGCCTGGGCAAAGGACAAGGATTGGTGATTTAGTATTGGCGAACGGTTCGCGTGTGCAAAAACTGCTGGGTTGAGAATTTGTGAAGTACCCCTATGATACAGCGGCGCTGGGTGGTAATGATCGCTGCGCGCAGCGCCGATAGCCCACACGACCCATTTCATGATTCGCTAATAATTCGCAGCAGGCTGCCCAGGAGCGGCGCATTGTTCCAAACCTTGTAGACTGCGCTGACGTTGCCAGATTGCCGTCCCGCCAGCGGCTTGTAGATGCCCACAATCGAAACGCGATCGCCGGGCTTGGCGCCGTCCACAAGGTCAGCCTCAAGGATGATTTCAGTCGAGTGGGGCAGCTGGCCTGGAGGTGCCGTCTCGGGCAGCTCTTGCACCTGCATGGTCTGTTGAAACAAAGATGTACACGAAGGGAGGAAGCGGCAAACACATGGGTCAGTTCAGATGGTGAAATCAAGCCGTAAGTGCACGTGCTGTTGCCTGCGTGCACGTGCATATGCACCCGGTCGGGATACGGGTCCACCTTGTAACGGTTATATAACATAGGCGTCGCTCGCACGAACTGTACGTACGACGGAGGCACCTGTTGAAAAGGTGCGCGCGCGTTCCAACCCATCCCCCTTTCTGATGCCCCGACAGTCACCTGATTGTCGATGTATTTGCACAGACCGAACTCCGTGGTGAGTGGGTTGCCAGCGGTGTCGAACTGGGGGTAAGCGGTGCTGGTGGGGGCACCCCGCAGCGACGTGACGTCGCGGTACTGTTGGGTGGTGTACTCCTTGGTTGCTTCCGAGTAATGCACTGAAGTGACGAGTTTCGGGCGCACAAGGGAGCACTTGGTGACGATGCCAAACACGCAGACCAGCTGGTTCAGGAAGGCCGAGGTCAGCTGACGCGGAGACACCTCGTGCTTGCCGAAATCGCCCTTGAGGCCGATGGCGATGTGCATGTTGCCGGTCTCCTCCAGTAGGCGCATGAGCACCGGGTCAACGCCGCTCTTGATGAAGTTCTGCAGCGCGTCCTCGAACGCAGGCAGGCATTCGAGCGGCTTCTGGAGCAGCTGCAACAGGAGCGGCTCATCGAATTTCCGTAGGTGGTGCTCCGCCACCATGAGGCGCCGCGACTTAATCCGATAGGCTTTCCCATCCCCCTCGACGGGCTCATACAAGTCCTCAAGGGCGCGCGCGTAGCTCCACGAGCCTTGACCCGGTGTCACAAAGTCAAAATCGAAAAAGTCTGCAAAACGGCGAGTAAGCTGCACGCGAACTTCGGAGTAGTCCTCCATCTTTACAAGAGTCGGTCAATTACAACGTCAAGGTACGCGGTCACAAATCAACGTATGCATGTGCTTACAGAACTGTGTCAGTGATTTGTCAAGCAAACGACTTCGCAGATTGTCCGAACACTTATGAATGAGCGCGCCAAAAAATTCAACGTGTCGTACCTAGCTGTACGCAGTAAGTTATGGATTTCCAGAAGACACAACAAAGAGCACCGAAAGATTTTTGCTTCAAGCAAAGACTTAACAAAAACTATTGACTCAGATACTGTCGCGTTTCGGGTTTCGGATCCCCAGTCGCGCGCTTTTAAAATTGGCAGAAGTAGTAATAAGAATTGCAAATCACATTTTGGCCATTCACATTATTGTGGAACCTTTAGCAAGTCTGGAATCAAGTGCAGCAGCATGGCACCTGAGCTTCTGGGGCGCCAAAGCTTTTCACCGTCGTAATAGGTACTGTCTTCCGAGGCTTTCACCATTTAGGGGTTCAACATCCCCGGAGCCCCGGAATCATGGACAGGGTATCCCACAATGTCGGCACCGGACCAACGGCTAACGGCCACCGAGTTGCTCTCCCACTGCCCCACACATCCAGGCCCCAGCCCAATACCAGAATCCAGCCGACTGGGGCCTTTTCAATTACGATAAGCGCTTGTAGTTAAATGGGCCTGTGTTTAAACAGATTGCGAGCGTTACTGGAAGTTGGCATATCGGTGCTTCCTTCTTGTTTTCTTGCGGCGTCTCAGGTCCTGCTGCTCCACGCCAAGAAGCGTGTGGCTTGGGTTCTGGTGGAATGAATTGAAAGAAAACAGTTGTGTAGTGCCGTATTCGGGTTTGCCAAGAGCCTCGCCGCCGTTCAAGGGCCCTCTGCACTCAAGAAGACAGATTAAGGGAATCATACGCAATAGCCTAAACTAGCTTTGATGGGGTTTAAGGTTGATGTCCGTTCGTACGAACGGGGTACTGTCAATGTGCGTGACAGCTTTCCACAACTACCTTGGAGCGGCGCCGGCCTCGGAGCCGTCTGGTTGCGCGTTGGGCAAACAGACAACCGCAGCCCACTCCTTTACTGCTTCAACGTGGATTTCACCGCGCATCGTACAACTCAGCACTTGTAGACTGCATCACCAGAGCATCTCGCAGTTCAACTCCTCTTGCATCCTTCCCGGCACCACCTTGACCCCGCCGAGTGAAGCTGTACTCGCAAGACCGCCGGACCTCATTGCCCGGGATCTCACTTAAATGAGTGCCCACCGGCGCAACGGCTGCGGAGCATTGTGCTCTGCAACTGCAGGCATGCCATACGCCCGCAGCAGCAGCAACATCAGCTGCTGCAGCAGCTGCACCCCCGCGAGGACCCGCCTGCGGGTCACCGGGTCGCCGGCTGCCGTGCTGGTGATCGTCGCGGTCGCAATCCTCGCAGCAAGTGGGTAGGGTCATGCAGGGTCATGCGCAGCCACGGTTTGCTGGCGGAGCGTAAGACAGCACAAAGGCCGTTCCAGCCGCGGGCCGTGTGCCGCTGTGACCAACCGCTCTGCCCTGCGCACCGGCTGGTCCATGGCTCCCTTGCTCCAAACCACGCGAGACGCACCCCAACATTTCATCGCTCTCTTGCCCTTCCTCACTGTCCCCTTCGTGCTCTCCCCCTTGCACCTTGCCCGCCACTGGCCCCACCTACCCCTGTCTGGACTAGATTCATTTTATTCCCCACCTAACCCTGGCCATGCACAGGCCCACGGACCCACGCCGCTATCCCGCGTATGGCGCCGCGATCCACCTTACGGCCCGAGGATCCGCCCCTGGCCATACCCTGCGGCTGCTCCGACGTGGACCCCCGGGACTCCTTTCTGCGAGCCAAGTACGGAGCGGGGCCCGAGGGGGCCGCAGATGTGTAGCACAGGGACCCGGTGCTGGCACGGATGTTCACGGTATTCACTACGGCCCCAGCGGTGTCACCGCGCCAGTCCCCCGATCCTTTGAGCGGTAGCTGGATGCTAGAAAGGGTTGCGGAGTGTGGAGTGTGGAGTGCAAACGCAGCATCTTGGCGGCACGGCTCCTGGTCCTGGCTGTAGGGCAGTTCTTCCCGGTTGGGGCGCGGCTCCTGCCGGGGCCAAGGCCGCATCGCCGCGAATGGTATCGACAAGAGTCGGGTCCGTCCCATGGGTCGTTCCCCCTGGGACGGATCTTTGTCGGGACGCATCCATCTCAGCCCTGCCTGCCCTCCACAGTGCTGCAAGGCACCAACCTCCAGAGCTCCATCCGTGCATCCCCGCGGCTTGAGCGAACCCTGTGCGCGGCTGCCAGCCTGACTGCCTCGGCCCTGACCGGTGACCGCCTGCCTTCACCCGGTTTGATCGTTCCCGACCTTTCCCGACCGCACCAGGGTGGACTACTCCTGCTTCGACCAGGCGCGTTTCGGCGCGTGCAGCCAGCCCTTCATGACGGAGACCCCCGAGGAGCTTCCTGAGGGCAGTCCCTGGGGTTCAGTGAGAGATGGAGGGCGGCCGTGGAGGACAGGGCAACGGGGCGTGAGCTGTTGGTCATTTGAATGGCACGGTCAAAGGGACAGTGGGTGTTGATGGAAGCCCGGACGCCGGACCGCAGAACATTTGTAAGGTTCTGGGCACCTGATCCGGCGATGCGTGTGTCTGTCCGTCCGCAAATTGCGTTGTGTGGGAACTCACCAACCGCAAGTAATACGCTGCAACACATTTAGGACACCACGACTCGATAGACCGACAAGCCACTCTGTCACACTGTGCCGTGGTGCGTTGCAGGTTACTGCCAGATCAGCTGCGGCCGCTGCGGCTGCTGCCCCACCCTTGACGCGGTTCTCAAGGCCAAAGGCCTGGAGATGTTCAGGTGCGAGGCGTCTGCGGGAAAGCTGGCCCCCGATGGCGATGGCACCCGGCCAAACTCCCATGTCGGGCAAATTCCGCAGGTGGATGCTCAAATTCTCGGAGCAGGGCAGCCTGACCCAGCAGCCGGGCTACATGGTGACGTTGCTGGCGCCCACCGACGGCGCCGTCTGGAGCGCACTCAACAGGCTGGGTGAGGCAGCGCACGAGCACAGCGCCCCCTTTGGGGCCCCTTGCCGGATGTGCGGGCCGTCGGTGAGCCACTCGTTGTGGCTGGGATGACGCGCCAGGGCCAGTGCTGTGCCATACGTGTCCCGCACGCCAGACCGCCAAGTTATAACCATTACGAGTTGGACTCTGGGTCCCGACCGGGCAATCACACGCCAGGCCGCCATGCAAGGTACCGCTAACTGTGAGGTGCTCGGATGTGGGCGACCACGCAGGCTACAAGAGTAAGGAGGCGGTGGAGGGCGACGGCAACGGGAAGTCTCTTCTGGCGAACATCGCGAGGTACCATGTACTGCTGCCCGTGGAGCCGTTGAAGGTGCGGGTCTAGGGTGCATACGAGTTGCTAGGGGAGAGGACCTCAGAGAATAATGTCTGAAGAGTTCTCAGTTGCTGGCGCGCATGGGCGTGTCATGTGAGCTGTTCTTGGATGCCTGACCGGTCGGTCCTGGGGATCAACTGAGTGGAGGGCAGAGAGATCCTACCACCCTGGCCACATGGGTGTGCCAGCGCGAACAGGACTCTGCGGGCGGTGGCGGCCGGCGGCGTGTGTTTAGCTGCCAGGCTGGTTTGAGCGAGGGGAACCACTGCGCCGGGCGGGGCGCGCTTGCGGGCCCGTCGTCGACGCAGGCCTGGCGCCTGGCGTTGCGCGGCGTCTGATCTCGGGACGTCGCTGCCCCGTGCCTGTCTGCCCCGGCGCAGGCGACGTGGACGAGCTCCTTCATGCGCGGGGACGTGCAAATGTACACCGCGCTGTCGGGCAAGACCGTGTCGGCCCGCCAGGATGGGGGCGGCAAGATCACCATCTCCGGCGCCAAGAGCAGCGCCACAGTCAACGAGCGGGACCTGTACGCCTGTAAGGTGAGCGCCGACTGCCGTCAACGTGGTCGTGTCGGACATCCACACGTCGACAGCGGGGTGGCCAAGAAATATAGATGTGCCGGTCCTTCCTCCCCAGAAATGCAATAGTGCGGGCACCGCCAGGAAAATTTTCGCGATGGTTAAGACAGTGATGTCCGGGCGCGATGGAGGAACGGTGGGATGGCTGTCCGGTGTTGCGGTGATTTCGGCAGAGCTGGGCGGGCAGGGCGGGCTGGGCAGGCGTAAGGCCTTCACCGCCCGATCTTGCCCGCCGCCGAGAGGCTATTCCGGCTCTGTATGGGTGGTCAGCCACTTTTGCCCTCCGCTTTGCCCTGGCTGCCACCGCCACCATCCCTATTCTCGGGCCCCCCCAGGGCTACGTCCAAGTGGTCGACTCCGTGCTCATCCCCTGGTCCATGACGGGATATCCGTGAGGGGGTCACGGAAGGATGGGAGCCGAGAGGGGTCATGGGGAGCGTTGGGGACATCGAGGATGTTGTACACAGCCGCTCAGTAGGGGCCAAGTTCGGTTGGCAGGCTGGACGGGCCCCCCATGGGCTTCACTACCTGGCAGTACCTGTCTGCGGCCCTGAGGTAGCACGGTGTGTGTTGCCGGGGATCATGCTGGCCTGCTGTGGGGAACCTGATTGCTGCGGGCGGGCAGGGTTCTTCTGCACTGCGGGTAGGAACGGGCCGCACTGCACATATGAGTCGGGTTCACCGAGAGCGGCTTGGCAGGTATGACTGGGCCTGCAGCCGCCTGCCAGAGCGCTGGCGCACCTTTGTGTTCTTCGGAAACGGCTCTTCCGACACTGGCAGCTGACTCCAATAATCCAGTGACCCGCGGGGATAGCGGTGGGTGCGCGGTGCAGCGCTGGCGGGTTCGGGCCGGTGCTGATGTCGCGTCGTCGCAGCGAATGTCAGTAAGCCGCGGCCTTTCGGGCGGCTCGTTTCATCGCGTGGGCGTGTTCCCGGGTTGGTAGTATGTGTTCGAGGGTGTTAGCTGTTCATGGGATTCATATAGTGGAGGATGAACTCGTGCACTTTGTCATAGTGCACGCAACCGGACTGAATCTGCAATAGCGCATCACAGGGGGTGCGCCTGCTGCAGCAGCGGCAATACGAGTAACAAATGATGTGCTGCCGCCGAGGCTGTGACGGTCGTGTTGATTGGGGAATGCAACCAACCACCGCATGCCGTCGCGCATCGCACTACATCGCCGCAACGCGGCCTGGAGCGTGCATTGAACTCCAAGAGCCGTGTTCATATCAGTCAACCGCATGGATATCATGATGCACCCTTGCACCCTGCCTTCGACTGATACGATATAAAACGTCACATGGACAACCATGATGCAAACCATAGCTTGTGCATGGGACACCTCCCGCAACGTCGTACAGCAGCAGGGGGGAGGGGCTTGAACCATAACTGCACCAAATGCGCAAGTTACGGATCGCACTGCCCTAACTGGTCCCTGCCACGGTCGTCGGCCGCCTCCCTCCGCCACTGCCGGCGCTCAAGCACAGCTTCGGCAGGATGACCGTAGCCTTCCTCCGTAAGAGTCAAGGTAGCCTAACAGGCATACCGACTCGCACGCGGCAAAAAAACGAATGAATGAAGAATGCTTGTGACATCGCCCGCACGTAGGGGTCGCGGGCTAACACCGTGGAGTTCCCCACAGAGGTGACGCCCTGCGCCTACCGCCACAGGCACGATGCGCACGACTGAAAATTGACACACTTTATGGCGCCCTCGTTGCTACCGAGACATCAGCGCCTGCTGCAGTATCCAGGAGGCGCCCAGGAAACCCCGGCCCCACGCGCACAGATAGCGGGCAGTGCATGCAGCGTCCGTGCCCAGCAGCGGCCACAACAGCCGAGGCAGCCGCGAATACTCCATCTCGTGCACAGGCCCTCAATGCCCCGGGATGTACCGGCCTCGCGACCGGGTATGGCATCGCCTCCCTTCGCGCCGAGGGACAGCATCACGATGCCCAGTGAGTGGTTAGCGAGGAGTCAACGGCTGTCACCGATGACCCATGGGGTCCACTGTAACATCATTAATAATAATGGCAAGTAGGGACGTAGGCACTGCGCCGTATGCAGTGCAACCCAACAAATAATAACATTTGAAGTCCAAGAACATCCTCAGCCGACATCTACTAGAGTTGACGAAGAAGGACAGCGACCCCGTCCCATCGATTCGGTCCGGACACGCAATCACGGCCTCCGGTGAGACGCGAGCGCCCAGCAACTTAGCCTATCCATAAACAGAACGTGTGGCAGCTACCCGCGGAGCATCCCTCGACCGGCCGGTGCCACAGACCGCTTCCCTTTCCCTGACATGCGCTTGGACGGCGCGCGGTCCGGGCCCTGCCTGCGTGACCACCCACGCGCAATGACATGTATGTTCGCAGGCTGACCGCGTTCGGTGTAGACTCGCCTAGAGGCGTTGTCACTTGGCACCCTCCGACCCCCCGGCTTCCCTGGCAGACAAGGCGACTTCCGAGGCCGCCAGCCCCGGTGACCAAATCCCGCAGGAGGACGACAAGGCAATCACGCTTTCGTTTGGAGGCACATTCGCCAGTCATCGCCCCGGCATACATCCTGCCCTTGCAGCATCCTGCCAGCGCGGTGGCAGATCAGTGCTGGCGGACCTGTGCAATAGCCATGGCAAGCACGGTCGGTGCTACCACTGCTAACCAAAGCATGGCAACGCAACGAACACGCCCGTGCACAACACAACAACTGCTGCATAAGTGCGGGACAGGCCACCAGACAGGGCGTAGCGGCCTAGGCGCTCGTTGCAAGGGTTCCATGCACGCGCTGTTGGTTCCATGTCCATGCAGCCGGAGTGCCCGCACTTGCGATCCCAGGCATATTGGCCCTGCGCTACCGTTGCCAGACCGCATCGACGGCCTCTGATGGCCACGGATGAGTCCTGAGCGACCGCAACAGCACTGTTGCTCGCGCCCGTCTCAAGGTAGGCATTGGCCACATCCCGGATCGCTCTGCTGTCGCTCCCGGCCGTCTTAGACAGGAACATAGAAAAAACACAGGAAAGGACAATACGTTAAAGCCGCTCATCATCTTCGTCCCTCCACGCTGCCTCTCACCCACGCGGGTTTCCGACGTAGTTCTGCCCTTCCCCCTCGACCGACAGTCTCACCACGCCAGTACCTCATCTCATTCGTAGATCCTCTTGTTCATTCGTGACGTCCCCGTCCAACCCGCGGGCGTGGGAGACTTGGGAGGGCTGCCAGCGTGGCATCCGGTCCGGCACACCCTTTCCCGGGCAGTCTGGGATTAACCTTATCCAACGAACCCATTCCTGTCCCCAAGCTGCCTGGGAGCAGCCTTCGAGACCGAGAGCCAGCCATAGGTGAGTATTGCGGTGCCAGACCAGACCTGCGAGGCCTGAACGCGACTCAAACCACCGGCCCCCGTCACCTCCCCTGCAGCTTCATCGTCCCAGACCTGCCACCTCCACCCCTCTCACCGGTGCTCCGAAGCGCATCATCCCCGCCGTTGGAGCCTCCGCCTCCACCTCTGCCCCCGGCCTCGTCCATGCCCCCGAGCCCCTTGCCCACGGCACCACCATTAACATCGTCACCTCCCACCGACGCTGCTGCTCGCGCGCATGCGCGTACGCATGCGTGGTTCGCCAAGTCTCTGTTCGTCGAGTCGCTTCCAACGCTGTCCCCGGGGTCCCGAGGGCGGACCATCGACCCGGCCGCGGGCCTGTGCCACCGGCCGGACGCAATCGCAGTGTCATCTGCGTCGTTCGCTGACCCGGCCCCAACCCCGTTCATGTGACTCCTGGCACCATTCGCAGCACCGTCTGCACTCTCGTCTGCGGCAATTCTGGCGGTTCCGTTGTGCAGACTGCCGTGTCCGCCCCTCCACCGGTCGCTGCCACCTCCGCTGCCACCTCCGCTGCCACCAGGCGCGTCGCCGCGGCCCCGGCTTTCCAGCCACGTCCTGAAGTCCTCCTCCGACTGGATGACCTCATCCCAGTCCTCCTGGGCTAGCTGTCTGAGGATCATCATGGACCGCAGGTGCGCCCCGAACAGCACCACAGTCGCGAGCGCCACCATGGCGACGAAGCTGTACAGCTGCACAACACGCGCGGGGACACGGAGGGCGGGGCATCGGGCATCGGGCGTAACACACTCGATGGGGCCACAGGGTACCCTGCTGCACAGGCCTGCCACCTACTAGTGGGCACACGACAGCAGGGCCCCGCTTCGAGGTTTCGCAAGGACGTGCCCGAGCTCGACCCCTGAACCGTGCTACATGCCCGCTAGCCCAGAGACAACCAACCCTCCCGGGAACACCCCGCGGTTCTGCTCGCGGTTCTCGTTTCATTATAACCCCAATTCCCCCGCGACACCAAAGTCTGTGCGCACCTCCCCAAAACCACCCAAGCACCCTTCGACCCCCTGAGAACAAAGCAACAAACACCTTCACGCCAACGCGAGCACCCACACCCTCCAAATTTAACACACTGGGAGCTCCCCGCGCGTCCCACCATGAACGAATCGTCGTAGGTGATCGTCACATTGAGGATGAGGGCCACGACGGTGGAGACGCACTGCGCGACGAACATGGGCTCGTTCAGGTTCCGGTCTATCCAGTTGGCGCGCCGAAGGTAGCGGATGAGGGTGCGCGTGTGCTGGCCACAGCGGCTGACATGGCTGGTGAACGTGGCGGCTGCAAGAACGGGCAGGAGCGGCGACGTGGGGTCTGTTGCAGGAAGCAAATACAGTGGGGCAAGCGCCCCCGAAGAAGGGCAGAGGCCCGGTCCCCGAGAGGTTGTTGCAGATCTGTTGTGAAAAGGTCACGGGAGGCCGGGCTTGCCAAGAATAAAGGGCACGCAAATGGCAACATGGATGGGTTGGGCGGAGGCCGATGCCATGGACGGGTGCGAATGGAGTGGAGCACGGCGCACAGCTACCCCCTTCGTGAGCCACAGCGAGTCGCCGATCCTATCAGGATTTAATACCCTGCACCGTCTGCAGCCTGCTACGCCATGCATCTTGGATGCCAGCTCTGCGTTTGGGGAGACAGCAGACGACGCCTCCCAGACGACGCATCACAGACAACGCCTCCCAGAGGACGCATCACCCTGTCGCGAAACAACTTGCCCGAAAGCATGACACAGAAAGCCAGGACGACCGAGGTCATCTGGCAGAAGAAGTAGGCGCGGAAGAGCGCCGAGCCGTCACTCTCGCTGCTGGCCGACGTCACCGCGCCGTAATTGAACGTGAGCAGCAGGGCCGAGATGACCTGCAATGCCGCATAGCACGCGCAGCCAACTGAGGACAGGGAGTGCGCGTCAAGCGGAGAGCACGGCAGGTGCAGGGCACATCAGGTGCACGGATCATGGCCCACGGGCTCTCTCGTTGCGTCGGGCCTAAGGTGTCACTGTAAGAAGGGCTCGCGCTCCAGAATCTCGACGCATGCGCCGATCATGGAGTTCGCCCGCCTGTGACAGCCCGCCGGAGGTGTCCAACCGCGCAGTCACTGAAAGACCCGGGCGCAACCTTCTGCATGCGCACGGCGGGCTGGGGTAGGGAGGCACCCCGTCCACTGCGTCGATGGTTGAAGACACGCGATGCTTGCCACAGAAGCGGAGCACCCAAGCAGGGCATCACTCGGCAGGGCCGCCTAACATTCACCGTCCGCTCCTTACCGCTTTGTTTGTAACAGTTGTAATGGACGCAGTTGTGACTCCTCCAGGACCGTACCGGATGGCACTCACGACGTAGTCGCTCGGTGAGGACCCATACTGTTCTTTCAGACTGGGTCCCCCGGTAATACCGCTTTCGAAAACACTCCATTGCACAGCTTCGGGAAAGTGCCACAGCAAAGACCGCTCCGGGAAGACCACTGCGTGCTCGCCGCCCTCTTGGTCGTCGAGGTTTCTGCTTCTGCTCCTCACTGACCTTTCATGACGTGTTGACATGAATAGGTGATGAAGGCGCATCGTCAACCCACGATACTATGCTCGTTACCCATTGCGTTTTCCATGCATGCCGCTAAATCCGTGACCTATTGAAGACATTGGGGATAACAAATGGCATGGAAATGTACACCTTTCAAAGGTTAACGAGTACAACACCTCAACTTTAACAGGAAAGTTACTTGACCTCTATGGCCCTCAAACAAATAGGCATAATTTGTAGACAGTTGTAGAATTGTTTCTGACAATATGTATTAAGCCCATGAATAAAACCAGCATGGGCCGCATGCATGAGGGTCGCTCCGAGACCAGGCAAGCAGAGCAGATTGAGACTACCTCCTGCGGAGCAAGTGCCACGGTCGGATGCTCTGTTTTCATTGTAGGGTTTTCCATCAGAAAACTTCGGGACAAACAATTTCGTTATGCCCAACTGCCTGCAGCTGTCGGTGTGTGGACAAACTGCGACGTTGCGATTTGATCCCTATGCAAATTGGGGGCCAGCAAAACGGTGCGAGGGTGTCGCAATTAGCATGAACTACAAGCTCGGAAGGGTAGGAAGACTGGGAAGACAAGGGGACAGGGTGTAGCCCCAGAACCCGACAGGGTCTTGGAGGGGGACCATGAGCAGGAGCCACCTGAAGCTCTATGTGCATGGCGTCTCCCTGAGTCTCTTGCCGTACAATTTGCTGAATTTAAACAGGTTCTACAGGGGTCGGTGTTCGAACTCTTCACGGATGCGGCGGCCGCGTACCGGAGCGGCCGCATACATGACGACGGCATAGGCTTGCAGATCGCAATTAATAACGAAAATCAAGTCAGGCAGGCCACGGACCCGACTCATCTCACCGGGCCCCCCCGCCAGTGATACACCAGGGGGAGGGGGGCTGCGCCGGTCTGAAGCCTGACAGCAGCACACCGGCAAAAGGGGCCAGGCGGTGTGGCACGTCGTACACGCCCCTCCCTCCCCTGGAACGGCTACGCAGACAATTGGACCCAGCGCGACCCAGCCGTCCAGGGCCGTGCACGTCACCCTGCCGCGCTGATGGATCCCGGTGCCTAGCTGGTACTACAGCAGGCCGCACACACTCGGCAAACGAGTGCTCTGCGATATTGCATGGCGCCCGCCTAGCCTGCTTGCTGTCGACAGCTGCCGTACCGCTGGTGGCGTCCGACTGTTTGATTACACGAGCATACATATTTGCAGTATGCAAGTGGGGTGCACAGACTCGGGTGACAACCCACAACCCATCCTGGTCTGGTGCAAACACACGGCACAAGAAAGAAATCGTACTGGTATAAACACACACAACATCGCTACGAGCAAGTTCTTCCACGTGTCCACGCACAGCGGACAACAGACCAGGGGCGATCTGGCAATGCAATATAAGCACGCGGCGTGTGCAGATGGGTCATGGTGCTTCCAGTCTCCTCATGCACTCACAACAGCCAAGCCAACGTGTGCAACGCACGGCCGGGCCGCGTAGAGCGGCTGGAAATCCGCTCTGCACGGCCTGTGAACCCTAGGGTGAGCGCAGGAGCGAATAGGCACATACACGCAGGGCCCAAAACCGACGCGCTAACAAATCCCAAAAGTCGCTTTCCCATCCCCGGACGATGCACCGGGGAAGGGCCGGTTTTTGTGAGCGCAGCGTGAACTGAATCAGACGAACCGACCTTCAAAACAGCAGTGCCCCCCCCCCAACCACTCAATCCCGCTTGATCACGTCATTCCGCACCACAGCACGACTGCCCCAACCAGCATGCAGCACGGATTTCCGCGTACTGACGCTTCCAACGTCACGCATGTGAATGGGTCATGTGTTGCGGTGTGCGCGGTGATGCTGAGCGACTGCCACGACACCGCTACGCGCCATGATGGCAAACCTGTTGCCCCTATCCCGACCGAGGGTATAGCCACATAGCACACGACGTCCAGCCCTGTGGCCAAACGAACGCCACAGCCGCCAGGGCGGCATCCTCGGCCCCAGGCCCCGATACGGCCGTCACGAAACGGCAGCACCCGGGGGTGGTGATAAGCTGCATGCCGGCGTCCACGCTGGCCTTCATCAAAACAGAAAACACGGAACTACAGCCTGCAATTCCGGGAAACAACTCCGGGACGGCAGTTCACAAACGACAGAAATGAGACGACGAAACAGCCAATGAACCAACCAACCAACCTGAACCAATTCACCAACCAACCTGAACCAACCAACAAATGTGTAAGGCGAGTTCAAAGTCGGAAAGACCTAGGCGTGCGTGTGGGAAGGTGGGCAGCCCGCCAGCAAACATGTGCAAAGCAGCAGCAGCATTTGACAATATTATTGTGCCGCACAGTTTGGCTTCGAACGAACGGGGGTCCAAAAGTTGAAAAGGCACGACCATGCAGAGCACTTTCATGAATCATGATGCCAGGGCGCGCGTCCTGTCCCACGCCTTCGATGTATGCCTAATCGAATCCCCGGGCAACGCGAGTGCTTATGAGGCAACGCGCAGGACAGACGCGCAGGTCCGCGCACGAATGCGGCAAGGACGTGCAAGACCACATTGCCGTTCAGCAAGTATCGCTTCACCACCCAACCATCCATCGTTGAATAACCACCTTCCCACAACAACTGTCGCACACACGCACCCATCTTACCACAAGGCACGCATCGCGAGACTTTGAGCCATCGTACGTACTGCACCACAGGTCACAGGGAGGAAAGGGTCCCCACGCACCGTCCCCCGACCCCTACACCCACATACCGTTTCCTTCGATCCGACCTTGATTAGACCACCATCACATCAACATGTCATGCGCCCTTGGATTGCGAAGGGCCGAATCTTGGATTGCCGCGTCGCATTGGTCATCCTGCTTTCCCCCTTGCTCATCGTGCTTTCTGCGCCCACAGCCGCCGAACTTGCGCGCGCCAAGCCACCGTACGTGCGCGCATCGTTCGTCAACAAACATGAAGTCGCCATGAGCTCGACCACGGGTGCGCGCACGGCCCTCGCAAGAGTGCCGCTGGACCCCTCATTTTATTCAGAGCTTTGTACGAAATGAGGCTACGAAATGCGGCATGTGGATTTGCTTTGCGTGTCCATTGTTGCTCGCATGCTGCCGCAGAAACCCTGTCGTGCTTCCACACCGCCGTTGGAACCCTGCACCCAGCAGACGTCACCGTGCAGCTCCGGCAGCGCCCAACCGGGACCTATGCGCCCGTCGTCGGCAATCCAGCCGACACCGCTGGTGCCATGACACACCTCGCTTCGGGAACCGCGGCGGCAACCCCGCGCCCACGGCCGCGCACGCACGCACGCACCCACGTCTTTGCAACACGCGCCAGCACAGCACAGCCCCCCACACCGGCCGGCGAACCTCCCGCACCAATCCGACAAGGTGGGCGGATTCCGACTCCTGCCCCTGGCGGGCTGCCCCTGCACGCACGGTGCCGGAGCGGCCCGCCAGAATGACCGGCAAACTGAACACCTGTATTGTCTGCCCGCAGGCTTCCAAATTCCGAGTAACAGCTGCGGCTGTCTCGGCCCGTGGCCTCCAGACCATGTCGTCGCGCGGCCTACCTACCGCTTGTCCATCCATCCATCCATCCATCCATCCATCCATCCATCCATCCATCCATCCATCCATCCATCCATCCATCCATCCATCCATCCATCCATCCATCCATCCATCCATCCATCCATCCATCCATCCATCCATCCATCCATCCATCCATCCATCCCAGCAGACACGGCACGGTAACACCAAGGCAAACATGACGGCCGCTGTGGCCGCTATCTGTGTCGAGTTGAGAGGGAAAGAGCGGGCCCTCTTCCTCCTCCGCCTCTGCAGTCACCGACATCGACACCGCCGGGCATGTTGCTGCTCCCGAAACGAATCAAATTTCGAAATCCGCCAGCACCAACATGGCATCGGTCGCGAGGTCCTGCTCCTCCCATTCTTCCGCCGGATGCTGCAGCTGCTCCGGCGACAGCGGCGGTGACAGGGGCAGCGGCGCCGGCGGCGGTGGCGGCGAGTCCGACGCCGACGCACCAACGAAACCCGTTAGAAGCCGAGATTGCTGATGCCAGGACGAAAGCGATGCGCGGGTGGCGTTGCTGATGCTCGTACCGTCCGCGGTCGGGCCATCGGCAGCCGCGCCGCCGCCGCCCGCGCTGCCCTCAGCGTCAGCGCCGGCACTGCTGACAGCGGACTTCGAGCTGCACTGCGCTGGGCTATTCGTGGCGGCGGGCTGGGCATCCATCCCACCCGGCATCTGGCTGGTCGAGGGCGAGAGAGATGGTGGCGGCTGCTTGGCGGACTGATCGTCGGAGCTGCCAGGCTGGACGCCTCTGCCCTTGCCGCTGCCGCCACAACGACGACCTCCAGAGGCGCCGCCGCCCGGTACGACGGGCGCGCCACTTGCAGCCATGCTGCTGCAGGGGGTTGTTGTGGTGGTGGCAATGATGCTCACGGCGGCGGTACCGACAGGGCCCCATGACGCGTCCAATCGCAGCTGAAGCCCCATACGGTCCGAATGTCCCGTCAGCGACGCAGTCTCGACGTGCTGCGGCTCTTGCCCGGCAGCTGCTCTGCTGCGCTTCGCAAAAGTGGCCTGCTGCGGCGGTGGCGTCACCGGTGGCGGCGGGACCGCAGCCGGCGGCAAGTTGGGCTGCATCTGCTTCCTCAGCATCGCAGCCAGCGGCCGCGGCGGCGGCGCCATCAGCGGCGGCGGCGGCGGCAGGTACTCAGCCGCCGCCGAAAAGTCGATACAGCAGGCAGCGGCCCCATCGGGCGCGTGAGAGCTGCCCAGCTTGGCGGGGCTGGAGGTGGTGGCGCCGGCGGCTTCGGCTCTTGGGATAGGGCCTGAGGGCTCACGGACGATCAAGGTCATCGTGGAGGCGCGGGGTAGGCGACTGCCCGGGATGCCGGTGCTGTAGTCTGGGCCGCCGCAGTCCCGGACTGCCTCGGCATTGCGACCAGTGTACCTGCGCGGGCGGTTTACGACAGTCACGACGGTGTACGACCTGCTACAGTATGACAACTTGACTAGTGCACGTGGGCAAGCCAAGGTTGTATGTAGGCGCAGGGGGCTGGGTGCGGGGGAAGAGCAAACCAAGGTGGGGTGCGTTCAGGGGGCTTCCGACGGACGCCATGGCCGAGGTCGCCGTGCAGCTTAGTCCCCAGAAACGAACGCCGATGGTGGCAAAGTTGGGGTGCAGGCACCGCACCTGGCGTGCCCCACATTCACAGGACCCGACGGCCATACAGGCAGTGGCTGAGCCCTGCGAGCCCCCGCCGACGCCAACGACTGCGGCCGCGGTGGCGGATGCTGCTGCGGGTACAGCCGCTGCTGCCCCGCGAGCCCGCTGCTGGCCTGCCGCGACGGCGTTGCCGCCGCCGTCACCGCCGCCGAATGCGGCGGCGACAGCGCCACTCCGCCGCGCGCCGCGACCGGCGCCGCCGCGATGGCGTTCCAGAACTCCAGCACTGGCAGCGCTTTGGCGCCCGTGTCGGCGGCGCAGGAGGAGAAGAGCCAGGCCTCCGACGACGTAACCTGCTCGGAGGAGGACTCCCGGCCGGCCGTCATCGAGGTATCCGCGTACGTGCACAGCTGCAGGCGGCAGCTGCTGGGCCGTCCCAGCGGCGACGTCCGCGGCGCGGCACTGCAGGCAGCCGACCGCTGCAGGGCCCCAGGGCTGCAGCCCTCCGCCTGCAGGAGGAGCAGTCGCTTGGCGGCCGACTGGGACCGCGGCAGGCTTCCGGTCACCTTCCAAGAGGATGAGGAGCAGAAGATCTGCGAGAGCGCGCCCACATCGTCCTCCTCGGATACGGAGGCGGAGGCGGATCTCCGGCCCCCGAGGTCGTCCGGGTCCGACGGCGACGGTCGACGCAGGTGGAGCGGGTGGGGCCGGGGCAGCGGGCCGCTGCGGCTCCCGGCCGTGTCCCCCGCGGCGCCGACCGCGCACCTGCCGGGCTGTCTGGGAGCGACGGCGGCGGCGGCGGCGGCTTTCGCAGCGGCGGCGATTGCGGCGGCAGTGGCGGCCGCGGTCGCAGCGGCGTTGGTGGCGTCGATGGGCGACATGCTCGGCGGCTCCATCCGACCCCGGCCCCGAGACTGTACGGCAGCAAAGACGCTCCGGTTGCTGATGGCGGCGAAACCGGCGCCGTGCGCCGTAGGTTTGGGATGGGACGCAGTGTCGCAGCCCGTGGAGGAGGCTCCCGTGCCTTCCGCAGCGCTTATCGCGGCGGCGGCGGCGGCAGCGATAGACCCGTCGCGGGCGGAGCTTTCCGTCTGAAGGCTCAGAGTCGCAGCCGGCGGCGCCCGCTGCCCCTGGCCCCGGGCGGCGATGACGGGGTGCCGTTCCACGACCCCGGTGTAGTCTTCTGGGGAATAAGCTCCGAAGCACTCCGCCAGCGGGTTGACCCGCTTCCGCTTCGGCTGGCGGCCCATGTCGCGCAGCAGCTGCCGCGGAGCAGCGGGCGCAAGCAAATGTGTGCCATTGCCGTTTGGAATGAAGGGCATGGAGCACGCGCAGTTGCTGGGCAGAAGTTGGGCATGAAGCCCAGCGCGATGACAGACTCCGTGCCAGACATTGCGGAGGGACTTGTGGAGGGGTTTGGAACTCATGGCACATACTAATTGACACGGCAGTCGTGTGATATTGTACCGCGCCTGTTTCTGTACCTACCTGGTCGTGGTACTGCATGCCGTACATCATGAGCACGGCACCGCGGCAGCGCTGCGCCGGCATGACGTCGCGTCGCCAGCGCTGCTGCTGGCGCACGTCGGCAGCCATGGCATCGGGCCCAGGCAGCTGTACGGCGCCCGTCAGCACGTGGGCCAACCACAGCGCCTGCAGACTGTCAGTTAGGATGTTGCTGTACGTGCTGACCTGTACGGCGGCATGGCAACGAGCGCGGTGAGGCCGGACATGGGCGTATGCGCATCGCAGCTCATCTGGGATACCCGGTTTCGACAAGGCCAGTTGGGGGGCGGAAGAGGCACCTACCTCGCTGCCCACAAAGGCGAGGTGCGGTACGGCGCACGGCAAGCAGTTGCGGTACAGGTACAGGCCGTCCTTTTGCAGGTCCAGCCGCTCGCGCATGTCTCGCTCGAAGTAGTCGTACGACTTCTCGTAGCCCGTGCAGTAAAGTACGACGTCGGCGGCGCGGACGCTGCCGTCCTGTGGGGCGGGCGGTCCGTTGTGCAACAATGTTAACACCCCGTCTGTTGCGGCGGATAGCGGAGATACCTGAAACAGCATGGCAATGCTTCAACGATGCCAAGGTACGACATGCATCAGACGCGCAATTCACCAAGCAGGGGCGACATGCACCAGTCTGCCCGCACAATGTTGTCGTACCTGCAAAATGACGCCGTTTCGTACGAATTGGTTGATTTCGCCTGCAGGTTCGTACGTGGGGTCAGAGGCCGTGAAATGACATGCCCAGTCAGATGTCGTACATTGCTATATTTCGTTCAGGATATATGGGCGAGAACCCCACACAGCCCGGTAGTTGGAATCAAGAAGCCCCGCGTTCCACAATGCCGTACATGTACTCCTATGCCGTACGGTCGACCGTGCTTACCCTTGATGGCGGTCAGGTTCTCGCACTGCATCATCCGGGCGTTGCTGTCGTCCAAGATCTGGCCCCCGTAAAAGAGGTCGCCCGGCAGGCTGACCTGAGGTTCAGCCCACTTCCCGCTGGACAAGCCGAACTTATTGGCGATTGCGGCCTGCAGACGTGAAAGTCGCATCCCATTGGCCAACGCACGACACATTCGCGTCCCACCTTCCTTGCCCACTTCCAGACTTTTCCAAGCCGGCCATCAAAGGAGCTTTCCACGCGGTACCTGCGAAAGGCACCCGCGCTGCAAGCCATGTCGCCATCCCCCTTCACATCCCACCGCCGCCTTCGCCACCACCACCACCCCATCGCCGCCGCCGCGGCTGCTGCAACCCGAGCACGTACCTCCACGCCTCGCCAGAAGAGCCGCTTCAGTGGCTGCACGACTGAGTGCACCGCCCGGTCCACCGGGCCGGCCGTGTAGTACGGCGGCAGCATCGCAGCGGCTGCGCGGCTGAACAGCAGCCGCCGCACCGGCACTCCCAGCAGCTGACGTGGCACGGGCCAGTGCAACTGGCGGTATAGCAATGTGACGGTGGCGGCGCAGCGGCTGGCCAGGAGGCCCGTGGCACAGTCCACGGCCGTCCTCCCGGCGCCCACAACCACGACCCGGCGGCCCCGGGCCACCGACATGTCCGTGAAGTCCTTGGCGTGGAGTTGCAGCCCCGCAAACAGCTCGGAGCCCTGAGAGCGGTGATTGCGAAATGGGGTTGCGAGCTTGGGGAGCCGCTCGGGGAAGCCGTTGCGGAGGCGGTTTATGCGGTGGGAGCGGTTGATGCGGTTTGTGCGGTTGGTTGGCCGACAGGCCCATTGACTCTGCGAGAGCCAAAGTACGCTGATGTATGGAGCAGCATCGGGAATGGTGTGCGGGTCAGGGTTCTGAGGCCCCAGGGGCCCCCAGTGATGCGACACGACTGTGTAGCGAAGAAAGATTTGTGTGTTACCAGGATGCCGTACCCGATAGCGAGGAATGTGCGGGCTGCTGTACATGCCCGAGCAAATGACCGTGTAGTCAACCTTGGTCTGCGCGAGGACGGGGATGGGAATACACTCGATTACATACATCCGATTTTTGTCAGAGGTCGAGCAGCTGCAGTCGCACTCTCCCATACGGTAGCTGGGCTCAGGACGGGTCAGGACCAGGTACAGCCCCATCGTGGCGACTGCACATCGACATGGAGTCCTCGCGGTGTGTAGCAATCTGGCCGAGTATCGAGTAGGCGTGCGTAGTGAGGAGGCTGCGGCTGCCACCACGGACAACTGGTACTTATTGTTTCTCGTAACATAAAGTAAAGACAACCGGTAGCGAGGCAGGAGAGCGTCCTCATCTTCCGGACGGATGGTCTTCAGGATGTACGGATGGGCGTGCGACGCCTAAAACGAGGGACGCGCGGGGATGAGGGATCCCTGCCGCGACATCAGTCAGCGAGTCACCCCGGCCAGCCCCGCGTGATCTGTGCGCGTAAAGACGGAAGTCGCCACCGGTCCCCACGCTGGAGTTGCCGGTGGCGTCAACCCCTGCGACGTGAAGTCCGCCTGCGCCCGTCATTTAATGCCCAGTCCTTCGTCTCTGCAGCCGAGCTGACCACCGCTCTGTCAGAGACGCGGGATGTTATCACACCTTGAAGAATTTTTCCTTGATCGAGTCGCAGAACAGCGCCTCCCACTGGCGGGACCCGGCGCACCAACGCAGCCGCAGCAGTTTGCAGTTCAGACGCACGTGCCTCATCAGGTCGAAACGCTCGGCATAAGCCTTGATGTACGTTTGGACTTGCAAGCCAGTGGGGTACTCCTCCTCGGGCTGGAGTTCCTTGGGCCATGTGAAGTCGGGAAATTGGTAGTGTCGCCAGGGAACTGAGTGCGTAGGAATGGGAGGCGAGGGGAGGCATGCGGGCGATGAATGGCAGTATCTGGTAACACATACGCTGTATAATGGCTGGTGACAGTCAATGTTACTTTGGGGCTTGCGGCTTAGGCCAGCGGCTTTGCATGGGAGAACTCTGTACGTCATCTCGGCCATGTTGCTCACCCAGGCTCACCCTTGATACGGTCCAAGTTGTCGAAGCAGATGAACGATTTAGGTAGGAGAGACAGCCACGGAATAAAAGCATGCTGCAGTGTGCACCCCGAAGAACCTACTTTGCAAGCCGAAGCCGTCGTAGTTTCGCGCCCAAACTCCTCCGATCTCTGGACATGCTTCTAAGACCAGAACCTACGGACACGTGAGTCAAATGGTCCCTCGAATGTGCCATTACAGGAAGGTGCGCATGTTTTAATTGATGCACCTGTGATGTACGCGACGTCCCCAACTGCCATGGACACAATGGGTTACCTGCACTCCGATACGCAGAAGCTGACGTGCCGTGCACAGCCCCGCCACACCTGCGCCGACTACCAGAGCACTTTCAAGGGCCCCACGTGAGGGCAGCAATGGAATGCTCCTGCTAGTTCTTGAGCTTTCAGTTGTCATGTCAATACCGTAATATTATGCTTGGCAGACCCGTGATCTTTATTCAAGCAATCAAATTGTATTTATAATTTTTAAATCACATGACCCAGTCAAAGTCCCCACATCTCGCGGCGAACGCGAAACTTGTAAGGGGTTGCCGCGTACGGCTCGATCGAATTATTACCTAACTTGATTCACATATCGCATACACGAATACAATAATTATAACATAATAATGCTTGAAAGAACCTCGTACAAAATAACGCAATTCTTCTGCTCGTCTGTCTGTCATGCGGATTTCAATTTCAACTGCCGTTAAGGCATAAATCATTTCTGTAAATTTATTTCATCCATAGGTATAGGTATAAAAACATGCTGCCTGCAAGCTTCCTTTCCCGACACCGCCGACGGTTGGGCATGATGAGGCACCCGCAGACCCATCCCAAATCCATCGTCAATCACCATATTTATAAATATTAAATCCTGCACATTATGAAAATTTTTGACAGGAAACCGTACAATATGTCAGTGGTTGGATTAGATACGTCGCACCTAGGGTCGCACTGAAACTGTCGATTATATCTCCAGCTGTCTTCAGACTGATGTGACATTTAATTCTTAATGTGCAATATTGACCAGATGCCAACAGCCTATTTCGAGGTCTTTGTGTTTGTCTCCAGAAGACCGGAACGTGTCCGGAGTTCTCCGGCAGAGTACATCCGTTCGTTTCGGTTGAAGGCTACGATACTGTGACCCCGAATGGATTGCCAGCCCGGCGCACTTGTGGTGGTGAGCTGATGTCTGTGGGTATTAACGAAATACGGTATGTTTGTGGATGACCGTTCTCTGAACAGCTCGACCGCCTCGACGCAGGGCGACACGCTCCCGTGTGAACTGTGTGTACCGATGACTCCGTGTGATCTCCGTCCCACAGGGTCCCACTGTCAATCAATACCTTTAGCGCCGGTGGGGTCCTTGAAGGTGAAGAACCGTGCTACGATGACGAATCTTACTACGAACAGACTTTTATGTGTAACAGAAGGCGCCTATGGCTGACAAATAATGACAGCACGGCTGCCAAGGACAGCCCTAAGCCTGTTGACCCACCACGCAACTTGTGGAGTGCGGCCCCTGCGGCAACCAGCTGGCCACAAAAACGACAGAATCATCAAGTATCTTATTCCTTCAGGTACCTCAATCCACAAGGCCAAACTCAGGCTGGCGACCCAGACTGTCCAGCTCTTTTGCACCCTGCCGGGCCTCTCGGGCCTCCCGGGCTTGCGAAGGCTTACAACATTTGCTCAAGGCCGGCTGCCTGCTTCACCCGTGTCTTGCTTTGACCCTTCTCACTAGGAGCTGGCCGGTGCAGGCCCCGCTACCGGACACGTCGCATTCTCCTCTGGCGGCCCCTTGCCGCAAGATTCCTTGCCACAGCCATTTTCAGCAGCGACCGTCGCAGGTGAGCCGGACTCGTCAGCCCCATCGCTCGTTCCGCCATCCCCAACAGGCCCTCCTGCCTCCGTCTCAACCTCCGAAACCTGCAGCGATTCAACCTCCGCCTGCTGCTGCTCCTGCTCCTGCTGCTGATGCTGATGCCCGTGCGATTGCGACCGGCCAGGCGCGCTGGCCTCTCCACTCCCGGCGCTGTCGCTTGTCGCTGCTGTCGCGCCTTCCGCCACTCCCGCCGCAGGTGCGGCTGTCGCGGCGGCCTGGCAGACGACCTTGTGCTGCGGCCAGTGCCCAACTTGACACGCCCGGGAGCAGTACCGTACGGTACGGCACCGACTGCACCACAGGAGCGGCGGGCCGCCGGGCTGTGGCTCAGCGTTGCAGGTCACGCACTGTGCAGCACCCGCGGCGGCGCCTGCGCGGCTGTCATGTACACCGGCCGCCAGAGCGCTTGAGGGCTGCGGCGCAGCCGGCTTTGTCGGCGCCTGATGATCGTTCTGCCGCTGCTGGTCCTGCTGCTGCGTCACTTGTTGTTGCTGGTGCTGCTGCTGCTGGAGGGCGGCCATCTTCGCCTGATCCGCCATCCGCACAATCATCATCATGGAGTGGCCCCAGTTGATGATCTGCTGGATTTGGCCCTTGAGCCAGGAGTGAGCGATGCGCGCGTCCACGCCCTCACCCACCTGTTTGCGCGGGACCCCGCGTCCAAGCCAGGGAGCGCGCAGTTGAGGCTATCTCAGGAGTGAAACGCACCCGTTCGCCTGGCGGATGCTCGCGATCCCTAACACAACACGTTTAAGCGGTTGCCGACGTCCTAGGGACCGCTGTGGCATGGTCATGCAAGATAAGCCCACTTGCATGAAAATCCGCGGCTTTTCGCATGCACGGCAGTATCTCGCCTCTCCGCACCACGGTGAGCTGCCTGGCTGTGGTTACCTGCCTGCCTGTGCGCTGGCAAGCCATCCAGCGTCCAACACCCACCAACCCACTCACCTCCATGACGGGCAGGTCCCTCGCTGCCTGCTCGCCCGTAAAACGCACGCCCCAGTCCTCCAGCTGCACTCCCAGCGCGGGCGCGATCGTCTCGATATGGCCCGCGAAGGCGCGGAAGAAGGACCCGTAGTCACCCGGGTACGGCCGCGTGAAGCCGGGCGAGCCGGCGGCGCCGGCCTGCGGGTCAGCGACGGCCGTGCGCAGGGCGCGCATGGTGTCCACGTATCCCTCTGCGGCGAGCCGGCGGGGACAGGGGGGATGCTTGGTCGAGCCCAAGGGGCAACCCAGAACCGTGTGACAATGAAACGTCGTGACGGGATCAGCGGGCCAAACCGCATGAAGCAGGGTGTCAAGCAACCGGGTCAACAGACCCCTGACGCGCTTCAAGCGTTCGCCACGTACCCGTGAACAGCCCGAAGCTGTGCTGGATGACGAAGCCGCACGAGTCGACCACGTCCTCCTCGCCGGTCCCCATGACGATGGTGGGCAGCCCCAGCAGCATCAACAGGTTGCGAACGGCGCCCTCCACGTGGAGCAGTAACCTGACACGGGGCCGCCGTCGCGAGCGCGGGCGCGGGTCGGACAGTCGCGCGCATGACAGGCATGGCGAAGGCACTAGTTCCATGTAAGTCGGAGACGGGGCCCGCTGAGCGTGCCTTCGCATGCGCCGGGTCTACAAGGCCAATCCGCAACATGCACTTAAGAAGAAACCCGTGACCCTCCCCCAAAACAACGCGCATCCCGCCCTGTATGCCCGTGTCCGTTCATGTCAGCCGCGGCCCAGCAGGCCGCCTCAACACGCGCAAAGCCGGAATACAATCATAACGCCGCGAACACGTGAGGTCCCACCCCACGCTACGCCGCAGTTCCGCACTTTTTCCGCGGCATGGGCTGCAGACGCAGATCCGCGTCCTCCGCATCCACTGCGCCGCCATCCCGCGACGGCGCAGCGTCCGATCCGTGCAGCTCGATCCGCCGCCGCAGCTCCACCAAGCCCTCTATCAGACCCTCCAACGCCGGCCGTAACGTTGCCAGGGTGCCCGACTTCAGCAGCCAGGCGCGCTGCGGAGCCAGGCCAGCCGCCGACAGCTCGATGCCTCGCGTGCCTAGCCCCCCCAGGTTTGCTGCGAAGCTGCATGCCTGGGCCGCCAGGGAGAGCCGGTCCTCAAATGTGTCATCATCCTGCATACTGCAGCTCACCGCGGACGCTGGCACCGGTCGCGCCGCGTCAGGCTCCTCCAAGGCCGCGACACGGGACACGGCGGCGTCCGCCGCGGCGGCGGCGGCGGCCCCGTCGCCGCGGTCCAGGGCCGCAGCCGCGATCTGCAGCGCCCGGCCAGCCATGTACGTCTGACGAAGCAGCTCGCGAAAGGCCACGCACTTGGGCGTGGAGGCGCGGGTGACCTCCCAGCAGGTCTGCAGGCAGCGCTGCGCTGTTGCTAGCCCGGCAGGGTTGAGCAGCGCCGCCGGGGAGACCGCCAGAAAAGTGAGCTGCGCCACCAGGAGCTCGCCCAGCTCAGGCTTGGCGGCGATCGCATCCATGCTGCCCGCGGCGCCCTCGGCGCGCAGTGTGATTGAGCAGAAGACCAGCACCACGGCTTGGCTGAGGCGGTGCGCCATATTTGCTACCCTGCGGCGGCCAGGGGCAGCAGTGGGCAAGTACTGGTTATCAGGAGTCGCGGTTAGCGGACGGACACCACTTCGCGTGAAGGAAATGGCATCAGCAGGGGCGGTTCGTGCGCGGCATCAGGTACGACTGGCCGCGGTGATGTTTCTTCGTCCCATTACCTGCGTACAGGTGCTTACTTTTCGTGGAGCCGCCAGAGAGAGTTCAAGAACTGGTGTTCCACGAGCGCCAGCGCCAGGCGGCGGTCGCTGCCCACCACGACGTCATTCAGCGCGATGAGCTGCCAATAAGATTGCGGGTTTCCGGGATCTAAGCCGGCTGCTGCCGTTATCAGGGTGCTTATTGCCAACGCAGAGTAAACTTTCTGTGAACCTGCTGTTTGCCCAACGTGGTCATCTAAGACCGCCTGCACCTGTGCAACCACAGGCTGGGCTAGCGCTATGCGCTCATCCAATGACCGAATGCTTGTGGCAGCGGCGAAGAAGGCTTTCCAGCCTGGTGGCCCGTTCGATCCTTTGCCCACCATGACACTTGCAAAAATGTCCAGAACACTATATGCTATACGAATAGTTAAAGGTTTATATCAACTTATCAGGAGACGAAATGGTAAATGGGTGCCGAAGAGCACTCAATATACACTCTTAGCAGCACCGAACGATAATCAGTGTTTGGCGGCGGAGTATTTGAAATGACAGAAGATGATCACCGGATCACCGGTTTGGCGCCTCTAGAAAATACGGCAACGGGCAACCAACGGTCAACACGCCATGTGAGCTCCTGATGTCCTAATGAATCAGCCAAAGCGTTCGAGATAATAATTTTTGGGTACTTTACTAATGCATTGCCGTTTAAGACCTCACAATGCCCATTGTAATCTTCGTGCAGCAAACACTGCTGGATGTTGTACCGCCGTCGAAGTCAATTTCGGCGAACGAGGCTGTCTGCAATTAGAGCCGTTCACATTCGCCGCAATCGCAACAAGAAATATTTGCCTCCCATCATCTTCGAGAGACACCGAGACTCCCAAAAGCGCGGACTCCCTCGAGGGCAAGGGGCAAGGAATCACTCGTTCGATTGGCCGATCACTACTACCCCGGGAACTAGTCTGTGGCCGTTGTCCCGCTTGATACGGGGTTGACAGACGACCGTCCGTGCGTCAGCGTTGAAACCGTACTCCGTAACATCAGGTATGGACTGGTTCTAAGCCACAACATGAGCCAGGATGGGCCGGAACAATGGTGTTCTTGGTGTGTAACACAAGAGCCCGTGGACTATGACAGGATCATAGTGGCCCAGAACAAGTCTATCCGCCAGGGGACACGCCTGCGCTCGCGACCGTCCAGGACAGGTCCCTCTGCATTAGTGTGGCCAGGGCGGCACATCCAGCAGGAAGACACCCCATGACTCCATCCAGGGCTGCGGCAGAGAGGTCCAACGGTAAGATCACGCAGGCGCAGTTGAAATTTTATGCCCGTACACAGGAAAGCATCAGGGGTTGCACCACGGTAGGAAATTCATGCATTTATATTACTCCAAAGTACGCCTTTACGCCGGGAGTAACTATTTAAGAATTACGGTTACGTCCCCAGGGGCAAATTGAAGGTACCAACCCTGCCATAGGCCAAGGAGGGCCAAGGTGTACGAAAAACCGCTGATGGCCGGTGCGTACATCGTACACCTTGGCCTATCATCAAGATGAACATCAGCACCATGAAGTGCCGCTGTGCTTTTGCCTTGTAATCTGACTATTATAGCTGATGTGCGGACTGGGAAATTGAAAGACATTGACTGGGAGGGGCATGGGACCCGATGGGACGCTGCAACTATCCGCGGCCCAAGACTCCTCCGTGTCACAATCACAATCATAATCACGCATGACACTGTCTGGGCGGCCCGACTACGCTTGCCGATTCTGCGTAAGGGAGGCTTATTTCGTTGCGCCGCCCGGTAGACAGCTTAAAGACAGCTTAAACCGAACACCGCGGCAACCATCCTTCACGACAACGCGACACCCCAGCCCATTACGGTCACCGAAACGCACGGCAGGGTTGGTACCGGAATGTTTTGCCCCTGGGGGCGTAACCGTTATTCTGAAATAACTACGCCCGGCGACAGGGAAAAAGGGAAATGGTGAATGGCAAAGGATCGCAAGGCTTGGCACAATAGGGCATGAGGGTTTTGGAATACACGAAGATTTTGTTGCGGATGACATTAAAATACGGCAACTCCGGCTTCTAGTGAGTTGTTGTCTATGTTATAGCATCACTGAGGCAGGCTGAGGCCGCCATAAGTTGCCTTGGGCAGCTGCTTTCGAACAACCGTCACCAGCAAACCCTGTGTTTGTACTAACGTCTTATGCATCTTAGTGGTATGCAACCAATACAGTTACTATGATGAAGTGTGCAGGGTCTGACACGCCAACATGATTGTGCCGCTGCGTTGCCGCTGCGTTTGCCTCGGGCGTCCCATGGCTCTCGGGTCTTTCTCGAAAGAACGGCAGCCCATCAGCGTCACAGCCTATATTTCGACGTATTATGATTGATCAATTTAACAAACTCTGACCTGCGAATATCCGCGAACTGACGCTGTGTAACTTGAAAAGTGCCCGTTACCAGCTTCCTACCCGTAGAATGGTTGCAATACATCAAACCTCTAATGGCTGTGTTAACACAAATTGCAATAAATTGAATGTCCGATCCTCCAGGCAAATTTAGGAAATCGCGGGCCCACCCTGGAGTGCTGGTCCTCAGTTAGGGGAGGGACGCTCCCTGCATGCCCTCTCTTTAGGCCCTGCAATAAAGCGGGCCACTCTGCCTTACAAAGCTTTTGCTTGCAATCCTTTTGCGGGCCTGAGTGCCTTTTTTGGTAAGCCCGCCACTAGGTTAAATTGTCACTAGCGCCGTCTCACACGCCGAGAACTTGCCTCCGCAGAAGCAAACCAGCAGACATGGCTGCACCACCGGTTGAGCTGCGCACTGGTTTTGATGACCGCGCCTTCGACACGAAGATGCAGGCCTTGTAAGTTGCCGCCGCCCTTGACGCAGTCCGCACAAGATGATGTCTCGCCGCTAAGGAAACCGCTGATGGCATCATTGTTTTTCGCTCTGCAGCCTGACCAACAACACGGATAACTTTTACACTGACTGGGAGGAGAGCTTTGACAGTTTCGACCAGATGAACCTGCATGAGAACCTGCTGCGCGGTATCTACGCCTATGGTAGGTTTAATACTGTTGACCTTGCAGCGGTCCCTCAATATTTAAATAGCAGCTGGTCCGTGAGCCTGGAATCTTGGACTTGGAGCTGTCGCCCGTGGGTGCCCTGGACGAGGCTGTGTGGTCCGTGCGCCCCAAGAGCTCCACACGGGTTGTGCCGCCGGTGTCGCTGCGATGTACGGTTCATGTGAATGCGCCGTACTGACATATTGCGTTGTTTCCGAACGTGGCCAGTCCCCTACCGAGCCAGACGCAGCTGACTGTCACCCTTTGGGACGCCATGCCATAGATTTAGTGTATATCGCTTGGAAGATGCATGTAAGATGCCCGCCGCGTGGCTGCGGCCTGTGCGCCTTCGAGCTGCGTCTGGCTCGATGGCTGACTGGTCTCAATCGTGAACCCGTGTTGAGCTGCGGCGCAACATCGAGGGCGCTGGGGCAAAGTCGTTCTTGTGTGTTGGCACCTATGCTTCCAGTGGTAGTTTGGAGCCATCAGTCTCCATGTCGCCGCTGGTATAAACGCGGACCCCTACCCCATCGCCCTGGTGGCACATCTCCCGCTCAGGTTTCGAGAAGCCGTCGGCCATTCAGTCCAAGGGTATCGTGCCCTTCACCAAGGGTCTGGATGTGATTCAGCAGGCTCAGTCGGGCACGGGCAAGACCGCCACGTTCTGCGCGGGCATTCTCAACAACCTGGACTACAACCTGAACGAGTGCCAGGCGCTGGTCCTGGCCCCGACCCGTGAGCTGGCGCAGCAGATTGAGAAGGTCATGCGCGCTCTGGGCGACTTCCTGCAGGTCAAGTGCCACGCCTGCGTCGGCGGCACCAGCGTGCGCGAGGATGCCCGCATCCTGGGCGCCGGCGTGCAGGTGGTCGTGGGCACCCCCGGTCGCGTGTTCGATATGCTGCGCCGCCGCTACCTGCGCGCGGACAACATCAAGATGTTCGTTCTGGACGAGGCCGATGAGATGCTGTCTCGCGGTTTCAAGGACCAGATTTACGACATCTTCCAGCTGCTGCCGCCGAAGCTGCAGGTGGGCGCGTGGGCGCTCGCGGCGGTGTTGAATGCGACGTGGTGTAGCGGAGGCTTGTGTTGTATTTGATTTTTGAAGCAATGGGTAAATCGTTTGGAGAATCTAATCAGCGGGCGTAGCGGCCTGCGCCGCATTGCATACGTCTTGGCATCAAGTCACTGGACGGACAGCCGGATGCGGAATAGCTATGGAGAGCGGCCAGCAATGCGGCGGAAACGGACGTCAGCGGACTTCGCAGCAGCTGCAGCAACAGCTATTGCTGCGGCAGCCTGGTCAGATCACCTCAATTGCGGAAGCAGCAGCAGGAGCGACGGAGTTGTGGTGGCTGCCTGCTACTCACGGTCTGACATCAGAGGCGACGATGACACGGACGCAATGCAAGAGTTCGCACTGCGAGGGCCCTGCAGTAGGGTCCTTGTCACCATTGCCGCCGCCGGTCAAGTGGCAGGCAGATGACACCGCAGTAATGGTTGCAGCTTTCCAATCCGTGGACCGATAGCGCCCATGAAGCCAGGGGAAATCATGGGCAGGGCCACGGTGCAGCAGCTGCAGATGCAGCTCGGCGGCGAGCATCATCCCAACACAGCGGTGGTTTCAGGAATGTGATTCCGGGCGAGACTGTAGCGGGCATGCGCTCGCACGCGTCGTTCCACTTCGCCGCTGAGTGCCTGCATTGCGGCAATTGAGTGCAGCGGGGCTGCTGCGGGTGCTGCTTTGAATGCCAGGCCTGTCAAGGCGCGAAAATGACCAATTGTATGGGTGATCACTTTTTCGGCCCCCAGGTGGGCGTGTTCTCCGCCACGCTGCCCCCCGAGGCGCTGGAGATCACCCGCAAGTTCATGAACAAGCCGGTAAGGCTAAGGGTCGTTCTTGTATGGTGTTGGGTTTTGACCATTTCCGACAGAGGCATGGTTTAAAAACCTTGGTTTTCATCCGGTAGCGTGCATCAGTTCACGATTGAAAGCCGACGGTTTAAAGCCGATGCTTGCGTACCGGCATGTTTACGCCGGTAAATCGGGTCAGCTCACACAGTTGAAATGAGCACCTTTGCATGGATTAGGTCACCATGCTCTCGGTCTGGGTACTACTTTTCCCGATAGGTGCGCATTCTGGTCAAGCGCGATGAGCTCACCCTGGAGGGTATCAAGCAGTTCTACGTCAACGTGGACAAGGAGGAGTGGAAGCTGGACACTCTGTGCGACCTGTACGAGACGCTGGCCATCACGCAGTCGGTTATCTTCGCCAACACTCGCCGCAAGGTAGGCCGTTCCTGCAAAATTTGTTTACACGGCGAGACTTACAACTGCAAACAAGCCGTATGCTGAACGTTTATGACAGCGACCGGGTGTGCAAGTTGGGCCGGACAGCGAAGCTATGCAGGAACAGGTTGATGTGCCTCATGATTATGTTCCGATCGACCCGCTCACAGCCGGCTAAGCTGGTCGAACCCGGCCTATCCCCAGGTCGACTGGCTCACGGACAAGATGCGCGAGCGCGACCACACTGTGTCGGCCACTCACGGCGACATGGACCAGAACACCCGCGACGTGATTATGCGGGAGTTCCGCTCCGGGTCGTCGCGTGTGCTCATCACCACCGATCTCCTGGCGCGCGGCATCGACGTGCAGCAGGTGTCGCTGGTGATCAACTACGATCTGCCCACGCAGCCGGAGAACTACCTGCACCGCATTGGTCGTTCCGGCCGCTTTGGTCGCAAGGGTGTGGCGATCAACTTTGTCACCAAGGTTGGTGTGACATTTGTTTTAGATAAATTTCTTTCCGCTCTGGGAGGAGTATGGCATAAACGATAAATTCGAGACGGTTTGCGCAAAGATATGTAGTGGAGATACCCGAGAGGGTTCTGAGGGCATCCGAATGAAACAATACATGATGTTTGGCATCAATGCCATGGAAGACTTGAAAGCCGCTGCCGTTGCAATCCGCACCTGCAGGACGATGAGCGCATGCTCCAGGACATCCAGCGGTTCTACAACACCGTCATTGAGGAGTTGCCGTCCAACGTGGCCGACCTCATCTAAGCGCTTTGTGGCAGCTTGGCAGTGCCGACGTCTGGAACCATACAAATGAAGGAAAGGCTGCAGGATGCTGGGGTTGCTGAGCCGCAGCTCCACCCCAAGGCTGCTGTTGCGGACATGGAGCCATTGCGTGCTGCTGGTGCCGCTGCTGTGATGCGTTGCAATGCTGCATGCCGGCTTAAGGGATTGCCCTCGCTCCACCTTGCGTGTGTGTTATGAGTGTGGCTGCCGGCGAAAGTTCTTTGATGGTTGGAATACAGCTGCAGGAGAGATTTTGCCGTATTTGTACGGCAGCACTCGGTATTCGTTCATCACTGGGTGTGCGCTGTATCGTCTCCGTACCGGACGCGTATCGCCCTGACCTCTTGCCCGCTGACCACGTTGCAATCTTGTAAGGGAGACAGTCATGATCACCCTTTCCCGCAGCAACTGGATTTCATGGATGTACTTGCAGCGCAAGGTTTGGCGGAAAGAGATCTGTACTGACGACGAGAAGTACTGAACTCGATAACTGCTCGCGTGATTTCTCATCAGATACAGATTATGTGCCAGTATATAATTGCAGTCAGGACAAATACAATTTTAAGCAAATGTTACAGGGGGGGCTTAATTGTAAGCAAATGTTACAGAAGGGACCAGCAATCCACACTTTGGAATTGTCGTATCGTGCCCAAAGCAGACAACGCATACATGCCACACAGCACATGCCGTACCAAAGCTTCAAGGTTCTTGAATTGTCTTACGTACGTGTATTTCTTGCCTATGTTAATTTCAACATTCACACAGGATACCTGTCGTATCGTTTATTGCACGCTTCAAAGCATAGTTAAGCGGTGTTAAGTTACTTAATCATAATTTGAACTCTTGAACATTCTGAATAGTGAGCTGAGCGTAGTACTCAGCCGAAGCATTACTATTACTTCATATTTACACAGTCTCGAATGACTGATCCAGCGCTGCCTTGGGCTCTTCCTGTTCCGGATGCGGAGGCCGAGGAGAAAGCTGAGGCACCCGAGGAACAAAAGTCTGGCAGCGAAGAGCAGAGTGCAATTAAATTCCTTACGCTTGAATCGGCTGGCGTTGCTGCCGGTGGACGGATAGAGGTTGGACCGCTGTTAACGCTTTTGTAACGTTGCGGATCTATGGATGAACACTGACGGTTTTCCTTGGGCTGCGCAGGTTAGCTGGCAGGTGGAGCCGGACGAGGGAGAAGCCTATTTTCGGGTACATAAGGGTTATCACCTTAAGTATGTATGGCACGACAGGCCTGCCTACCCGGGGTCTTACGCCTTGAATGGACGCCGTTGTGCAGTGGTGGGGTGCAACCGTAGTGGGGCCAAGCGAACAGAAGGACGCGGACCGGCCCGAAGCGCCTGTGTACGAGCTGCTGTAAGTACCAACGGAGAAGGCCCATGACCGTGGCGTGCGACCGATTGCTCCTTGCATCAATCAGCTTATACGCATTGCCAAGTACTTCCCCATGTTACCCTGCAGTTACGACTCCCACGAGGACTTTGAGCAGGAGCGCGGCCACGTGATCTTCGTCACCGACCGTAAGCCCTGTGTTGCCGGGCCTCGTGCTGTGCGTCCAGCGCTCGGCACGCTACCTCTCCTGCCATCGATAATCTCCCTACCTCGACAAGGCGACCATACCAGCTGTGGAAATGGAGTCTAGCCGGGCGCACCGCACATGTCGACTGCAATTGTGTGGTCAACTACTATTCGTGCCCTGCGCTGTCTCGTAGATGCTCTACGCCAGTTGGACCAGGCGGACGAGCTTGCATGGCGGCGCGAAGGCGACATGTGGGACGGTTACTCGGACGATGTAAGCTTAATCCTTTCAGCCGCGACGGAATCAGCTGCCAATTGTGACCATCTTAAAATGATTCCATGCCCAAGTACCATCGGGGCATGGTCACCTGCGCATGCTGCAGGGCCGAATGCATGCCTACTGTATCCGGGGCAAATTTGCCGCGAAGGACCCGCTTGTTATGAAAGTCCTTGGGTTTTGCCCGAAGTCGAAATGGCAGGGTAATGGTGATTTAGCCGCGCGCTCCCATTTCATTCAACAGGACGACAGCAGCCAGGGAGAAGAGGCGACTGACGGTGACGCCCTGCTTACCATGGACGACCTGAAAGAACTGGGCGATAAATTCGAAAGGTGATATCCAACAGCACTCGGTGCTCCGACCGACGTCGACGCAATGCATTAGCATGCAAGGGCATTTTCATCCGCCAACGGAGCGGGCACGTCCGCTGTTCTTGCGAACGCCTGCCATAGGTGACGTACACGATTTTACTGTAACAATACTGCTGCCCCCGGCGGCGATTGCTGGCTGTTGGTGTCCTCCTCTCTGACCCTGCACGGCCATGCCTGGGCATCGAGCAGGCGGGAGCTCGGCGGGCGCAAGCTGGAGGACGTAGAGCAGGAGGCGCTGCAGTCGATGGAGCCCAGCAAGCGGATCGCCATGGCGGCTGGCTTCCGGGACTTCGCAGACAACCTACTGTGAGCACGAAAAGAACGAAGTGGTCCGCGCATCGGGAGGGCAAGTGTTGTGGTGGGACAAGAGGGAGACACGCTGGGATCTGCAACATGCAACACCTCGGACACAAAGCGTGCTTGCAGTTCAGGCATCTGGCTGACGCCTACATGGGTTGTGTCGAGGGCTGCGGCTTGCCGGGCGGATCGCGTTGGACTCCGTAGGTTTGTGACATGCCCCGCGTTAGACGATCCTGCCGATCCGATTGGTGGATTCTGCCGATCCCCGAAGTGAGCGCGCTAACGTACTGCCCTGGGCTTCGTGAGGCGACGTAAAAGTAAGACAGTTTTTCTCGCTCGCTGTTTCGCCCTGTTCGCCCGCAGTTCTTTCCTCCAAGAGCGCATGAGTGCCGAAGACGGCGGCGTGGTGACGGCGGAGCACGTGAAAGCCTTCACCGAGTCACTACAGAAGAAGCAGCGCACACGCTAAACGCGCCTTGTATCACAATAACAGCAGGCGTAGCGCACTGATGTGCGCCGCCTTATGAACTGCTGTCATCTAATACGGGTGTTAACTTCTTCGAGCATATGGAACGACCAGGACACGTCGCTAGGATTTGGCGCCGGGCGCTAGGATTTGGCTCGATTGTTAGGAGCGGCTCAACTGATAGAACTGTCCCAGTATTGCCTAAATATCCTGATTTCGTAGTGGCGCTTTCCCACTGTACCATAGTAGTATCGACACCGCATGAGTACTGACGAAAGGCGCCCGGTTGGAACATGTACAGATTGCTTCTTACCGCATGCGGAACCTAGGGCTTCGCAATTTTGCTGTCATGTCGTTTGTCCAGGCAACAAACTGACCGGGATCACCTACTGAGGTTGCAGTTGGTTTTGGACTCACAGCCGTACGTGACCGTGCATGGATAATGCGCGTCTTTTTCCTTAGCTGCGTGCTAGTGCTCTTAGCGTCCTGCTCGGACGTTCTGAGGGCAGGAAAAGCCTGGCGACGCGGTTATGACAGACCCTGTAATGCAAGAACTACGACTCAGACGTCGAGCGTTACGACAGGCCACGATTACAGCGTGCAATCCGACAATCGCACATTCGTGTTCATCAAGCTTGCAGGCGCCCACAAATTATTGCAATACGATAAATTAACATATGCCATCTCATCAACGCAGCAAAGTGTGCACAAGCAGCATCTATCTGCTGAAAATGCACCGTGTGACTTTTCCAAGACACGCAAGGACAGTTCAGTATTGGAACGCCCGAGTTGCACGCATGCAGTGGCAGCGTTGTTACGTGTCCGTGTTTGCCTCAATTCTCGCCCGGTTGCCAAGATTCCTGCCAGATCATTTAGGCGTGTGCGTGTCGCCACTACTGCGCCTTGATGTTAGCGAAGGCGCCGTGGCTGATTTTTCTTTTCGCAGGCCATTGCACGGACTGCCTAGCGATTACGCGTCTGGGTTTTATTCTTGAGTCTGCCGGGCGCGCAGAATGCCCGCGTTTTGACGGCTTCACCTCTACTTAAGCTCCATCGACCGCAACAAAGAAACATGCGTTGACGGCAACTCGCTTGGAGGATCGGATCGGAAGGGATATCTTATAGGGTCACTCGCAGCCTGCCTCGCTCGTCAGCAGGTGCCAGCCAAGTCTGGGCTGACGGGTGGACATGGCTGTCCGCTACGAGGAGGAGCAACCCAGCTCCAGGGAATGCGGTAGGTCTGTCTGCGGCCATGCGTGGTTGGTCGCAGACTCCACCCTGATGAGTTTCTGCCCCGATGTGCGGCCCTTGAACAATGCAGCAAACTGCGGCGCATCGGACAACCTCCTGCGATGCAGCCGCTGCCGTTCCGAGTGGTTCTGTTCAATGAAGTGCCACAAGGTAGAGCACGCAGGCGGCGCAGAACTGAGGTTGCCAAGCGTCAAAGCCAACCTTCGAAAGTCACTGATACCCCGCCCGTTTAGTCAAATACAGATGGCTCACTACCGGGGCGCGCGCTGGTGACAGAGGAGAACGTGTACATTGATTGCAGCCAGGGCGAGACGCGAGAGCACCATTGATGCGTGGCACCTGTGCTTTGTGCACTGTAATGTAACCGTTACAAGGTGGACCCGTATCCCGACCGGGTGTGCACTGCCTGATGAATATGCGCCCTTTGCATATGTACGCCCCTTGGCGTACAGTCGTACTGGCCCTTCCACAGGCAGAGCTGCCGGAGGAACGAATTTGCAGATGCCTTGGAGGACAACGACCCGCGGTTCGCGGCGTGGCTGCGGCGGCACGGGAAGCAAGCCGTTCTTGGCGACGGTAAGCCGGGATCCAGGAGCAGCACTGCTTGGTTGACCCCGCCCTAGACACAACCAAAGGCACGCATGACGCAGCCTAGCAACGCGTCCTTGGATGCGTGCGTAAATCGTGCCGTTTTTCGTCCCATGCACAGTAACCAATCAATAGTCGTGAAAGGTACGTATTAGCGCAAACTGTCTCCGCCGGCCGCTCCCAACTTTGTGACGTCCCTGTCCGTCTGCGTCACAGATGAGGTGGAGCGGCTGGAGCGTGCCTCCAGGGCAGTGTGCGGGACTGACCGCAAAGAGGTGATGCAGTCCATGTACGGCCGACTGGATCCAAAACCCGAAGGTGCGCACGAGGCATCGATTACGGTACACCCGCATGAAGAGGGCTGCAGCTTGCAGGGATGGCGGACGGAGCGAAGTGCACACCCAGGCGTCGTTGGCTTTGTACGGACGTCTCCATATTTCGGTAGTCATCACCGCTTCTGCCGATGTACGACCGTCAGGGCCGACGTACAGCTCCGCTGAGCGGCTGCGAGTGCTGGAGCGCGAACGCGAGGAGGCCATGCAGGTGTGCGGTCCCTTGCGGTCCGATGTGCCCGGCGCGTCTCCGAAGGATCACCGCATGATGAGCGAGTGCCGTCGGGGTTTAAGAGTGCGTGAGGAATGTACGCAGCCGAGTGCAACGAATCGGCGAAAATCCCAGATCTGCCAGTTGCAAGACGCCTGGCCTCAGAGTATTGGCGTCAGGTGCATCCAGTGCAACGCCCGTTCGTGTAAATCGCGGTCAGCAGCCAACATAGATAGAAAGTAAGCGTCAGCAGCTTCCTTGCCCGCAATCCCCGTCCATGTCGGAGGGTCATTCCTGCGGCTGCTGCATGTGGTAACGGCGCGTTTGCACCACACGTCGCCACACGGCTCCCGCAGCCCCTTAGGACTACGGTTGCATTTGCTATCCGTAAGGTTCGTTCCCATTGGTAACGACTCGTGTCCACAGGCGCGCATGATGAGCCGCCAGGACCGTGCCTGGTCCGCTATCGCTGTCGAGCACGGCATGGGGATGGAGTGCGCAAGGTACGGGCGCTGCCGAGGTATGGCACAGCAGATCTGAGCATCTGACTGCTCGCGGTTCCCTTGCTCATGCTCAACCTGCGCGCCATCGAAGCGGGATACCCGGGGTACTGTCGACTGAGTAGGCCTGATGCCGATAGTCGATGTCATGACTGGGCTTGCAAATCCATTTATTCAGCTTGGATTGCACTCCTCACAGCGTGGGACTGGGTGTGCCTCGACTGTATTCTTTGCACCCCCTAGTCCCTACGGCGTGGTAACGTAGTGAATGGTTGTCCACTCGCGCGTCGCTGTGCAACAGGTACAAGTGGACACAGAACCAGTCCCACGTTTACGTGTATGTACGTTTAGCTTCGGGGGTGTCCGCCGCCATGCTCCGAGTAAAGCTCGGGACGTCTTCACTGTCCGTGGCCCTGGGCGGAGACGAGCAGTGCACCCTGCTGGATGGCAAACTGTACGGCGCCGTCAAGGCTGAGCACAGCACGTGGTTCGTGGGTGAGCGGATGCAGCCATGCGGTTCGGGCGTGGCCACATACGGTATACATGCTGTTCAGCAAGCAGCTCTGGGGCGGCTCCGGGCGGGCCCAACATCTCCAAGTCAGGCGATGGCTGGCTGCTTGATGCTGCCTTTTATTCTCATGCATGATATCTGTACCGGGCATTGGTATCCCACTAGCCATGTGGTCGTACACCTGCAGCGGTACTAGTACGGCACTCGAACAGCACGTAATAGACAGTCCGTCCTTTTCTCACGCTGGCATTCGGGTACCTCCGGTCGTGACGGTTGAATGCATGAATGAATGAAGCAATGAACGTTACAGCGGACCCTGAAAAGGGGTGTCAGGCCCCAATGGGTGTTGGGCACGGCGAGGGCACTGGTACTGGCACAGGGTCAACTGTGGATACCAGGGTAAGCCCCAGCAGGCCCCACCGACAAGGCGGCAAGACACCTCCACACGGTTGTCGTAGCAGCCACCCCATGTCCCTTATATCAATAAAAACAGCGAAACCGCTAGAGAGCACCAAACCCCACACTCCCGCCCCTCAACGCCGGCGCATGCGTGCGCCGCAGACGATGGCGTCCTGCACATCCAGCTGCTGAAGGTCTGCCGACGCGGCCACTATGCCCCCGGAACCACCAACGCCAACACCTGGTGGCGCTCCTTGTGGGAGGCATGCCCACCGCTGGAGACCCTGCCGCGTCCCCACCCGCCAACACGATACTACTGGTGAGCTTGCAGCCCAGCGAACATCCTTTCCATCAAGCCGATATATGGGCTCGTAAAACGATCGTCACAAAACTGCGTATAGCACTGGCAGTTGAAAGAACCTGCGTCAAGGATACCGTGTCAGAGAACCGTTGCGGATATTCCGCAACATCGTCCATGTGTGCCGAACACCCCACGTCCTCACCACATGCACTGATCCCAACGGGAACGCACCGCCGGGCGGCGCGGCTTACTAGATGGTTTCGTTCCAGGTCCTTTGAGGCGCCTTGTCCCGCTGTCGGTTCTCGTGTATCTGACGCCCAGGGCGGAGTACGAGGAGGGCGACTTGCCGCCGTCACTCCCGGCACGGCCGCTGAAGTCCAATGGACACCAAAGCCCATCCCACGGCGCTGGTCAGCAGGACACTACGCAGCCCCCAGCGGCGCAGGTTCACGCCCAGCCAGCCATCACGATGACGGAGTGAGACTGTGAGACTATGCCTGGCAAATCAAGGGGCAGCGCCGTCACGTATCCATCCCCCGCCGCATGCACCGGTGTGGCAGCTGCCACAAACGCACATGCTGGTCTCGTGGTACGCAACGGCGATTCTGCGTTGCCCACGCAAGTACATGAACGATTGAGTGTTGCAGCGGACCCCAAATGGCAATCGATCAGCGTCAACCGAACCTCTGCGGGGCCCCGCCGTCAATGTAAGGATTTGGAGTGTGCGGCCCCCTGGGTCCTCCCTCCTCGTTTACTGGTGCGGCCGCCGGGCGGCGCAGCCAGCAGATTCCCAGAGAGAGGTGCCGTCTGGGTGCATCCCAGCTGGGAGCCCATCGGCTTGGTGCCGCGTTGAATGTGCCTTGATTTGACGTGGGCGTACTCGACCAAGCTGCGTGTTGCAGCTTTGAACACACTCAACTGGTTTGATCAGTTTTATGGTTGTTCACTTCGTGTCATGCCTGTAAACATCAAGGCACATGCCTGAACACCTACCGCCGCACCATTTCTATCTGCTGCACCCACGATTTTGACAGTACGGTGCGTGCGTCGAGGCCGGCACGGCCCGATGATGTGCGGGGCCGGCAGCCTTGCTTGATGTGATAACAAGCAACCAAGCCTTGCCATACCGTACTAAGTGTTGCCGTATTCGCACGTCAAAGGCCAAGTACAAGTTTACATGTATACACACGCACAGCCAACCCAAGTTTGACGCCATACATGCCTGCCCATCGGTATGTACATGCTTCCATCCCGATGACCCTTGTGCGCGGCCCCCAAGCGTGTGCTGACCACAGCCACGCACCATGTCCGTCAGCGACACGTACGTAAGCGACACAGAGAGTGCGCCCTCTTGCTGCGCGACCTATGTATGGGCACCCGAGTCAATGTGTGCGCGTACCAGCGCGTACGCTTACGTGCGTACGTGTGCATGTGTATCTGCATGTCCGCACACCCCCAGCAGGCATGCACGCGCACATACACGGCAAATAAAGCTTCGCTCGTTCGTTCATCTATCACTCGCTGCAAGCAGCACACCCACCTACATATGTACGTTAACCTTAATTTGTTGAGCGGTGGCCTAGAAGCAAGATCGAATAAAGGCAATGCGGCAACCCGACGGCGTCGAGCGAGCGGTACGCCCGCTCCAAACAGCACAAATCGAGTACATCAGTGCGCATGTCCGCGACGCATACCTGCCGTGCGCGGTAGCACCAGCAGCAAGCACGTACACCGCGAGCGTTTTCATCTGCCCAGCCATCGATCAATGCCTCGGTGCGTATTCGTATGTGCGAATGTGCAGCGCACCAGGCGCATGAACTCTTTGCAACCGGCACGCCATCAGGCCGCAGCCTGCCACACGCAGGCGTCAGCAGTATTATCGGGAGCGAGTAGCAACGATCGACCACGAAACAAGCACATTGCTGCTGCGAGACGCTAGCCAGCAGTGATCTACCTTCAGCATACATGTGTATGTGCTCGCTATAGTCTGCTGGGGCCCTGCCCCACGCAACTTACTGTTCATGCACAAGTGGTAATTTATTCACAGCGAGCCCCCGAACTTGCCAAATAAAGACGCAACAAATGCATGGCAAACCAGGACAGACCACCAGCAGCGAGCTGTTTGCAACAGCGGAATAATAAAGGATCGTGACTTATTGGCTTATCGTGCACCGACGCGCCTCGAGGCACATCTATCTTATCTATCTATCGTCGCCAGGCAGCATGTGCGTGTCGTACCCCCGGTTCACAACAAAATCTCATCACCACGGCGCAATTATGATGTAACTAAGACTGAAAAGGCTCAACAGACCAACAAAAACAGATTTATGATACCTGCTCCCGCCATGTGCATATCAACCCTACCACCCTCCTTGCTTACTTATGACACGCACGTCCACAGTCTGCTTGACTGTACATTGTGTGTGGGCTCTGTCGACGAGTGGTTGCTTGTTATGTAGCAGGGCTGGCGAGGCAGATAGACGAAAAAATAAATAGATAGATAGGTATGAACATTTTTAAATATGTAGGTAGGCAGGCCCGGTGGTCGAATGAGGTCTTCGCCCCAACGGAGCATACAACGCGTTCGTACCATTCGTCAATCGTTCGGGTGCATTAAAGTAGATAGGTATCGTAGCCACTACGCGTGCGTGCGTGCTTTGTAAATGTGCACCGGCCTAGACCTATCTAGCCAGGACTGCATGTAGAAGAAGGACGGCTGCCAAAGCATCGGCACATACACATCAGGCCGCTGTCAGGAACCACTTTTCATCTTCATTAAGCAAGTGGTGCAGTAAGAACTGGTAGCATTTCTTTCAGCGAGCGAAGCTGGCAACCACCGCGTGCGACGGGGCCAGCAGCCGCGCTCAGTTTGCCTCCAACGAAAATGGGATAGGAGCGTGTGAACGGCTTGCTGGCTTATCATCACCATCTACTGCTGACAACCCTGCCCCATCGCCGCTACCTCAACATCGATCCGGGTGAGCGCGGCTGCTCAGCGAACCACTTCCACGCGTTCTGGTTGCGCTTCTTGTGCCGGTTTCACATAGGCCTCTTCAGCTCTTCTCGCTGCTTGTCCTCGGCCGGCGTTGGCGCGGGCGCCACCACGGCTTCTGCGACACCCGCAGCGGGTGCTCCAAGCGTAGTACACAGCCGTAACCGTGATTGGCACGACCGCCCTGAGGAAGAGGAAGATCACCTGCGGGGCAAGGAAATAAAGACATATATACAGCGGCCGGCACAGCAGCAGGCCCGCGCGCGGGAGTTGGTCGGTAGTAGTGGTAATAAGTACATACTGCCGAAGCGTATCGAAGCGTTGTGAAGTAGGTGTCGTACGTAGGAGTCAAGAGTCAACGACCAAGTAAATAAATGCGTGGGTTATGATAGGCCCTTCAAGCCCGTGAACCCCGGCCACGGGCAGCTGCGTGCTGCCATCCATCTAGCAGGTACCTGCCTTGATTGTCTGCTCTAGCTACATCGATCCATGTACAGTACGTTCCCTCATAAGGCTCCCAGGTGCACACAAACCTGGGTTGCCAGGACGACTATCTCGAAGAGGAACATGGCGTCACAGAGACTGTGTGTCAAGTCACCGTGGCGGTCGCCTTGCTGGCTGCTGTCCACAGGATCTTTCGTTGGCGACGACGACGTCACTGACGCTACGAGTCGGTCAACTGTTTTCATTGGCGTCCCGCCCACCACCGACAAGACGACCAGGCACGCGCAGATGGCCGCCTCCAAGGAGAAGCAGGCCACCTCCACACAGAAGAACAACACATTTTTGTAGGGGAATATGACGATGACGTACACAACGAAGGCGATTTTCACCAGCAGGACAGATGCGTTGGCGGCGATGGCGGGATAAGTGGCTGGCTGCATGCCCAAGGCCGGCTGCAGTCCCAGGAGCACAGCCGGCAACAGCGCGTTCAGCAGCACCTGCGCGTGACGACAACACATGCACAGCGGTAACAATGTTCGCCATGTCTGGTGCGCATGGCGGCTATGCGCATAAAAAAAATAACGCAAACAGACTGCAACGGGATGATAGCAGTACTAATAATGACAAGAAAAATTATAGTAATGATAACTTAATTGAACATAAACAATTAGGCCGCAACAGTAACAACAATATTTTAGTTATATAATAATAAAATAACAACGTATAACAATGATGAGCATCAATCACTACAATGATAATAATAACAATGATAATACCGCCATAAATCCTTGTTTAACCGATGACGGAACGTTCCCGTCACTTGACTGCGAACTCACCGCAAGGTAAAAGCTGCTGCCCAGAACCTTGTCCCCTCGGTACTCCTCGAAAAGCATCCCAAAGCGATCATACACCTCGCTTCGGGCCATCAAGGAACGGGCATCCGGGTCCAGCTCCCCTACAGCTGCCGCCGCCACCGATGCTGCCATGCTGCTGTCCTTTTGTTGCTTCTGCTGCTTATGCACGGCGCTAGCCTCACCGCTGCTCCCCATGAGCAACTGTGGTGTTATCTCCTGTTTGCTGTCCGGCTCAAGGCCTTCTTCCTCGTTTTCCTCCACCAACTGCAGTGCATCCCTCCGGGGGACTGTAGGCTCAGCTGCGAGCAGCAACTGCTCAGCGTTTTGCGGCTGCACCAAATATGTGCACCCGCTCACTGCTACAGGGCCCTGATGGACGTTCGTGCTGGCTGCAGGAGCAGCAGCAGCAGGCGGCTGGGATGGAGCCTCCAAATCGTCTCCGGTGCTCGAGCAAGCCAAGACTGGTGTGGAACGGGACTTCAGGTCCAACAGCCCTGGGAAGTGGTGGTGCTGGTGGTGCTGGCGGCTCCCAGCACTGCTGTTGCCTCGGCTGTTGTTAACACTCCGGCTGCCAGCTGCTGCTGCTAAACCCCCACTGCAGCCATCGTTCGAGCCCGCCATCGTTACCGTTAGATGCTTGACATCCAGCAGCAGTTGATGATCATCACTCGCTCGGCGCTGCTGCTGCTGCTGCTGTTGCCAGATATGACCACCACTGCAGCTGCCGCTGCTGGTCTTGCAAGTCATCGAGCCCATCACCGTCGCCGACTTTGAGGACGTTGAGCCAATTGCACTGGCCGACGTCGGTCGCTGTGGTGGCAACGACTGGTGAAACGGACGAGGAGCTAGAGCAGTGTTCGCTTGGGGATACATGGCGCAATCGTTCTTGCTGTAGCGATGATCGCCGTACCTTGCTTCAGCCTCCGGCTGGCCTGTAAGGCAAGTGGTGGTCAGCTGGGCTGCAACTGCTGCGTCCTCCAAATATCCATCAGGCGCCTTGCCGCATGCTAAAATGATGCCGCTATCCAGGCATTCCGCAGCATGTTCGTCTGGGCCCGCCAGCAAGACACTGCAGCTGCCGTTTTCGCCCTGCATGGGCACCAGCAGCGGCGCGTCCGCCTGCGGGGCTGCTGCTGATGAGTACGGCGGCAGCTGATAACTTCCTTGCCCCTGTTGTGGTGGTGATGGCGCCCGTTGGTATACAGCAGCGCTCTGTCGTCGACTACCATTTTGGCCGGCTGATGTTGAGCCGAGGCTACAGGATGGAGGTTGTGGTGCCACGGGAACGCAGGCAGCACCGCTCGAAGTCAGCGAGGAAGATGGCAGGGGCGTGAGGAAAGGTGAAGACGCGGACAAGGAGCTGGGCTTCGACAGGCTGCAAGCGGTCGAAAATCCAAGCGGCTGCTGGGAGCACTCAACGGGCTCACCCCGCCGCTGTTCCGTTGCCAAGCAGCCACTGCCATCGCCGCTGTCCCTGCTGTCCCTGCTGGATGTCCTCACGTCTCGTGACTCTGCCCCTGATGACGCCCCGCTTGTCATTCCTGCACGCGATACAGCAACGCCATGGACGCCCAAACTGCCGCTACCCGCTGCTGAATGACCGACGCTGCCATTTCTAACACCCTGTCCTGCCACCACATCTACCGAGGGAGTCGAAGGTCCAGCAGTGGCAGTGGAAGCTTTGAACGACGACGGCGGCGTGCACTGTGGCTCTTGCCCCAGCGAATATCGCCAAGGTGGTTGCACCCTTCGACTGCACTGGCCTTGCTGTGCATCGCTGCTCCAACAGCGGGCGCAACTATTGTTGTTGTTGTTGCTGCTGCTGCTTGCACCTCCAGCCCGCGACCCCACGGCTACCGTGGGCGGCAGCCCGCTACCACCGGGGCCCTGTGCATCCAAGGGTCGCAGGGATGATGGCTTGTACGGCTGAACTGAGCTGGACCCGTTGTGATGTGTCAACATGCTGCCGGGCTGCTGCATGTAACATTGCTGCCTCCGGGCAGCAGCTCCAGCAGCAGGGGTGTAGGATACAGCGCTTTGCTTCACAGCATCAGAACCATTACTGGCAGCATCATTAGCTGTGGCTGCGGCTGCGTCCAGAAACGTCAACATGTCATCGCCGTCGTCTTGCTTCTCATCCAAGCGTGCTGGCCCTACCGCATCCACATCCATGTAGGCGTTATTGAACGTCCACACCCGCTCAAAGGAATATGGGGTGGCAGGCTTCAGGGTCGGAGATCTCCAAGCGAAGTGGTTGGGCCGATCGAGGCCGTCTTCAGCAGCACTACCACCCACAGCACCCGCACGGCCGCCGCCTGTATTGCCAGTGTCGTCATCACCGCCCCCACGCGACGAGGAGGTGGAGCCCGATCGCTGACAGCGCTGACGCATGTTCGAGGTGGTGATGAGAGGGTCTGCGGCGAATGACTGTTCGGCGTCCGTCAGTCCAGGAGCCGTGACTGCTGCGATGCCCGCCACAGAGCACCCACTGGGCTGCTGGAGAGCAATAGAACCGTCGCCCATGCTGTTACGGGCCGCGACTGCGGTTGTGCAGATCAAGGGTTTCTCTGCAGCCCCTGCCAACAGTGCATGTGACGAGGATGTCGCCTGCTGCTGCTGCTGCTGGGTGTAGCTGCTGCAGCTGTCCCAGCTGGTAACCTCCGCCTTCAGCTGCATGTCGTCAAAGAGGGGCTCATCGGCGATGGGAAAGCGCTGCTGAGCGGGTGACTCACACTCCGCAGGGCTGCGAGGCTGCGCTGCAGGTGCGATGCGCAGAGGAGGGAGGCAAGGCGGTGGGGCAGGCGGCGCCGGTGGCGGCGGTGGTAGCGGAGGCGGCGGCAGCATCATCCCGGCGTCGTAACGAAACCCTCCAGCAGCCGAGACCGGTGTGCCTGCTGTGCGCGACAAACAGGATGGCAGTTAGTCGGTGATTAGTACAGCTGCAGGCATGCCAGTCCATGCCAAACATTAGCAGACGCGTACCTGCCCTTCCCATTCCAAGGGGCGCTCCGGCCGTGAGCTGCTGTACTCTAAAGGAGCTGGGACGCCCCGCAGCCGCTGCCACCTGCTGCTGCTGCTGCCGACGCTGGGCCGACTGTGCCCGAGGGTCGGCACGGCCAGCATCTGCCGGGTTGACAATCACAGCAGAGCGACCCCCACAATCGGTGCCAAGGCTGACAGCTTCCGTGGACCAGGATACCGGCGGGGGCGGCAGCGGTTGACCCGTCACAGCGGAGTCGCCACAGGTCGGTGCCGCAACAGCAGCGTTAGCAACACCAGCCGCAGCGAGCGTTGACATAGTGCTTGATCCGTCATTAACTAAACGAGTACCCGGATGCTCTCCTAGCTGTGGCGAAGTTGTTGCCGCAACAGCAAGCGTGGAAGGTATGGATGTAGAAGCTGCAGCAGGGTTCACCGATTGCGCTTGCTTGCAGTCCTGCTTGACCCCGGCCCCCGTCGCGGCTGTTAGCGTTGGGTCAGGCCGGGCTGCGGCAGATGCGGCGGTGGCGGCTGCCTTTGGGTACAAGCAACGAGCTGCCGCACGGAAGCTCACACCTGCGAGTGGTTCGTTCGGTTGCAGGCGTTATCACGGTGGTTGACGGTGGGGAGGTTGTAGTATCCTGGGTATGTACCATGAGATGTCCATCATGGACATCTGCCGATCGGTCCATTCTTTATGGCGCGAAACAACAGAGGTTTACTGTTCAGTCATCAGCAGGCTCAAGAACATATTGCGAACATGTAACGGTTATAGAAAATACATGTCTACCAGCTTGCAAACCCCCACCTACCTTACTGTGCAGACACAGCATGTAAGGCATTTGTTTAGTACCAGATCCGCGCCGTTTACCTACCAGCCTGCACGTAATGGCGAGTGAGGTGGGTGTCCAACTTCGCTGAGCGGATTTCTTCCCCGGTGGGTCGATTCCAGTGGCCCAAATTGAGCTTGTCCCACAGCCTCATAATGGCGGCGTCACGAAGGGGCTTCACGCCGGCGGGCATTGCGGAGGCCGTGTGAGTTGCTGCACCGGGCGTCGTATTCGTCACGCTGGCAGCAGCAGCGGTGGCCGTGGCGGGGCCGTGCGGTGACGTGCCTTTCGTTTGCAACCCTGCAGCAGCCGCCGCCCCACGACCTCGCTTCTCGTACTCCAACCCCAGCGTGGCGCGCCCGGTGTGAATCCGGACCTGCAGGCGCGCGGCGGGCGAGTTCGGCTGTCGAAGTGCCATCGATCGACATACAGTGTACGTAGCGTCGTGCATGGTTGCGCGATTATAAACATTCTTGCACGGCGGATCTTACTAAGTGATCAAGAAAGATGGCGGCAGCAGCGAGCGGCAACATTTGCCACTAGTGATCACACAGCTTGATAAGGAATATAAAGCAGCGTGGTGGTGAAAACACAGGAATAACAATTCCGGGACCATAATGAGGTGTATGCACGCGCAGCGCAGTGTGTCAGTACCTGTAAAACCATGTGGTGTAACGGCATGCTGTGTTCTTGCTTACAACTGGTTAATCAATCGTAATCACACAGCAAGATGCCGTTGCTTTGTGTTGCGGTAGCGAGCCCAGCAGCGCATCCATACATGTTGTGCGTGTGCCGCGCTCACCACTGCCCATGCCATAGCGATGAGGTAAGAAAGTAAAAACGGCACCACCAGGGCTCCCACCACTAGCGGCAGAGGGCGGCCCGTGCCCCCGCCAACCGCCAGCAGCACGGTGGCGGCGTTTGCCAGTGGCACCAGGGCGATCCGGGCGACAACGAGCTCCAGGAAGGGAACCACCAGCAGGCTGGGCAGGCCCAGGCGACTGCGCGAGACATGCATGGGCGGAACACCAAACGCCATCCATCCTTATCGATGCCTGAGTATCGCGGCGCCGCACCAATCAGTACAAGAATGCTTCGCGCAATCGTACGTGCAGCGGTGCGTACGGCAGTTTGTTTGCAACTCTCTCCGTACCCTCACCGCCGCTGCTTCCTGACCTTGCCAGCTAGCTTCAGTAGTCTCCCCACAACGCACGTAGCCGGCTGCTGCTATCTCAGCAGGCTTTCGTTCCTCGCTGTCCTCCCTCCCTTTGAAAAATACAGTGCAATCGGTCCGTCCCCGCCCCATCTACTACCGCTCAATGCATGGCCTGTCACAATGTTGCACCAAACTGCGTATATGTAGTGGCGTGTATCAAAGCATGCCGTCGCGGGCCGTACATACCTCAGCCAGCCCCATTTGCCGTACACAAGTAAGACGGCCCAATGGCCCAAGGGTACTGTCGCCAATAGTGCGCCCGAGATAACCACCTGACTGTAGGCGTCGGCCAGGCGGCTGCGAACATCGACTTTGCGCGATACCAGAATCACCCAGCGGAGGTTCGTGTTCACCTGGCGAGGAGGCAGCCGCGCGCGGCAAACACAGCACGCGCAGCAGGCGCACATGAATCGATCATCACAAAGCAGCAGCTGCTGTAAAAGGCCACCGAAGATCATCTTTAGGAATCCGCTGTTATAACATTTAATTCGAAATTTGGAATAATGCATACGGACATATGTTTGGCAGGGAGTGTAGGGGACCACAACGCGTGTGTCTCTACGTAGACCTGTATATATGTGCATCAACCCAGCCGTCAGACCAAGCAATTATTATGTGTATACTTGTCGATCATTAATCCCAGATTACCGTATGCAAGAGATAAACACACCTCCAGGTAATTTGCCGATAGGTTCGCCGCAGCAGTGCTGGTCAGCGGAAAGAACTGCATGTGGCTGAGGAACGTGGTGAGGGCCGTGGCGGCCTGGACGGCCCCAACGCCCCCGATCCCGCTCGCAGCGGCGGCCGCGCCGCCGCCGCTGCTGCCGGCGGCGGCCGCCATGCTTCCTGCGACGCTGGCCGCGATGGAAGCCGCAACGGCCGTAGCCACGGCTGTAGCGGTGACAGCGGTCACGGCATCGCTGCTGGCGTTGATGTTTATTGCGCCGAGTACTGAGCTGGTGCCCGATGCGTGGGAGCTGTTGCCATCGTCGCCTGATGGCACGCACGACATATTTGAAATATGATCAGCAGCATGCCCTGCATACATGCGTGCATAATTACTGTCCGTGCGTAGCGAATAAATCACAATTCGCAGGCCACGCAGGCATCTGGGATGAAAGCCAGAACGATTGATGACTAGAAGTCGCAGTAGTCATGTCATCCGCCAACGGCGGCGGCGCCGATCGCCTTTGAATGCACCAACCCTTACCGACAGGACAGGATACGCCGACTGTGGAATTCATGCCCACACCGTCGGACAGTTGGATGTCGTCTCGGAGGTAGGCCGCGCACTGGGGCAGCAGCCTTGTCTCAGTCCCACTGCTGCAGTTGAAACGTGCTGACAACAGTGGACCCTGCACGCCGCCACCGAAGAGCGTGCCCGCCTCGTTTACGGCCACCCCGCCCGATGGAAAGCCCATTTGTCGGCACACCAACGAGGCCGCTCGATCGTCAAAGTAGGTCCCAGATACGTGGCTGAGGCCGCTGTAGAGGCTGACCCATATCCCTGCCGGGCAGACCTGCAGTATGCCCGCCCTCACAGCGGATCCATTCGCCGCCACCACGGGGCCTCCTCCGGATGAGCTGCCGTTGACCAGGCGGAGCTCGCCGGCAGAGCACTCGGTTGCTGCGTGAGTATCAGGTCAGTGACCAGGCGCAGGGTTGATGCAACAATGGGCAGAACAACAAGCAACACAGGCACAAGGAATCCTTGCGGGCGGGGGGCTGGGCGTGACGGTGGGATCATCCGTGATTATCGACTATCGACGGAGTATGCATGCTTATTGCGTGTGCGGGGAATGCGCGCTCCAGCGCACAGCAACAGACAGTCGCAAATAATAATAATATTTTTTAGTATTTTCATGCGAAGGCGCAACCCTATTGCCGACACGTCAGCACCGCTCCTAGTCGCTCGTGCCTACCGTCGCGGCATTCAAGTGCGGCGTGGGCGAGGGTGTAGGAAGTGCTGATGTCGCGTTCGATGGTGTAGCTTGCGGAAGCACACTTGCACTCCAGCAAGCGGTCCTCAGTTCCATTGCAGGCCAGGTTCAGGCCGATGACAGCTCCGAATAGTGGCGCTGTCGTCTGGCCCCGCGAGACACCTGCCAAGTAGCTCGCGGCACCCCAGCCAAACTGCCGGCACGCCACTCTCGCTGTCTGTAGTATTGGTATGAAGTTACTATATTCGGAAGATCTTAGGTCCAGCGTGGACCAGTGGCCGGAGTAAAACATTTGCAGGACTCCGAAATGGGAACCCGGGAGTCCAGAGCCGCCCGCCGCCGGGGCCAATCGTACTTGGCCTTCAACACCCGCCGATTCTTTTTGTGCGCGGGAAGGGAAAAATGATCGTGAGGGCAAACATTGTTGATCTTTACATGTATGTGCTGGTCATCATTGGATAAAATAGGGTACGTTGGCGCCGACCGAGGTTTAGGAATTAGAGTAAAGCATGGACGCCAAATAAGCTGAACAAAGAGGGGAGGTCATAAACACCCTGTCGCCAGCATCAAACGAAGGGTTACACTCATGGATCGCGCAATATCATAGGGATACACTTCAATTTTCACCCCTTGCCTGCAGCGCCTGCAGTTCGTTATTACACGGTCTCAGCGTCGAATGGATGGGGCGTTCCTGACCGTTACAGGACACACATACACTCGCGCTGATCATTCGGCCGGGTTTAGCTAGGACACGCAATCAGAATGCATGGAGGCACATCGGTTTGCGTGGCACGGCTGGGCCAGCCACCTACCGCAGTAAGCGCCAATGGATTTGCGCGTGCCGTTGTAGGTGGCGCTGCTGAACGTGTATGAGCTGTAGTCGATCGCCATGTAGCAGTCTGCCAGCCGCGCCTCCGTTCCGGTGCAGTTCACCAGCGCCGCAAGCATGTTGGCAGGCGGCGCCGCCACCCCACCACCAAAATTGGAGCCGGCGTCATTCACGATGACGCCGGTGCCCCAACCCAGCTGCCGACACACCACCAGCGCCACTTGGTGATCGAAGGAACCGTAACCGCTGCTAATGGACTGCTGGTGGTTGTCGGCGAACACGCTCCATCGGCCGTCCTTGCAGAAAACGATCACCCCACCTGCCGGAGCGCCGTCCGCGGGGGCGGCTGTGCGGATCACGTTGCCGTTGCTGACCAGGCGCACCTCGCCGTCGGTACATTCTGGTGCTGCAGTGCGTGCATTTTAACACGAACATGCATACACAGATAGATCAAGCTTGCCATGCGTAGCTGTTGATCGCAAAGAGCAATGCAACCACACGCCAGCCACACACCAGGCAAATGCGTGTTGTGTAATGCGCTGCACTTTGCATGCACACATGTTCAATCTTGACAGCAGGCTTAAGACTTGAGGAGGTATGGCTCGATTATTGCAAGCCTATGCATGGATCGGGGCATCCAGCTCTCTTCACCACCCCCTGCATGCGCGGTTTTGCAGCTCGCACCCATTGTCCCGAGCGACGACGTACGTACTCACCGTCGCATATGACGCCCATCGTGGCATTCGTTGCGTTCCCGTTCACCGAGGCAAAGTAGTAGGGCAAGGCGTGGCACTGGGAAACAAGGCCGACTCCTGTCGATCCGCAGCCGTCAAAGCCGAAAGGCACTACCAGTAATGGGCCTTGCACGCTTCCACCAAATTTCGAGCCCGACTGACCGACCATCGTCCCTGTCGGCCAGCCCAGCTGCCGGCACACAATCGAGGCTACCTTGTTGCTGTAATCATCAGGCCGATAACCCACGTAGTAGGAGGGGTCATAATCCACAAGGTTGGCCCAGATGCCTGCCGGGCAGATCTGCAGTATGCCCGCCCTCACAGCCGATCCATTCGCCGCCACCACGGGTGCTCCTCCGGATGAGCTGCCGTTGACCAGGCGGAGCTCGCCGGCAGAGCACTCCAGTGCTGTTTGTCAGGGAGGTTACCGTGCAGCGAGGATGAAAAACAAGTTTCCTACAAACAAAGTTTGCTTGTAGAATTTATGGACGAGGTAGGTTATTGGTTGGGTGCGTGGTGGCCGAACGCGCAATCGCATAATCGGCTCTGCCGAACATACGCCTACTTTTCCATTTTATTTATCCGTCGGGCTTTTGTTCTTGCTTCTATCGGTTGCTGGTATCGCCCTACCCATCAGGTGTTAGGCTAGCAACATCCTTAATAATAATAGCAGCAGTCCGCAGCCATCCAAGCACAAACCTCGGCAATTAGCTTTATTTGTATCGTCGCCGTGGTGGAATTCACATGCATCGCCGTCCCCGCCGTGCATCGTCGGGCGGGCAAGTAGCGCCGCGCGCAAAGATACACACATGCATTATTAGCGTCGTCCCGCGCTGCTGCCTTGCTTGCTCACCGCTGCGGCATTCAGTTCCCGGGATGTAATCGGTTGCCAGCCCGCCATGGTCCGGGGCGTAGTCAGTTCCAAAGCTAACGACGTAGCCGTTATTGGCGGCTGATATACCAGTGCATTCGGCCCGCAGGCGTGCTTCCGTGCCGTTGCAGGCAAAGCCCAGATGGACAACGGGCCCGTATACGGCAGTCGTTTGGCGCACCCCGATATTAGTCATGAAGCCGGTCGCCCAGCCGAGCTGTCGGCATGCCACCTTGGCAGGCTGCCAGTCGCCCATAAGCGTGAAACTGTCGCGTGATAGGTCAGCCGGTATCACCCAGTAGCCGGAATAAAACATCTGCAGGATACCAAACGTAGAGCCGGGTAAGCCGGAGCCGCCTGGCTCGGGGATCAGGCGTACTTGACCCTCCACGCCAGCCGATTCTACATATGTACGTTCAGACAGAAGCGAATCGACAAGTCGGCACATACAGAGGTTATATATATATATATATATATATATATCGATACCAGGCCCCCCCGGTATATATATAATATATATATATATATATATTATATATATATATATATATATCGATCGCAACGTTGCAAGGAAATTAGTCAAATGTTGGTTCCTCGCCAGGAAAAATGATAATTTCTATTTATTCCTTTGGTAGTTCAATGTAGAGGTGTATAAGAGAAACAATGTGCACAGTACGTCGGTGAGAAGCAATATAATAACATTAGAGAAAATAATCACAACAATTACATAACAATAAGATCGATCATAGTTGTAATTAATTACACACGGTGATGATGCGGACGTAAGTGCAGGTACTTACGTTACACATACATCATTAAGGCTACCAGCACCTACCGCAGTAAACGCCAGTGGTGTCGTTGCGTCCGATGCTATCTACCGTTGTGAAACTTGAGGTGTAGTAGCTCAAGTCTACAATCGTACAATCCGCCAGGCGCGCCTCCAATCCGGTGCAGACGGCGTAACCCACCACCATGTTCAGAAGCCCAGCAGATGCCGTCACCCCGCCGCCAAACGCGTATCCAGCAGGGTCGTTGACTATGGTGCCGGTGCCCCAACCCAGTTGTCGACACACAACCCTTGCGAATTTCAAGGGCTGGCTGTCGTTGAGGGCACCTAATGGCAAGTTATTCTGCTGGAACACATTCCACTGGCCAGCCTTACAGAAGAGGACCACTCCTCCCTCCGCAGCGCCGTCAGCAGGGGCAGCAGTGATGGTGATGCTGCCGCCATCGCGCACCAGCCGTACCTCACCATCTGTACATATTGGCACGGCTGCACGCACACATACATATCGCAGCCAGAACGGGGCAAAAACGTCTATTATTTGGAAAGTTGTGCCTCAAGCATCTCAAGCAAATGGCCCTATACACATAAGCATGGATGTACGCTGAATGCCCATTTTGGTGCAACTGAATCGGACACGCTAGCTAAGTAAGTGAGCCTCTGCATGCATGAATGTTCTGCAAATGACTGATGAAGGCGTGGCCTCCTGACCACGTATGAATGAATGAATGAACGTTACAGCGGACCCCAAAGGGATCACCGGTGTATACCAGGGCAAGCCCCACGTATGTCACTAGGCGACATCGATCATCGATGGGACTATTTTATTATTATGTCTTGCTTCCTATATATTTAGTTTACAGGTTTACCGAGTCACAGCAGGCGTATATCTAAGATATATACAGATGATCGTTGCTCGCTCAATAGGCCACTGGATGGGCGAGGAACGGACTACTTACCGCCGCCAGAGTTGTTGCAGTAAACGCCAACGGTGTCATTGCGGCCAGTGCCGTTCATCGAGATGCCGGGGTAGAAGTCCATGACAGCGCAGTCGCTAACACGCGCCTCGGATCCGGTGCAGATGACACTGGCGTACAGCATGTCGACAGGAGTAGCCAGGCCGCCGCCAAACTCCACACCGGCCACGTTGAGGACTGCAATCCCACTACTCCACCCCATCTGACGACAAGCCACAAGAGCTGCTTTGGGATCAAAGTAAGGTGCGTAGTTGTTGGGACCAAAGAAAGGTGCGTAGAGCACGTTCCATCGGCCGTAATTGCAGAGGAGCAATATCCCACCCGCCGGGGCGCCGTCCGCGGGTGCGGCCGTGAGGGTGACGCTGCCGCCGTTGCGAATCAGGCGTACATCACCATCCGCGCACTGCGCAACTGCGCGGCAACGAAACGGGTTTTGTTCAACATATACATGCTGCACGCAGGGCCGCTGCCAAGACAGCGTTGGGGCGTGAATGCGTGAATGCGGCAATAACGGAAATTCGGTGAACAAGTTGCATGCATGAGTACAACATATGGGCACAAAACAAGTAATTAAGTACCGCTCGTTGGAAGCAAGCGAACGCATGCAAAATAATGATCACACGCGCACACATCAGGTACGTATAGTTGGAAGGCAAACCGTCGCGCCTTGCTGGGACAAACAACTGGGGTTATATGCCTTGATGGTTGCACGCACGCAACCGCGCTATACGCACGCACGCATGTGGCCCTATGTAACGTATCTATTTATTCTCACAACGCATTTTAACTATCCTCACCATCGCAGGACAGGCCGAGCGTGGAGTTGGTACTGCTGCCATCAATCTGCTCGACACTGACGTATTGGTATGGTACGGAACACTGGGACAGCAACCTTGTCTTGTTACTTCCACCGCATTGGAATTGCGCAACACCCAGAACGGGACCCTTAACGCCTCCGCCGAAGACCGCACCCGATTCATTCACCCGCGACCCGGTAGGCCAACCCAGCTGCTGACATGCAGCCCATGCTTCCAGGCTGCCGAAATTGTTATAAAACATCGCAGCACTGGACAGGCTGGCCCATATCCCTGCCGGACAGATCTGCAGTATGCCCGCCCTCACAGCGGATCCATTCGCCGCCAACACGGGGCCTCCTCCGGATGAGCTACCGTTGACCAGGCGGAGGTCGCCGACCGTGCACTCGGTTGCTGCGTGATTTGAAGACAACAGATAGATACTAATCACATCACGTGCGGATACACGCCAAGGTTACGCCCGGCGTAATATTATCATATTTATTATTACTATTATCATTTTTAGTATCATCACGCACGGGTTGATGCAAGCTAAGAGCATAAGGAAAGGGGGTTGCTTCCAAGTAATCCATGGGAACAAATATTACCGACCACTACGTAGATACGCAGACCAGATGTTAACAATCGGTTTGCGCGAATGCGGACACTCGCATGCATGGCAGTGGGTACGTGCGTACGTGAAACGAACAGACCCGCCGACTCCGCAGCGAACCACATGCCATACATGCCACACACGTACGTACAGCAACGACGGACCGCACTTCTGGCAACACGCATTTACACATGCATGTTGCCAGAAGTGCGGTCCGTCGTGAAACCACGCACAGTTGCGTGACTGCATCTATCTTTCTACCCACCACCCGCGCGCTCGCACTCGCAAGTCGAGATGAAGGCGGCTCACCGTCGCGGCATTCCAGTGCTGCGGCAAGGTGCGAGTAGTATGACGTGAATGTGACGTCCAGCGTACGCATATTAATTTGAGGGCCAAACGAGCATTCACCCAGCAGGTTTGACTCGGTACCATTGCATGTGAGGTTCAGTTGGGCAAGCGGTCCAAAAAGTGGGGTAGCAAGCCCAGCAGGTTCCACGCGGACGAAGGTCATGAAGCCGGTGGCCCAACCCAGTTGTCGACAAGCCACCCTTGCCGTCTGAGATTTCTGGACAAGGCTTGCACCGCCGTCGTAGGGGCCAAAGTAGTCCATCGACAACCAATATCCCGAATGGAAAATCTGAAGGATGCCGAATGCAGAACCGGGTAAGCCGGAGCCGCCTGCCTCGGGGATCAGCCGCAACTGGCCCTCCACGCCAGCAGGTTCTGCACCATTGCAAACGCGGTGCATGTGGGGCTCGGATAACTGTATCCTGTATATATCAGGTATCTAATAGTAGGAGGGCGAGGAGAGCGAGGATGGGAGCTAACGAGCACTAAGCAACTGATACCGAAAATTAGCACGGGCTGATGTTATTCGTACTTAGGGCCGGACAAAGGATAGGTCGAACTAGCATGTAGCACATGTACGGAGCGATATTGGTGAACCTGTACGGTTAAAAATCGAATTGTGCGTGCGTGGGGCGGATCTGCCAAGCAACACGCACAGACTGTTCAAACAACAACCGAAAACAGACGCGCACTGAACGCATGAGGGCCATGCCGATGCGGCGTCGATGTACGACTTTTCATCGCCTATTTCATAGCGTTTCATAGGCGTACGTTCATGCAGCAGGTGTTATCGCACGCACGCCGCCACGCACGCACGCACACGCAATTACATACACATACATGCAGAAACAGACACACGAAACAAAGAGGTATTCATAATTGCGCTTTGTTTTATTAAATAATAAAAATCCAGCGCGCGAGCACACGTCGCGCAGGGCCCAGCAGCCAGCCACGTACCGCAGTAGGCTCCAACTGTGTGGTTGATGATCGCCATACCCATCATCGCCATGTCGCGCTTATAGAGGGAACTGTAATCGGTCATGTTGCAATCCACCAGGCGCGCTTCCGTCCCCGTGCAGGTCACCTTTACCGCAGAGAGTGCCACAGGCGCTGTCGGTCCACTTCCGAACTTGAAACCAGCATCATGAACTGCAACGCCAGCGCTCCATCCCAACTGCTTGCACGCCACCTTCGCCGCCTCCGTGTACATGATCTTTTCATAGCTCGCATTGACGATGACGTTTACAATGGCGTTCCACCGTCCGTGCTTGCAGAACTGGATAACCCCGCTCCCAGGAGCACCGTCAGCGGGCGCGGCTGTGGTGACGGTGCTGCCGCCATCACTCACCAGACGTACGTCACCATCCGTACATTGAGCAGCTGCGCGCCGTTCGTACATTATGGCGTGTGTGCATGGATGGACGAGGGCATGGCGCAAACGCGGCAGGCGATTGTAGCGGTTAATAGATCATCGAAGAGGGCATAACAGCCACGGAATTTCCCAACGAATCCTATGCCCCGGGCGAGCGTCGATGCTCACCCGCACGGAGCTGCCTCGCGGGTGTCCGATGGTATGCCTGGTGGTGGTGCAGTGGTGCAGCCTCGGCAATATTCTGAGGGTGCGTGACACCCTTGCAATCAAGCTAGCACGCAGCAGTCCGGCGAGCGCTGGAGGGGCGCACAGTTGAATCAGGTGCATGTGTCAGCAGCCACTACAGCCGTGGGATCTGTGTGTAGCAGGCATCTGCAAGGCACAGCTCGGCATATGGTATCCCCAGTACGCCCACGCACGGTCTGTCTATCTGTCTTCCAATCTATCTATCCACGTATCTGCCCCTGCCTGCCATTACTGCTGCCGGCCCGGATTGTTGCTCTATCTTCGTCGACCGCGGGTGTTGGTTAATGCTTACCGCCGCAAGCGACCCCAATGGTGGCGTTGGTGCCGTTGCCGTTGACGAGAACCGCCGGGCCGGAACTCGCTGTGCAGTCTGGCAGCAACTTGGTCTCGCTCCCGACACAATTAAAATCCAAGTACAGAACGGGGCCCAGAACGGCACCACCGAAGACTTCACCGGCTCTCCTGACCATCGCCCCCGTTGGCCAGCCCAGCTGCGAGCATGCTACCAAAGCCTCTTGATTGCCGTAGAAGGTGTTATCGACGTCATCACGGTTCAAAAGAGTGGCCCACAATCCTGCCGGACAGATCTGCAGTATTCCAGCACTGGGGTTGGTGGTCACCACTGGGGATGCATCCGCGCTCCCGTTGACGAGGCGAACATCGCCATCAGTACATTGTGTCTCTGATTTCCAGGTAACATATTAAGCCCCAGGCATTTTTTGCCAGTGCGCCACGATAAGTAGAGGAGAGCGGGTGCGACCGAGACAGCAAGGTCCAAAAGCAACAAGGAATCATTAGACGAAGCAGGCACGATGTATGCATGCAAGACATTGGCCGGTAGGCGTTCGCTAACAAGGGTTGGTTTATGGAACTGCGAGCCGCAACAATTCAAATTTCGGTGGTGAAACCCATGTACACATAAAAGTAACACCGTAACATTTTTCAATTCTGTAACTTCAGATTGCATGGGGACGCGAGTAAGTTTCGGTGTTCTTGTGGCAGTTACGAAAGCTTGTACGGTCTAAACGAGCCAAGAGACTCATGAACCGCCGGACCAAAATAAAGAACTGGAAATATAAGTTGAGCAGGAAGTTTTTGTGACAGTCGGTAGAATGAAGAATGGTTGTAATAACTATGAACCATTTACTTCGGGTTACCGCTGTGGCTGGCTTGTTTGGGATGCCGTAAAATGCGGGCATTTGTTTTCATCTTGCGTACAATCTCCTACGAACTCCACAATAATAAGAAACTGTACAGCCTTATCGAGGTGGTGCGCTGTAGCACAGACGTGCGTTGTACTAGCATTTAGAATGTGCAGCCAAGCGCAGGTACACATATGTATACGGCAGAAGATGAAGATGGCTCACTTGCTTATTAGTCCCGCTCGGCTCTGCCTCAACCCCGCATACTCGTATCGTAGCAGGTAGCTAGCTCCTACAGGCGGCGGCTCCGGAACGCTGTCCCGAACCCCGGGCCTCCCCGGGACATCATCACTTGTAACCGAATATAAGTTCGTTTGACCTAAGCCATCCGTCCACACACCTACGTACGCATATAAACCGCCGTACTACAGCGTCCCCGCCAGATAGACGTACCCCGCACATGGTTTACACGGGACCAATCGACATCTTACTTGACAGGCTGCTGCTAAAAACGAATAACGTAATGTTTTATTTATTGCACCCTGTCTTTTGGTTATCACCCTCGTGCGTCCCAAACCGAACCGCCGACTGCTGTGCATGGTCAGTTGATCACGCACCGTTGTGGCACTCGACGGTGAAGAAGTACCCGGTGTAGCCGGCGCTGCTGTCGAGCATGGAGGTGGGGCCGCTGGTCACAAGCGGGCACTCGTGGATCAGGTGCGCCTCAGAGCCATTGCAGGCGAGCTCCAGGTGGATCATGGGTCCATACACGGGACCGGTCAGCCCTGAAGGTGGGAGCGAGGCCTTGAAACCGGTCGCCCAGCCGAGCTGCCGACACGCCACTTTCGCCATCTGCCAGCTGCCCACGAGGCTTGAGGTATTTTCGGTCAGGAAGAGTGTCGACCAAAAGCCGGAGTAGAACATCTCGACGACGCCGAAGTGGGAGCCGGCTAAGCCGGAGCCGCCCTCTTCGGGAATCAGTCGGAGCTGGCCCTCGACGCCAGCCGTTTCTGCAAGATCATGCAAGAGGATGGATTGATGAACGGAGTGCTTGGATCATGAAGGTCTTAGCCGCATGTCGCCTGGTTCATCAACGCATCTATCTGGCGAGGCGACACATTGGTGTGCGAGGCCCAACTGAGCATCCCGGGTTACGCCTTTGCAACAGTACGACAGGGACCCTATAGGGCCCTGGCTTTGTTACAATGTGCAGCCCTATGTAAGAAGCCAAGCTCGCCACATCCATCAAGTCAAGTCAGTTGATTACTGTAGCTACATATGGTCCATGCGCTCAAACCTTGGGGGATACCACCCGGTCACCGAGCGGCAGGTGACGGACGCAGCATACAGCGGCCCCAAGGATGGCAAGAAGTTCTGCACCAGCTACGCTTGGAAGGGCGAGCGCTCTAAAACACCGCTGGGCCTCGGGGACCGGCGGGTCAGCCCGGTGACGGCAATGCATACTTAGCACGCGCAATAATCGACAGAGACCTACCGCAGTAAGCGCCGAGGGCATCGCTGCGCCCCGTCCCGTCTACCGTAACGCGCGGGTTGGAGTCCGTCATCGTACAGTCTGCCAGGCGCGTTTCGGACCCGTTACAGTTCACGCTGACCGAAAGCAAGACCACCGGCGGTAAGAACACGCCGCCACCGAACTTCCAGCCGGAATCGGCGACTGCGACACCTGCGCTCCATCCCAGCTGGCGACAAACCACCAAAGCGGCTTTGGCGTTGACGGGGTTTGTTGGATCTTGCAGCACAGCCCATTTCCCCGACCGGCAGAAGAGGATGACTCCACCTGCTGGAGAGCCGTCAGCCAGGGCGGCTGTGATTGCCACGTGGCCGTCGTACACCAGGCGCACGTCGCCGTCCGTACACGTTGCCGGTGCTGTACATGTGCGATGGTACGTCGGACGTACGGACGAGGCGGGGGCAAGGTGTTAGCAGGCGCATGCACAATGCGTGCATCAAGGCGTTGCACTCGGGGCAGCGGTAGGCGAAAATATTTTTTCGGAGCACGGATAGCCTTTCTAGGGAGCAGATGAGGCACGATGAGTGCAGCCAGTCGTACGGCTATCCATCCACGAATTCATTTATGCAGGTATTGTATTTCTTTGCTTATGTATTCACAGTACATGAAGCAGGGTTGAAGCCTACCGCAGTAAGCACCAATCGTGTCGTTGTGGCCGGTGCCGTCCGCGCCACCGCCTGGGGTCAGGTCTGTGATCGCGCAGTCGGCCAGCCGCAACTCCGCGCCCGAGCAGTTCACGCTTGCGTTGAGCATGGTCACTGGCGGCGCAGTCACGCCACCACCCAACTTGGCCCCGGCGTCGTACACTGCAACGCCCGTACTCCAGCCCAGCTGGCGGCAGATCACGGACGCCTCTTCGCTGCCAAAATAGCTGGCAGCGTCGGAGTGAAAGACGTTCCACCTGCCGTTCTTACAAAACACCACCACTCCGCTGCCAGGAGAGCTGTCAGCGGGCGCGACCGTGATGGTAACGTTGCCGCCGTTGCTCACCAGCTGCAGATCGCCATCCGCACACTGCGGTACTGCACGTACCAAGGGGCCAGAGTGGGCAGTGGTTGGTGTGGCGGTACAGGCTTCCCAAGCAAGGTAGACGTACTTTGCACGCGGGTACTGTCTGCTTGATTAAGGACGAGCGAATGAAGGATGATGCAAGGGCAGCGCCGTTTTCGGCTGCAGGGTGTACACGTATATTAATGTGACGGGGGGTCGTCTAATGGCACTGGCCTCCCATCCAGAGATCCGATGTTCAAATCCCGGCTCCCTCCCCGCCACGTGATTCGGCGAGTCTGGCGCGGTTTCCAGAGGAGGCAATCCTGGCACGCTGGTGACCTGGTGTGATGGCTGGTATGGCTGGTATGGCTGCATGAACCCCTCGCGGGTGGTGGAGGATGGGTGTGCAGTCCTTGGTAGGGGTTAAAAAGGGGGTTGATGAGATGAGGTGCCTGCGAGCTATCTGGGCCCGTTGGAACACCCGGTCGGAACCTTGTAACGGACACTACTAGAATGTGATAACTCTGGGAGCTCAGCCTTTGATAGTAACGGTTTGTTGGACGGAAGGCACCAGGCGCAGACCTCCGGCTGCTTACACCGATACCACCGATACCCCTGTCCCTCTCCATAAACCATGGTCGCCGTTTCTTAGGACGACCATGCACGTTTGTCCATGCCCTGCACATGTATACTATGCATACATGCAGCGAGACTCCCGTGTAACGTCCGGGGTCAGTACTGGCAGCAATTGAGCCGCATCACACGCCCCCGCCTGCTGTTCCCATCATCCCATGCCTCGGTAAGCCGTGGGCGGCCCCGTCAACCGTCACCCTACCCGCCACACCAGGGACGTGTTATGACTTCACTGACCTCTGGTATTTTCGGAATGGCAATCTGATCATGTGCGGCGAGAGGACAAGTCTCAAGCCACCTTACCCACCCCGTGTAACTGTAGACGAGCGAGGCTGGCCCTTTCCTGGCTGGGCCCGTGCTAAGCTGCGGAATGTCTGACTGAAACGCTATTTGAACCGTTTCAAGGTGGATCCTTATTCCCGACGTCTGATGGTGTTTGCCAATAGTGCAATGGCCCAGTGGTGAGGCTTGGGGGCGCCCGATTTTTGACTGTACGGCAAGTGTACGATGACCTCTTACGTTTTGCTTCTATTCTCGCATATCACATTGTTGATACAGCAGCGCAGCACTCTCCGGCCACATCTTATGAACAAGCAAGGTGTACCACGACCGCCGGCAGGCCGCATTGGCCCTCAGGGCGATAGCGGAACAAGGAGCAATTTCTCAAACATCAACAAATTCGGCTTGTTAATTACCAAAAGTATGATTTTGTTGATTGTGCACAGTAACTGTTGGCGGCAGAAAGCCCGCTTTCTAGCATTCAGCAAGGACAAACGATGTAACGATCATTTGTCGAGTGACCAGCGAAAGAGAATACGCAATCGGTGAACTTCAACAACTTTTTATATCGAAATGCAAAATAAAAAGCAAAATAGCTAACTGCACCTGTAATTATAAAGGGAGCTGTACGGTTATGGCGTAGGTTTACAAACAGTAATCCATGGCAGCGAGCTTTTATAATTTCATAGACACATGTAAATGCTCAAAGACGTACTCCTGCAAATTTTCTTTCAACAAACATTCGCCAAGGTTGACCAGAGTCAACGACGGAATAACACCCACATCTTCGCCTACTGAGCGCTTCGCCGAGCATCTGCAATCAAAATTTGGGAATTGTTGTGAGTTTAACTCAACTTTGTGTAAGTTGGTGCATTTGGACGTCCTCCATCCACTTTTCCGCATCGCGCGCCCACACAAGCAATCTGTGTTTAAAAATGAAACCATCCGTGTGAGAGCAGAAATTTCGCATTACATTTGTGTATCACTGCAACTCGATTGCTTGTTTACTTCCGCAAGTGGTTTGATTGTCCATCGATCGACATGACCTTCACTGTTCCTTCCCCATATGCAGGTAAACCTGGTTATCGTGTCGGAATTTTAAACTATAGCTGAGGAAGCATTATTGGACTTCCTAAAGCTAGCAGCCGGTAGTGGTGCGGAGCGAGCGAGGCTCCGTTAGAAGAGTTAAGTCTTGGTAGGTGCGTGGGATTAGGGGGCTGGATGTTCGGGTGGGCAGGCAGGTGGCCGGGCCGGCCGGGCAGGCAGGTGGCCGGGCCGGCCGGGCAGGATGGGCAGGCAGGTGGCCGGGCCGGATCCCGGATGGGCAGGCAGGTGGCCGGGCCGGATGGGCAGGCAGGTGGCCGGGCCGGCCGGGCAGGCAGGTGGCCGGGCAGGATGGGCAGGCAGGTGGCCGGGCCGGCCGGGCAGGCAGGTGGCCGGGCAGGCAGGCAGGTGGCCGGGCAGGATGGGCAGGCAGTGGCCGGGCCGGATGGGTAGGCAGGCAGGTGGCCGGGCCGGATGGGCAGGCAGGCAGGTGGCCGGGCCGGATGGGCAGGCAGGTGGCCGGGCCGGACGGACATGCTTCATCAGAACAACAGGTGCATGAGGGCAGCAGCAGATGGTGAAGGTAGAGGGGACATAGTGACCTGCCGGATGCAGCAACTGATGAGCGAGGGGAAGGGACATGTGTGATGCTGCTTACAAGTCGGGTGGGAAAGTAGGCAAAGGACCTGCATGTGGCGTGAGCTCACCCATCCTCAGATTGCGTCGCTCGGCTGGCTGTGACTGTAAGGCGCAAAGGCTTATCGAATGCGTGCGGCGCACTTTGCTATGTTTTTGTAAGGTGCCATCCCTGTGCGGATTGCCGTACGGACTTACATACAGTGACGGGACAATAAATGAATGCGCTGCACATCTATGACTTTACCACCTGCCCTCTGCAGGTACCGTAGACTGTGAATCACTTACCGGGAGCGAGTATGCAGTATCGGCTGTATATATGGACTGTGGCATGCGGCCGGCCATGGGCATGGACTGTGGAGCTAGCGGCCTTACTCAGGAGAGTAATAAAATGGCAGGTGGGTGGGTTTGCGGGCGGATAGGTTGCCTCTGTGGGATGGCTGGATACGGGTGGGCGGCCAGGCTGCGTACGTAGCTATATGCAAGGCAGGCCCATGGGCGGGCAGAGAGGGTGTTAAGGCAGGGTATAGATTGGTATGTGGGCACAGTAGTGAGCAGATAGGCAGCAGAAACTGACTCTCAGAGATGGGTGATTGGTGGAATCAGGTTACCGCATACAAGGGCGCGGGCGGCTCAAACTATGGAACGCAGGCAAGTGGCCGGTCCATGCCGCCAGCGAAAGAAATAACAATGATAATAAAATAATACTAAAATGCCTCGGACTTAAATCGACGTGCGCGGGCGGGGATGAAGAGGTTATGGGTTCCCCCGACCTTTGCACCTCCCGCAACCGCTGGGTAGCGAAAGAATACGCGTGAAATCCGGGAGCTGTACAAGACACGGTGGTTTTACTACCTTACTATCAACAAAAGACGGCCGTCCACGGGCTTTTCCATAAACACAGGTCAGTGTACCCCCGGTGTCTCACGAATCTCTCTCTATATATATGTATATATGTATATGTTTGTGAGAAGCAAGGGGGTGGTAGACACTGCATCTAGCCACGGGTGGCATTTATTCTCATCGGTATGACTTGCACGTGCAAGTATGTGTCGACACGCACCCCAACTGCCTAAACTGCCCAAACAGACAGCCGCATACGTACATGGAATACGGGTTAAGTACGGCATTCGCAACGTAATCTGCAGTACCCTGTTGTATGAGCTCTTAGTAAAATAAGCATGCCTTCGTTCGTTACGCTATTTCGTTTGATTGCATGTACACACGCCCCGCGAAGTGCCCTGCCAGTCTCATACACCCAAACGCGGCCAGCCAGTAGTGCGGAAGCTCTTACCATTACACGAAAGGCCGACGGTGGCGTTCGTGATGTTGCCGTTGAACTCGCCGATGACGTCATAGACATCACGACACTGCTGACCTGCTGGCAGCAGCGCTGTCTCGTTCCCCAGCGGGCATGTAAAGCCTAGGTTCAGGACTGGGCCCTCGACGCTGCCGCCGAACAGTGCGCCTGCCCCAGTAACTGCCTGTCCGGATGGCCAGCCCAGCTGCCGGCAAGCCGCCGACGCGGCTCGGTCGTCGAAAAGATAGCTGGTTGCGTTGTACATGGCAAGACTTGAGAGAGTGGCCCATATGCCTGCCGGGCAGACCTGCAGTATGCCCGCCCTCACAGCCGATCCATTCGCCGCCACCACGGGGGCTCCTCCGGATGAGCTGCCGTTGACCAGGCGGAGCTCGCCGGCAGAGCACTCGGTTGCTGAATAGTTTGGACGTACGGACAACCGGAACGTACGATTGCACAACAGAGGGCAATGAGATGTATGCGCGTCTATGGGGCCAGAATACGCGTGTGATAGCAAGTATGTATCTATATGCGTGTAGACGTAACCTAGGTTGGATATGGGCAAGACCGCAGGTGCGCGTTCGTTTACGGCGGGTGCGTCAAAGCAGCGCTTCCTACTTAAGCCATATGAAGTTGACAGAACGCCAACACACTCACCGTTGCGGCATTCCAGAGCAATCGCCGAGAATGGCGCTTCGCTGACATCACTGGCTAAGACGCCGCTGGCCGCAGCCGTATGTGAGCACTCGTCCAGCAGGTATGCCTCGGTTCCATTGCACGCCAGGCCCAGACGCACGACTGGACCGTAGATAGGGGTTGTTGGACTGATGTAGTTTGGACTCATAAGGCCTGAAACCCAGCCAAGCTGCCGACAAGCCACGCGTGCAGTTTCCCACTCGCGCTCGAGGGTTGAGCCGAGGATGTGGGCGTCATAGGGATCCAATGCAACCCAATGGCCCGTATCGAACATCTGGAGGATGCCGAACTGTGAGCCGGGTAAGCCGGAGCCGCCTGTCTGGGGCACCAAGCGCAGCTGGCCCTCCACGCCAGCCGACTCTGAAATTGATTGAGGCGCGAGCGAGAGGCGGGCAACAACAATGCCAGAAAGAACGTGCGTAGGGTAAAAACCCCGAGGGTAGGCAGAACAGCTTTAGGTGTACAGATATATAGATATATAGCTAGTAAGCTAAATCATACCCGTTGATGCAAGTCAGACAAAAACACAATATACATGGTACCGTAACCCGCGCGCACATGTGTATACCTTAAATGAACCTAGGCGTGCAACAGCAGTAAGAACTTACTACAATAATTGATAAATGATAAGCAATGTGTTGCGGGTAGCTGGTGGTGTATGTACCCAGCCTGCGAAGGCAATCTCACTGGCTGGCCACACGATACGCACTTACATAGCATAGATAACCTACCGCAATAAACACCAAGGGTATCGTTGCGGCTGGTCCCATTGGTCGTGCTGCCAAGGTAGATATCCGCAATTGTACAGTCTTCCAGGCGCGCCTCGGTGCCGCTGCAGCTCACGTTGCCGTTGAAGAGGTTGACGTCCATGGTGACGCCGCCGCCGAATTTGGTCCCGGCGTTACGGACTGGAACGCCGCTGCTCCACCCCAGCTGACGACAAGAGACAAGCGCCTCTTCGAGGCCAAAGCTCGCGGCGTTGTTGTTATCACGGACCACGTTCCACCGGCCGTCCTTGCAGAAAACGATCACCCCACCCGCCGGAGCGCCGTCCGCGGGGGCGGCGGTGGTGATCACGCTGCCGCTGCTGACCAGGCGCAACTCGCCGTCGGTACATACTGGTGCTGCAGTGCGTGCATGCGCCAAGAGGTGGAAGATGGGCGCTGATTTGTTAGATACATAACTCTGGGAAAGACTTTCCGTACATACGTAAGGAGTTGTAGTAGTTTTCCTTTACACGGAGTACACAATAATTTTTGCGTTGTGGTAAGGAAACAACCTCACGCCCAAGCATTGTGTTAATTGCAACGAATGTGGTTATCTGTGCTAGTGCGGGGGGTAAGTACAAAGGTCAGGAGTAACCCATAACCTGTACACCCCCGCCTACCCCGCCCCCCTTGACCCCTTAACACACCTGTTTAAGACCGAGGCGTATTGTTGTTGCCATATTAGTCTTACCTTATTTTTTCTTATACAAAGATATAAAAAAATTGGATTAATACTATGCGTCGAAGAAACGAGGTTACGTTATCGAGCTGCAGCAGCCCGGCTCCCTGCGTGCTTGTGCGTGCGTGCCCTGCCTTCCTGACTTGCCCCTTTCACTTCCTCCTCACCGTTGCAAGACAAGCCAATCGTGGCATTCGTTCTGCTGCCATCAAACTCGTAAACTGACAGGTAGTAATTGATTGCAGCACACTGGGACAATAGTCTTGTCTCGGCCCCGGTGGCACACCGGAAATCAACGTACATGACGGGCCCTTTGATGCCACCGCCGAATATTGTGCCGGATGTATTTACCACCGCCCCGGTCGACCAGCCCAACTGTCGGCAAGCTGCCCAAGCCATGCGTGGGTTCAGGTAGTCAACCATAAGGAAAACGCGGCTGTCTAGCGTTGCCCATATGCCTGCCGGGCAGATCTGCAGTATGCCCGCCCTCACAGCGGATCCATTCGCCGCCACCACGGGGGCTCCTCCGGATGAGCTGCCGTTGACCAGGCGGAGCTCGCCGGCAGAGCACTCGGTTGCTTCATAAGCACGCAGCATGCAGCAGTGAACGCACGCAGGCGAACACGCACGCACATGGGTAGGTTGAGCGCAATCCACGGAGATGGATCCCAAGTACAGCTAGTACAGCAAGCAGTACATCATACCACCATTATTACTGCATGCACACGCATCGATGGTATACACTCTAATAATATGCATGGTACATACATGCAAATCAATTCGCACATACACAGATGGGTTGGTAGCTGCCTGTACGCAGCAGCAGATAGCTAGTGAAGAAGATACAATGCAAATGTCTTTTCCAACAAATCATCATGCGCCGAACGATCACATACGTACACCTAGTACAGCGAAGCATCGATCTATGTATCGACGCTCCTCCCAATCGCTGCAGGTAGGTTTATGCGCGATAGCTGACGCACGCACCGTTGCGGCACTCCACCGCCGCGGCATCATGGGACCAGTCCCAGGTACTCGACGACGACAGGTCCTGGACGACGACGTCTCCAGAGGCACCGCGAGGGCACTCGTTGAGCAGGTGCGCTTCGGTACCGTTGCATTTGAAGTCCAGGCGGATGACCGGGCCATACAGGGGCGTCGTTGGCGTGGCGCTCAGTGTCGCGGCCATGTAGCCGGTGACCCAACCGAGCTGCCGGCACGCCACTGCAGCGGTCTGGGATCTCTGGACAAGGCTCGAGTTGTCTTGGTGGTCAGGATTCAGGTACACCCAAAGGCCTGAAGTGAACATTTGGAGGACGCCAAACTGGGAGCCGGCCACACCGGTGCCGCCTGGCTCGGGTATTAAGCGTAGCTGCCCGTCCACACCAGCCGACTCTTGATTTTGTAATGGGCATCGATGACGGAGTGGAGCGGGTTGGAGGGTAGTTGGCGAGCATACATGCACCCAATCCAACATACGGTGCGTACACACACTGGCAATCAACATGAGGGTCCGCTGTAACATTCATTCATTCATTCATGAGGGTGACGGCCTGGCACCAAGTAGTATGTCAGAATAATGAAGCAGATCCTAAAATTATATTTGTATCCATCCGTTCCGTCCATGCACGCACGCGCATATGTGAAAATAAGGCTGTACATTATTTAATAAAAATATAATAATAATAATAATTAGATATTGTAAATAAACATCGTACACGCGCGCTGCGGGTTACGTCCACGCATACGCACCGCAGTACGCGCCAATAGTGGTTTCATCATAACTGTAAGAGAGGAAAAAACCCTCGATGAGCTCGCCCATATCTGTTATGGAGCACGACGTCAGGCGTGCCTCCGTTCCCGAGCAGCTCAGGTTGGCAAGGAGCATGCCCATAGGCGGCGAGTACGCGGCACCGCCGACCTTGGGCCACGCATTTCGGAGTACCACGCCGGTGGTCCATCCCAGCTGTCGACATACCGCCAGCGCGACTTTGGAGTTGTAGTACCCGCCATTTGCAAGTGCAAATGCGTCCTGAACAAACACATACCACGCGCCGCCTCTGCAGAAGTTGATCACTCCACTCGCCGGCGCGCTGTCTGCCGGGGCGGCTGTGATGGTGACGTTGCCGCGATTCCGTACCAGTCGCACATCGCCGTCCGTACATTGAGCGACTACGTACATTTCGAAAGGAAACGGCGGCATGACGAACGAACGAGTGCGAGCTGAAAGAAGAAAGAGCGGCGGCCCTTCAGCTGATATGGTGATGGTGTATGTATGTAGATTATTGCGGGCGGTAGATAGACATGCACTCAAGCAAAGCCATGTATTATAAATAAAGTTTTTTGCTCGGCGAGCGGTCCTTGTACAGTGGCGTACGTCGATCATCGCCTACGCACCACAGACAGGCATGCATCTAGCTACCCCGACCTATTTAGACCAGCAGGTCACGGCACATACCCGGGGTACAAATGATAATGCAGCGTGCCAATTTTTCTCTCCCAGTCCCGAGTCATGCATAAAAATGTCTGATCGCGCGCAGCGGGGCCAGCCCCATCTATCTGACAACTTACCGTCGCACGACACGCCCATTGTGTCATTTGAATTGTAGCCGATGAACCTGGTGACGTCAGATCTAAATGCGCCTCTTGATTCCGGAGAGCAGCCGGAGAGCAGGCTTGTTTCACTCCCCAAACAATAAAAATTGTCATCTATTACGGGATTTCGCAGTACACCGCCACCGAAGACTGAACCCGCCATGCTGACCAGCACGCCCGTTGGCCAGCCTATCTGTCGGCACGCAACCAGGGCAGCCTCGTTGCCGCTAATGATCGTGTCGTGTGGGCTGGTAAGGCTAGCCCATATCCCCGTCGGGCAGATCTGCAGTATGCCCGCCTTCACAGCCGATCCATTCGCCGCTACCACGGGGCCTCCTCCGGATGAGCTGCCGTTCACCAGGCGGAGGTCGCCGACCGTGCACTCGATTGCTGAAGTAGTACGCAACAGGGGTAGTAAGAAACCGTCAAGCGCGGTGCGTGGTGACGATAATAGTGACAAACAACGATAATATTAGCTTATAGCGGTGGTCGGGAGGTGCAATGGGCAGGGGATGGAACCCATAATCTCTCCACCCCGGCCCCTTGACGCAAGCGTCGGCTTAAGACCGAGGCGCGCGTATTATGATCGATTATGAAATTCTTCTTATTATTGTCGTTATTATAACAGTGATAAGAAAAACAATAACATTACAAGATAACACTACAATGAATATCTGTTATTATTAATGTTACAACGAAATAGCAAATGATAGATTGAAATAATATTTAATGTACAATTATATAATAAACAAGAATAATAATATTGATACGTTATTACATTATAATATACCCTGATAGTTTCAATCGGCCTGCTGATCGATCCGTGAGATGTTTTCATACGCCGCGGATTAAGCCGTAATCCGTGGATGGTGTTCATACTAAAAATGGAAACACCCTGTTAGGATAAATTACACAACATTAATAACGATGATGATTGTACAAAAGGTATGTTGTATTACGCAAAAAAATGAATTATTATGGCGAGGGGATATCGTACTCCATACATAGTTGCCACGGCCCAAGGACATGCCCCCGTGAACGAAGCACGCCAGCTAGTTGTACGGCGCTTCATTCCCACGCACTCGCACGCACGTGCTCGCGCCCATCTATGCACACCTACCACTCCATATACAGTCATACGCACGTGAACTTACTGTCGCGGCACTCGAGCCCAACAACGGTGTAAGTTGTGTAGCCCTGGCTGACGTCAAGGTCACTCAAGGAGCTGCTGGAAAGCAAGCATCCGCCCAGGAGATTTGACTCGGTTCCATTGCAGCTGATTTTTAAAACGATTAACGGACCGAACGCGGGGGCTGTGATCAACGGCGCGTGCGCATAGGTGGCCGTCATGAGCCCGGTGGCCCAGCCAAGTTGCCGACAGGCCACCCTGGCGATCTGCGAGCTTCCAGTGATGGGGCTTGCGCCAGGCGCTGGGTCGGAGGGAGATATGGACGCCCAATAGCCGGAGCGGAACACTTGGAGGAGGCCGTATGTGGCGTTGTAGGAGCCGGGCAGCCGGGCGCCGTCAGCTCCGGGAATCAGCCGTAGCTGGCCCTCCACACCCGCCGGCTCTTCGTTCGTTCGTTGTTGGTCCATTCATTTGGTATATATTTTGTCGGAAGACGGATGTACAGAGTCGTACATACACATACGTACGAATGGAATGAAGCCATCCAGCACAATCCATCATTTGTTTGCGACCGCGCGCGCACACATGCATGCGCGCACGGGCGCGCACATACATACAGCGATGGAGCGGCGGGCGGTCAGTGGCAGGCACGCACGTTTATTTGGAACAGACTACCGTATTCGGTTCGATCGTTGTGCGTGCCCGCAGGTATTCATGGCAAGCAGCGTTTGGGTGCGTGAGGCTGTGTTGAGCTGCAGCGGCCGGCTGATGGATGCCGTGTTTGTTTGTATGTACGTATGCGTGGTGTGATGCGGTCGTTTGTGTGTATTGAAGCCTGCTACGTATCTACGTACACAGCAAGCAAGTGATCTCTCGCCCTCCCCCCCCCCGCCACGTACTACACGTACCGCAATACGCGCCAATGGTGTCATTGCGGTTGGTGCCGTTCACCGTGGTGCTTGGGTTCAAATCCGTGATTGTGCAGTCCGCCAGGCGCGCTTCACTCCCAATGCAGTCCACATTGGCTGACAGCATGGAAACGGATGGGGCCGATACGCCGCCACCAAACTTGGACCCCGCATCAAGGACGGTGACGCCGCTGCTCCACCCCAACTGCCGGCAAACCACCAGGGCTTCCTGGGGACCGAAATAGGATGTGTCTGCATTGGACGAAGACATGCGCTGGAGAACGATCCACTGTCCGTTCCGGCAGAAGATGACCACTCCGCCCGCCGGGGAGCCGTCGGCAGGAGCGGCTGTGATGGTGACGCTGCCGGCGTCGCGCACTAGACGCAGATCGCCGTCCACACATTCCGACGGTGCTGACATGTGTGCAGCGAGGCGGAATGAAGGCACGCAAAGGACACGCAAGGGCGGCATGATGGGCGAGTGGGGAGGCAGGGGACCAGGCGATGGCGATTACTTATATCCCATCACGCCTCCGCCTCGAGGCACAAGAAGCTCCCCTTCGGGCAGCCAGGTCGCCATCATGTCGCGCGCATATCATGTGTGCGTACAGTTGTTTTATTGACCGCGAGGAAAGGGATGAATGATGTGTATGTACTGGGTGCAGTTAGGGATGTGGAGGCAGGATGCGCAGAGCCACATATACACCCACGCATAATCCAGAAATTAGTGGCACAAGTGGCCCCATTCACCGCATTGGGGTGAAAATGTGGGGCGGCTGGATCGATCGACAAGCATTGACGCTGCGTGCTCTGCCTTTGTTTCGCCACGCAACACCACAGTACGACAGGCCGTGTACACCGACCATGCATATGCTCAAGTGATAGGTAAAGAACATGCTGCTTGTACCCGGATAATTTTTAGAGTTACGTTAAACTTAGCGTTCCGACATGCGACGGACAAGGACAGACCTGACGAGGTCTGCAGTACATTTCGCCGCCCAAGCCCTCCGAAGAGCTCCCCAAAAGGCAATCCAGCAGAAATACCTTCCGAAGCTGCAATAAAGATGAGGACATATGTTCAAATTCCTTATACTGGCATGTTCCGAACAGCCGCTTGTAGTTCAGCTTCGGTATTGCTACACACCTGGACAAACAAGTGCGACTGTGAATCCCACTAGTAACTGTATGATTATGGCGCACAGAAAGCCCAAAGACGCACACTTAATGTTACTATCGCTAGGGTATCGAGTAACTAACAAAAGATGCCGAGGAAAGCGCATTCCTTTGAAAGGCTAAACTCAAGGATCGTGAACAAAGTGCGCAAATATTGTATGTCATGTTATTGGTTGCCATTTCCTTAGCATTCCAACTGTCTCGGGGTGCGTACGGCTGACGGGACACCATGACCGACGACGTTGTGATTGTTCCTTACTATCACCGAAACGAACATGGCATAACGTAAATAATATAGGTTATATTTCTCATCAATTGTTGGTAGGTTTTTAAAAAGGATTGCTATGCAGCAGTTGGTCATTTGGTAAGTTGGTAAGTGTACAACTAAATAATGAATGAATGATACATATGCTCTTTAAAATTTTATTCATCGGACGATAATTCACGAGAGCTTCTTATTGTCTAAAGGATTGAAATGAGTGTGTTGAATTCGTACTGCAGCTAGGGCTGGGCAGGCAAGAACGGCCCTGAACGACCACAGTAACATAATACGATGCAGGTTTTGTTGTGCTGAATCAACATTGCGCCCATATTGGCAGTGCGGAAGCTCGCTCGAAGTATCTTTACAGTCGTAACATGTCGGGTTCTGGTTGTGATTATCGGCTGCTATATGGAACATCCGATGAACCATTGGTATCAAATGCTGTATTGAATTACCGTTCTACTGTTCGATTCTGCTTTGCCTTAACCAGAGTACAGCGTAGCATGGTCGACGCGCGCTTTTCATCACCCGCCGTTACACGTCTTGCACTACTCGGCATCCTTCGGCATATAGATTAATGTGCAGCCGTGTACAACTGAACTCATCAGATTTCCCAAAAATCCGCCGGAAGGCGCCGTTAGCCCTAGATGGATAGGGTCGCAAGCTCGGACAAGTACAGCACAAGCATCGAGGATCGTGAACAGTCTTGTGAACACTTGGATGCATCTAAGGTGCGTACAACATATCTGGGGCATCAGCGCCAGGGGGACCACTATTAGCGAAGGTGAAAAGGCGTCAAAAATATTTATCAGGGGGAAGACGTCACACAGCTAGCTAGCGGTAGAACGGGTGCGGGGTGTATATGCTTCGATGCGCTTGTGGGAGCCTGCCCGGTGCGCCGTATGTACATATACATGATGCATGGCGTCGTTCTGCTGTCACACTGTGCACAGTATATAGCGGAACGGTAGCACAGTACCTGGAGATGGTTACACGACCATAAATGCACATCCCTGGGTGCGGCGTTGGGCACGTGTCATATTGTTAATGATGGTACAGTGAACCCAGCGGGTCATCCTCGGTGTCAGACGCAGATAGCCTCCTCACCCACACACTGCACAAACGAAACCGCGCCAACTCTGCACACCGGACAGGCTCCACAAGTTCACCCAAGCGCACCACGCACCCACTCTAACAGGGAACTGTAAGCTGGTACGGCAGTGCGCCGTACAGACGCTCACAATATAGGGAGCCCAAATGGGTTCCCAACCATCCGGTAAGCCTTTGCGTCTTACAGGAACTACGCTTCCCGTCCTGAGGACCAACCATGCATAGTGAAGGACAAAGCCCGCTCAGGGGGAGCTAGCCACCGGGGTGCCCTATTAGTGGACAACTACCACGGCCAAGACCGGCTGCCGTCTCCGTCTTATGCAAACATGTATACAAGGGTGCGTAGCCCCGTACATGAGCAACAACCCGTATCCGTCGAATCAAGATGCGCAGCTGCAAACACGAACGCGCAAGTGCATTAAACCAGCGCTCGCGTCATGTAGCCAACAAATCCGAACGAATCAAGTAACGAAGTCAATTGTAAATTAAGCGATCCCGTGTTGCCGATTCACGTCCACATGTTGCTCACATGCACTACTGGTCCCATCCTGAGCGGCTCACATACACACGCAATAAACACGGCTTTCCCACACACACGCAACACGGCTTTCCCACAATAGACCTACGTATTTCCAGCGTTCTTTCGCATTTTCGTGTGTGCTTGATAAGGATTTACATGTATGCCGCCACACACACCGCACGCAGATGCCCCCAGAAGCGCCCGAAACTCGCTCGCTGAGCTGCTTGGTCATTCGGTTTGATGAAAGCCTACCGCCTACGGCTACCCGGGAGAAAGACAGACCGACATTGGGATGTGCGTAATGAAATCCAAGCAATCGAATCACAGTCCAGCCAGTAGCACTTGCCTCAGTGTCGGCAACCGTGCACATGACAACCTGTGCCGGCCGATCCTCCTCGGTGGCCAGCATGAAGGCCAAGCTGCCGGAAACGGAAGGTCGCGTATTATGTCGTCAATCACCAATCAATGCTCTTTGCCAACCCATGCACCCATCCGGCATCCCATCCCAACCTGCGTGATTGCCTTTCCACCGCACACCGTCCACCCTCCGCCATCCCGCCTTGCAGCAGGTAATGCGGTGTCGCGCGCCGACCACCTGCGTGCTTGCAAACCTGTCCTCAGCGGGTGTTCGTTCAGCCCTCCCATTCATCTGTCCCGCCCGCATAAGATACGGGATCAGCGCTGTCCCACAGACCGGCGTCTATGGCGACAGGAGTGCAGCTGACGGCTGCGGTGCTGGTCCCGCCTCTGCCTGCACACGCTGTGATGCTGGGTCCATCTGTGCTGCCGGCGGCCTTGTCAGCGACTGCATAGTAGTCATCGGTGTGCCCTCCACCACAGCTGGCGGCTGGTACGACACGGGCAGTGGCGGCGATCCGTCGGCACCCGCCTCCACTACCGGCGCTTGGTCCTCCTCAGGGATCACCGGTGCGCACGGGGATGCACGGGGAGCGGGTGCGCCACCAGTGGTGGCGCCTTCACCGACACCATTCGCCAAGCTGAGGGGCGCGGCCGTGGAAACCACCCACTCCGGCTTGGCGCGGAAAGCTTCCTGTGTGCGTGGACTGTACCAATCTGGGGTTCCGCTGAAGCTGGCAAAGTTGGGGGTGGCGCACTCCGCGGCGGGGCTGCCGCTGGCGACGGGCCCTGCTGGTTGCTGCTGCTGTGCACCACCTGCAAAGGCGGGTCGACCGCGGGCGTCACCATCCGCGGCGACACTCCCTGTGGCCGTCAGCAGGCGCGTCGTCGACTCGCTATCTGTGCGGGCCTCGCGCCGTCGCAGTTTGGAGTTGAAGGGCAGGTCATCCGCGCCAGTGTAGGATCGCGCAGCCTGGCTGTGGATGTAGCGGTCATTGAACTGCACCAGAGTCTGAATCTTGTCGACCATGACGAGGCCAATCTCGCCGATAAAGCAGATTAGGAGCAGGACGATTGCCAGCGCCACGCCCAAGACTGTGTCGGTGCGTTTGTACAAGGCATTGGCAATGGAACGCGCCAACACGTTCCTTGGAAGCCACACCACCAGCACCGTCACCACCAGGCTCGCCACTGAGTAGTTGGCGTACAGCGTGATGAGGAAACTGGAAAACCTGCACGGGGGTTTTACATTCAGGCGGAGGGGCGGGCATGCATTCTTACAGCGAGGAAGAGGAAGAGGATCACCGGGCCGACCATGCATGCATCGTAGCTTTGATCGACTTTAGTGACACGGGCACCAAGGGGAAGCGAGTAATTCGAAATATATGTATGTAAATAATGTTGTTCGTCGAGGTCCGGGGGATGGGGTAAGCTGACATGTGGCACGGTGATCGACGTTGCGCATCGGTCCTTGCGCTGCCTTCTTCTGTTGGCAGCTGCGCGCAAACTCCATTTTTGGACGCTGCGACTGACACCTTGGGCGGCATCGCATCGATCCCCACGTTCTTACCTGAGGCCCCTCCTCTCCATGAACAGGCACGCAGCCGCCAGAGTTACCAACAGACCCAGAACCGCAATCTGCACCAAACCCTTGGACCAGCGCCACGCCATGGACAGTCCCGACGTCAGGTAGGCCTTGCGGCAAGCCGAGACGCCTGCCAACAGACACCACGCCACCGCGCTGCCGCCGAACACCCACACCAGGTCGGGCAGGTCGCTGTCGAAATGCGCGCTGGACACCGCCGTGATGGCGGACAGAGAGCAGATGGCGGCGCGGGGTACGACGATGGCTAGCGTGCTCCAGAAGCGGTACCTGGGCACCTGGGCCCCAGCGTCGTCGCGCAGGGCGGAGAGCTGCGAGGCGTTCCACTCGGGCCAGCTCTCCGCCACACCGCGCGCGGCGCTGCCCGCGACCCAGGCCCTGAACTCCCGGGTGTCATGCAGCACCTGTACGGGGTGTCAAGCGAGTGGAAAACTGAGTTTGGGTGAAGGCAACACGGACTGGCGCTCTCGTGGAGACAACTTGGCAGGTTCCCTTGTTGCCGTGTATGGTGACGCGGTTTCGCCTGTTATCGATGACCCGTGGTCGGAGCTCGGAGGACCAACGACTACCACCTGGTCGGTACCAGGCGTAGGGTATTTATTGGTGAGGACCAATGACGGATTGCGTTGCAGGACCAATGGTTGTGCGCATCATGATGTAGTACTAATGTCCGCGTTTGTGAGAGGACCGAACGTACCGCCTGCAGTTTGAAGAAGAAGGGCGTGAACCAGAAGGGCCCTGCCAGCAGCGCCGCAGCCACCAGGATCGGGCTCCACATCGCCGCGGCGGGGATGGGCATGGTGTTGCCGCCGTTGTTGCCCACCACCAGGATCAGGATCACCATCAGAAGGATGTCGGCGCCCAAGTACAGGTGGGAGCGACCGTAGTTGCAGTACACCTGTGAGCGGGAGGAAGATGCGGGCGGGGCGTATGGGTTGTAACAGCTGCCCTGCCCGCGCACAGTATCCCAGCCCCCGACAACTGTGATCTCGCAACGACTGCGGTGGCAGACCGTTGCCATGGACCCATGGGCCGCACAGAGTCGTACCTGTGTGAACGTCCGGCGCTTCAAGCTGAAGCCCCGGCCCGTCGCCACGTAGCTGGCACCGCCGAACAGCACCGCACGGCCAAGGTGGAAGGCGCTGGTCACGGACCTGGGGCGAAGCGCGTTGTCGGGGGCGAGCAACGACCAGCAGATGGGGATGGAGCCCGGGTCCGGTCCAATGAACAAAGATGAAACGCAAGGGGGAGATCGCTGAGGCAGGTCAGATAGACAGGACGACGACCCGCCGGGGCTGGAGGGAGGTTCGACATGCACGTAAGGCGTGACACGCACGTGCAACTCTCCCACGTGCAACTCTCCGCTCAACGGGTCACTGCGCCCACCAGCGCCAGCACCGGCGTGTCTGGGTGTTCAATCAAACATTGTGTTCAGCCGCCACGACCGACCTGACGATGTGGAAGAGGAGCCCGCCACCGATGAAGTGCCGCGCCAACGTGACCACGGCCACGCCCAAACCCGACTCGAGCCACGTGTTGAACAGGAAGCCCAGCAGCGGCATAGTGCCCAGCTGCAGAATCTGTATGGCACCAATCGCACTTGCGACCCTGCACATGAGACGACCAAGGCACGAACGAGGTAATGCTGTATCGTACTGGAACTTGGATCCAAGTAGGGACATTTCAAGGCGTCGGCACTCGGGAGGGTTCAACGTTTTTCAATCTAGTTACAAGACGCATACATACGGCATGATGCGACAATGGGGCAACCTGGGCCGTCTGCCTCATTCGCCCAACCTCGTTCCCTGCTGCACCTATCCATGCCCGCCCGACATACCGGCTGCCCGTCTTCCCCACGCCTCCCAGCAGCAGCAGCAGCTGCACCCATATGCCCAGCTGGATGGTGACCACCGTGAGCCAGGTGTTGATGAAGTGACCAGGCACGGTCAGGTACAGCGACATGGCGCGAAAGAAGTCCGTGTTGCTGCCCAGGAACCGCAGGTCGCGACTCATCAGCTGCTCGGCGCAGCCCTTGGAGATCTGCGATCAAAACAAACGGAGGAGCACCAGGGGAGGTCGCTTTATTTCATTTGGGGCGACGTCCGAGGGATGCCGACTGACTTTACACGGTTCATTATGAAACATGGAAATTGACGAAGTCCCAGCGCAGCATGCTGGTCACGCTAGCTCACCTTGCCCTCGAAGCCCAGGATGGAGTCGAGGCCCATGTCGCGGCCCTTGCCCACACTGATGTACGACACGTACTTGGACAGGCCGCCCCGCTTGAGCGCGTTGTAGCCGCCAAACACGTCCTGGGTTTTACGGGTTGGATGAATGTTCGCCGGTCGGTTGTAGGCCGTCAATGTTTCATGGATGACTAACCTCCAGTACAATGTGGGACGCATTTATGACGGAGTCATATCTCACCTCGGAGACGTGCTGTACGGCATTCGCCTTGCTGACTCCTCCGCGGGTCATTATGAAAGGCCGGTGCCAGAAATCGGGGTGGCCGTAGTTGGCGCGAACAGCACCTGGGTGCGGAGGCGGGCAGCGGCAAGCCGTCGGCAGTTGGATTGGTGCATGGATGCGTAGGATTGCGCCTGGGCTGAGAATGGAATTTCTTGTAGCATACGATGCGTGGGCGCTGGAGCTCATTAGCACAGCAACAGCACAGTTTGCGACAGGTTTTCAAGTCACAACACACGCACAAAGCAATTGAATAGACAACTTGTGGTACTGCTCGCTCCTCAGTGAGCACTTACTTGGAAACGCCATCACGCGCTGGATTTGCGTCCTGCACGCACGCATACAACCGATTGCAGGGGTGGCCAGACATGTTGGCGTTTCTGACGCATTGACTGCATACATACGTCGAGCAACTTGTCTATGTGTACACTATCCACTATCCCTAAAACAAAAGCACGTGCCATGGTACCCATGCCATTCTTACAACGAACAGCACCGCGCCCTGCCATGCCATGTCACGCCGCGCACCCACCCGAATGTCCGCTCCGTGGCCGCCGCCAGGTCCGCCAGCAGCCCGCATCTGTACGAGAAGATCCACTCCGGGTACCCCAGCGCAGCCACCTGCTGGCTCTCCCGGCCGGGACCTAGGGGCTCGAACTCGCGAGTGGTGTTGCGAAGCTTGAAGGCCTGCCGGTATATACACACGCACGCCATATTATATATATATATATTGTTTAATATGCTTTATCACCGTAAGCGCTTGCATCCTGAAGGAGCGAGCACTGTTGCACCCACGCACCTGCGCGAGCGAATTGTCCTGGTTCATGTCGATGGTCTGCAGCAGCACTCCCGGGCAGTACGGCACCGCGCTGTTCTGGTTCTCCGGCTTGCCCTCGCCCAGGATGACACCCACGCCCGAGGCGGTGCGGTCGTAGTAGTTAACGGGCAGCTGAAGCCTGTGTGTGGGTGGGCATACCGCAGGGGGGTAGCCCGGCAAGGTGCGGAGCGCAGGAAACGTGTTCAACAAACAAGTTATGCGTGTACAGATAGACATAATAGCTTGGGGTTTCATATAATAGGAAAGACACACTGGCATGCTGTCCCGCGCCCCGTGGTTAGGTGGTTTGAATCCCGGCCGCCTCCCCGCCAGTTGATTCGGCGGGGCTGGTGTGGCTTCCAGGAGAGGCCTCACCTGTACAGGACCTCCATTTCCACGGCCTCGAGCTTGTCCAGCAGGAAGCGGCGCTGCCAGATCCGCAGCGCGACCTCCCTCTTCCCAGCAGGACCCCTACTCAGTGCGCTGCTAATTTCGCCACGTCCGTCGTTGGCAGTCATGTCGGTATTGGCGGCAGCGTCTTGGTCAGGCAAAAGAATCGGCGACGGCCGCCTCTGTGTCCGCGTTGAGGTAAGCTCCTCTTCATCAGCATCGGGCTTCAGGGCCAACTCCAGCTCGTGCTCCAGGGGCACGGCTCGTGCGAGCACGCTGGCCTGGTGCGCCACGCAATACTGGAAATCGGGCGCGTCAAAAAGTTTAATTTTGTCGCCGTCCTGCAATCCAGGGCAGAGAATAAATTCAATAAGAGCACGCACGCCGGGCGGAGGTTGACAGGTACTTAGCTAGGGGTGGGGAACTGAGGGAGGCGTAACCACCTCTGTATGACCACACCACCGATTCAGGGTCAAGTGCAGAGGCATAAGCACGAGTAACACACACAGGCCACCGCAGGTCGAGCTTACGGGCCTTACCAGCTGGGCTGCAGTCGCAGCATCCTAATTATGTATCGCCCATCGTATCCTTATCAACCCTGGTTCTAAACTGGCTCCCTGCCTGCCCGGTCCTGGCATCCATCTTCACGATTGGTTATGGCCCCGGCGTGCCGCAACGCGCAGGTGGCGTACCTGCTCAAGATACGCCACCTTCATGGCGCTGTACCGAGTTGCCAACAGCTTGATCCCGTGTGCCCGCCAGCGGTCTGCTAAGCTCTTGGATGCGGCCATTTTCGAGAACACTTGGCTGGCCACGACCAACCCATACTTGCGGTCAAGGAGGGCGCCCAAACCCGGGGCATCTTGAACCAGCTTGGCAACGACCTCCTCCACGGAGAGATTGTCGTTCTCCTGCAGACAGCGGTGGGGGTGGTGCGTGCGTGGCGATCACTCGAGCGCAGCGGGCTGCCAACCCCACCGATGTTACGACCGAAGATGCGTCCATAGGATCTAAGCGATAATCAAACCAACACTTTTTGAAGGTCAGCTCCAGTACTCATTGTCATTGACGTTGAGAGTACCTTCAGGATGTCGAGAACCTTCTTTTCGGCATCAGAGCTCAGATGGAACCGCTGTCCGCCTCCCTCTGTCGGGCCAGCAGCAGCCGCCTGAGGTCCTGGCTGCGCGCGTGCCTCTGCCACGGACTCTCCAGCGGCGTGGGCCACAGCAGTGGCGGCGGTGTTGCTTTGCAGGGCGTCGTGTACGGCCTGTAGCGCCAGTGCCGTACGGTACATGCACATGCCGTCCACTGTACGGGCCAACACCTGGCCGCGGCAGGAGGCCCAGAGAAGCAGCTGCGCTCGCCCATCGTACAACCTGCCGCTGGGCAGGAAGTCCTCCTGTACGGACATGTACGGACATGTCGGACAGTCCGCCCCAGGGGAATCTCAGTACACATCACAGTAATCATTAGTCGCCGTCATCGTTAACATGTATGTCATCAAGTCAGTTCTCTGGATCGACAATCGTGACTTCTGTTGCGTCTACGGGCTGCGTCTACGGGCTGCGGTCACCTGCCGTCTGCAGCACGTTTCCACTTCCCCGTCCAAAAGGCGAGCGAATCGCTGCTTGCTGCTTGACAGACAAACGGGTAACATGTGGCGTTCGTCGCGAGAGCAGGACACAAAGCGGCAGGTGCCCGGCGGGTGGCCGCGCGGGTGCCCCTGAAAGCAAAGTTTGCAGAAACGAACAGCGCGACGAAATTCGCCTGCGCCCTGCCTGCTGGCTGCAGGCGCGCACATCGTCCCCCCGCATACCCGGCAACCTCACCAGGGTGTAGGCCGGGCTAGCCAGGCTTCCGTCCGCCAAACGGTAGAGAGTCCGGCAGCGCTCCAGCAAGTTTTGGAATTCGTCCGGAAAAGTGGAGAGCAAGTACTGCAGCAAGGTGCTCGGTTTGTACTCCTCGCCATCCCTGCTGAGGTATAGGCGATCAAGGAATAAAATGCATGTTAGCTAGCTAGCTAGGATGCAGTTACGGCGATCAGTATTGCTTGCGATACTGCTGCGTGGAGCCGCCCGGGTCTGTTGCTTTCTAGCTTGTTGTGGTGACATGTTGCCTCACGCAGCATCCACCCAAACCCACTTATTAAACAGGACGTCGTCATCCGAGAGCTTGCCCTCCAGGTTCTTCGCCCCTGCCTGTTCCAGCACTGCGCGAGCATCGCAGCTGCTTAAGGCATACAGCACCGGCTCCTGCGTGAGGGTGATGACAGAGCGTGTGCCGATTATGGCGGAATTTTCAGTAAGGGGAACACCCGGTCCGGACTCGGGTCCATCTTGAACCGGTTACTACATGATGTGCGATGTAAATAAGGGGAAAGTGAGGGCCGGAACACAGGGAGTGAACGGGAGGTCCTCAACACGGGGAATGAACTGGAGGGCCGGAACACACACGCGAAAGGAATTATTGGTATATATATCTACTGTCTGTCGTGATTCATTGTGTGGGTGTTACATGGACATGGATGCGCGGGCATTCATATTTGCAAACTACTGTGTGACATCCCGGGGCCGAAACCGCATACCTCGTAATGTGGAATGAGTGTGGACACGGCCCTCATGGAGTCCACGCGGGGTGCGATAGGCAGCCGAGGGTTCATCAGCCCCGAGCAAAAGTCCGCCAGCAGCGACACCGCCTCCTGGCTGGAGGGCGCGGTGCCCTCGTCGTTCGACCGCAGGATGGCCAACAGCCAGGTAGACACCTGCGGATAGCGGCAGACGGACATGCGGCCAGTCGGTCATCCTTCAACAACACCACATCGGGAAGGACGTGCAATAGTGTGACATGCATGATATGCGTGCGTGGGTGCTCGCCTAACTAATCTTCATGCAGAGCCTCCGTGCGTCACATTTGACGGACCCCTGCGTGCTGCAAGCAATTCTGTGTGTTGGGAAAGTTTTTCGTGGGCGCGTTGACTTTCAGTGACAACCTGTCTAGCTAGGCCAGCAGGAGAAATGGTTCAGGGGACAACCTTTGCTTTGTAACAGCTTGTAACCGCTACAGTACGTTGCCGTAACGGCAAGTAACTTCGCAAGTGATGGTGAATGATGACGACCGATGACGGATGGGTTTTACGTTCCGCAGTCGGTAGCTAGGTAGGTAGGTAAGTAGGTCGGGTGCTGATATGTAGTCAATACGTACCGCAGGACTGCTGGCTGCGTGCTTGACTACCGTTATAACGTTATACGTATGTACCTTGACAAAATCGTTGTAGTTGATGATGCGATGAGTATGTATTTTGTCCACCATCATGGAGAAGCCCATCTTCAGCTGGAATACCACATCGCGATCCTTGAAGTGCTGCCCGTCAACGACTGCCTTCATAGCTTGGGTGATGCTGACGGGCAGATCCCGTGTCTGGCGGAGGCCAAAGCAAGGAGTTGGCGAGGACGGGAGTGAATGTAGCACAAATCATCGGCAGACGTTGCATACATACATAAGGCAAGTGCGTAGGTCACACTACGGCCCCCGGCGGTCTCGAGCGCGTTGATTGGGTCCCCCGGGAGCTTTGTTCACGCCTACGATCCAAATCGCAGCTAAGCAGCAGGCAGCGCAGACCAAATTCCTTTAAATTTTTTATTTTACAGGTAGTTGCCTTGCTATATCCGAAATTGCGATGTAAATGCGGATGAACCCTCGCTCGAAGCCTCGCACCTGTGACATGCACCGGGCAACCGAATGCAACGTCTTGGAAAGCTTGTTGATAACTTCCTCGCGGCTCGGGTCCGTCAAGTGGTTTTCGGCTTGGGTCCGGTCAAACACCTGTGTGCAGTTGTGCAGTTGATTGTGTACAGGACACATACATACATACACGCAGCGAACGGACGATCGATATGAAACATGCTGTGTGCCACATACGTACAAGCTCTATATATCATATATATCGGCCATACATTACTATTTTTTCATTATCAGATAGACTCAATCCTTGACAGACATGCACATCCATGCATGCATGCACCGCCGCCTCCTAAACCCACCTTGCCGGCCTCCCCGAGGACGGAGACAAGCTCCACCACCTTGCCCAGCAGCTTCTTGCGCTGCTCTATGCGCTTGTATGACCAAGTCCACCATGAAATACCTGTGAACGTACTGATTTGCAGGCTGTGACTGTCAAGACCTCTGGCGGTGGCAGCCGGCGGCGCCTCCTGGATGGAAGTACGTAGTGGGGAATGCGTATGCATGAATCCCGAAAAAATAGCAGCAAAACGCTGCTAATTCAAGATGCATCGCTCGAGCGGTATGATGACAACATCATAGTATTCCGCCCAGCATCCGTCACTTACAAAACAGGCAGACACTTGGTAGGCAGACACTTGGTACGTGGACCTGGTAATTCAAACTCATTCATAAAAACATAAACTGTGCGCATGCTAGCTAGCTAGCTACGCACACGCACACCTGGCTTGGGCCGGCACCATTCGGGTCGCTCGGAACTACCTACCGAGACGTCAGCAACCACGCCCACCGCCACCAGCAGGTGCAGCAGGCACAGGTAGGCCTCCTGGAGAACCTCAAGCTGCTCCGAGGAGGGGATGGCGCCCGTTATGACCAGCTGGGGAATTTGACCTGTTGTTGGGCGATAAAAATGTGGAGACGGCACATCGGTTAATTCACAGATCCATGGGATATCATGCATGGTAAAAAAGGGACAAGAAGCAAGGCCGCTCGGACAAGCAGCGAAGTGGATAACGGGGTAGGTAAGGCAACCCATATATAGGTAGGCAAACCCATATAGGTAGGCAAACCCATATATAATAATAAAAAAGTATTACAAAAAATAAAACAACAAGTAGGGGTCGGCTTCCTCGAAGCCGGAAAAGGGCGGGGCCCCCTATAATCCGTACAGGCCGCTTGCTTTAGAACGAAAACTCTATTACCGCGCAACAGTGTGAGAGAGTGAAAGGTTACCATTGGGGGTGTCATTGATGTTGAAGGTGGATTGGCGTGCATAGATTCACCAAGCCCAAACACGTCGGCAGCCCCGAAACCATCCTGCAGGACGCGCCGCCGGCGACGGCGGTCACCGTATCGTAACGCTAGACGCCTCTGCACTACCGCATCCGTCTGTCAAGCAGATTATCACATAGCAAGCTTGAAGCATTCTTGTTTTGCCCTGAAACTGTAGTTGTTTGGTCCGTCGGCAAGCATGCAGCCCTTCAGTTGCACGCCCGCAGCAGACGTGAACCTCTAAAGTTTGCTATCAATAGTTACATAGCAAATATAAGGCAAGAACAGGGTGCGAAAAGAGACCCGGACTTCGGCCATCGGAACTGGAGAACTCGTTGGTACTTGGTATGCTATCCCTTGGCATCTTGAAACTTTGATTCAATACATAATGTTAAATTGTATTCATCTGGCAAAACAGAAAGGCAAATCTTGGTGTTGGTGGCATCTTGATGTTTGAACATCAGAACACTATGGAAGTTCAATTTAGCACACGCCGCCCATTCCTAATTCAAGTATTCATCACGCGGCACCCGTTGCAACAAATATGAGCGCGAGAGGCGTTGGTTGGATGTTGACTCGGGTCCATGGGGACCGCGGAGCTTTACTTTGACCGTTTGTGCGCAAAGAATTTTTTTCAGCCAAACCAAAGTTACCTTGCAATAGAGGACAATTAATATGACAAACATAGCGAATTTGTTTAGCGGATAATGAACGTTTTGCCGTTACCGGACACACACACACACACACACACACACACACACACACACGGACATGGGCAATCCTAGGGGGCGGGGCCCCCCGAACGCGCTTCGCGCTGGGGCCCCGCCCAAAAATATAACATAATATGACATATATATTAAAATTGTGCAGTTTACTTAATAATAGTACAACAATAATGATACGACCAGCCATATACTGGGCATGGCAGGCAGGGGCGATGAGGCTATGGTCACAATCCAGTTCGCCCTGGACTACCTGATGTATACACCAAGCACTGCAATGATTTCCAGGATATGCCCTGGCATACCTGGTGTATACGCTAAGCACTAAAATGATTTTTTTAGATACATAGGGTACTAAGCTGCAATGGTAACATACAAATGGAGCTTTGATTACGCAAGTAAGCAAGTCATGAACGAACGCCCCACGTACCCACGTGCACCGCCATGGGTGGAAGATAGGTCATCTTCATCTCCTGCTGTTCTTTACCATGACGATCACCACCATGATGACGACCTGGTGAGACGACGAGAAGTCAAACAAGGAAGCAGCCATAGACGTGCAGATAGCTAGATCCGCATATGGTGCATACACGCCATGCCCAGCCAGTGGCCGGGCCCCCTCGCTCGCTTGCATGCACGTCCTATATATATATCCCTGGCGAGCGAGTTAGATAGCAGTCGTCATACGACCACTGCCACATTAGCAAGTCATTAGCTGATTCCATCGCTATGAAGGATGTAGCCGCCCGCGGCCGCGCGCCCACCCAGCTGTTCATATTCATGACATGGACCCAGCTATCCACGCACGCATCGAACTACCCACCACCAGGAGGTATGTTGATTTCCCGAATACGAATTGAAGACGGCGTTAAAGCCACCGGGGTGAACGACAGCGCCAAGGCCTCACGGTTAGACAGCAGGTCGCGGTCCCGCAAGGAGCGCACGATGGCGTTCCATAAGGGCGCCGTAACGGCAATCATCCGCTGATGAAATGGAACAAAGGGAATGAACCCAAGTCAGACGTACGTGTCCATGATAAGGGGACACACGCGTGCATACAATTATAGGTAAATTATATAAGTTATTTATGATTACCAGCCATCACTATTATTATTATTTTGCATGACTATTACCGTATGACTATTGGCATTGTTAGTATATTGTCATTATATTATGATCAATATTGGTATTGTTATAATAACAATACCAATATTGTTATTATATTGTTTAATATTTCACAAGTATAAAAATCAGCAAGAGTATCTGCCACATCTGATTCTATTTCATTCATGATCTTCATAGCCTCTATAATAACACACGCAGACCGTCTGATTATGGCTGATTGATTGCCCCTCTTGTACGAAGGGAGCAGCCTCCGGACTTAATATTATCATTTTATTATTATTGCGATTGTTATTACTGTTGTATGTCGATCATAATATCGATTACCAGATCATCATTACTAGTCTAACCGCGCGATATATATACGCACCTCGCGGGCCTCCCAACGCGTCGTCGGAGTGTCATCAGGAGCGCGTGCCGGCGGCAGGCCGCAGAGCCGGCGCATCAACATCCCTAAGTATGCGCCCAGCAGCTTGAATACGTTCTTAGACCGGCGAGAGACAACACGGATGTCCCACGACTGCCAGTCCCTGATGACGCTCTTCTCCATCCTGCGGTGTTCAACGATTAGCGCCGTCGCTCCGTTTCGAATGATCCGGATCATTTCATCATAGCGTGAGAATCCTGCGGGCCGCTTACACTGGCCACGCAGCTGGTCATTGTTAATGTTAGTATCGATACCTTTGCTGGGGTGGATAGCTTGCCTCCCAGACGCACCGGGCCCCAGTCAGTGCATCAGGGTGCGAGGCAGGATTGCCGATGTGTCCTACGTACGTACGTGCCGAGCAATGCGCCGTACGTAGCTACTGCTGTCCGTACTTCGCTGTTTATGCATGTACAATGAATAGTTCACCATAAGGCATGCCGTAGCCGCCCGCCCAGCCGCACTTACTGAATAAGCAGCTTGTCCCGCATTGCCTTCTGAATGCGGTGGAAACCCGCCCTGATGTGGCGCCAGTGGCGGATGGAGCCGATGCCCTGAACCACGCCCTGCATGGCGCCCCACAGCGCCGTGGCCACGATGTACGACACGCCTGTGCTGACCAGGCTCAGCAGGAACAGCACAATCACCTGCAAGGGCACGTCGTAGAAGTTGGTATTGTGTGGGCTGCATGATAAGCGGGATTAGCATTTTTTCGTAGCTTGTAAGCTTGGCGGTCGATGCATGCACGCTCGCAGCAGGTGGTGGTGGCCCTTTCCGCAGAAGTGGACTTCCTTACTGTCGTGGTGAACATCCCTGCTGGGAACGCGCCCTGCTGGATAATACATTCGCTAAGGCCCTTGCATAATGGTCTATGCGCGAGTCATGTAACACCTATAATAATATGTACCTGTGCGCCTGCCATCAAAGGGTCCAGGTCCACATAGACTCGTCGAGATCCGACGCGGTATGACGAGGGCAAACTGTCCGTCCTCATGATATCCCGAAGGTGCGGCCCCGCAGGTCCCACGAGAATGTAGAAGTCGATGATGAACTTAATGCCCAGCGTGACCGTCCACAACAGCGCGTTGCCCAGCAAATAGTTCAATCCCGTGCGGAGGTGCGTGGCCGGATCATACAGCGGGTTGCACGACGAGGATGCGGACGCCGTGCCCAGACGCACACGCTCCAAGACCACCCGGTAAAACTGGCGGCGAGCGTAGCCGCCGAAGGTTGACTGCCTGTGGTCATATATAGACAAACAGCGTGCATCCGAAATCACATTCCCAAGTGGATGAGATATGTCGATGGGCTCTGTCGTACCCAGTTATGTAGTACATACCATGCATGTACGTGCGGTATGTGCGGGAACATTAGGACATATGTATGTGGAGCTGGGCAGGGCGGCGAATGTCGGTCTGTGGGCTGGAACGCAGGCAGCCGCCCGTTCGTCGCATACGTAGATGGTGAAGGATTGCGACATGCTGCATACATACATGATGTACTTTTTTATCATCTCATCAAGAGCCTGCAGCAGCCCATCATGCATGCATCGACCATCCTACTTTACTTGACGCACAACGGAATCACACACCTACCTGTACAAGATCTCGTACGCAAACAGCGCTGCGGTATACGCCGCAAAGATGCCTCGGTAGCAGTTCTGGCCCTGCGGACCGTGAAACAAAAAGGCCGGCGGGGGCTCAGGCAGCCGGTTGTATACACGGTCCATCCGCGGCATGTGTCACTCTTTCCGAATTTTCTGCTGCTGCGTAACGAATAAACTGGGAGCAGTCATCCGAAGCTTTGGCGACATGGACAGGATAGCTAAGACTCCCTCCTTATCGAACTTGGTGTCGGGGGCACGACAGGGGTACATTGCTCAGGCTCCCCGGTGGCAGCGGCGTATATGCTCAGTACGACTACATATGCACCGCCTCGCCCTGCACCGTTATTATTTCACGATAGGGTTTGCCCAGCCAGCGTTTTGTTAATGTTGTTTTATAATTTATTTATATTGGTAATTATATATTATTATTAGTAGTGTATTGTATTATTACTGTGCATTAATGTATTATTGTTCAGATTATCAGTATTAGGAATATCATCAAAGAGCAAACGACGGGCGAGGCAACCAAGAATATCTACCAACGCTTCGTATGCCACAGCAGACATACGGGGGCGGCTTTCCTTGATCGCATGCATGTGTACAAACGAACAAGATGTGCCGCACCGTCACATACAACACTTACACGGTCGCCGCACGTAGTGCTGGACGGCACCTCGGTGTAGGTGACGTAGACGCCCACAAAAAATGCCGTCCAGGTGATGGACACCAGAATCACCTGACAGAAATGGTATGCGGTGCTGTACAGGGCGAAAGGCGCCCGCGGTTCGATGCCGAGCAGGCGCTCAGCTGTGGCGCATGTGCCATCCAGAAGTAGTGGCCATCCAGAAGCAAACAGCCAGGGAGGTGACCTCATTTAGATTTGCGGTTACGAGGATGACATAAATTTTATTTGGGGATTCCACCCTCCTATCTACGTACGCGCAAAAAACCCTACACATAACTCTTTCGTACGATCGATGCATGCCGATAGCGCGTTACGTACAAGAGCGTTGCGGGCTTCATGGAAAGACCTTTAGGAGCGCGAGGCCAGCCCGACATTCTTCATCAATATGACGAGCGAGCGACGCACTACCCGTGTTGCTTGCTTTGCTTGTATTATTATAATGATCTTTCAGTGGACCCCGTGGGTCATCAGTGACAGCCTAGCTTCCTCACCAAACACTGAAAAAAAATCCGAAAACGCCCCACCGTGGCGCACTGGACAGGCTTCAAAAGTGCACCCAAGCACTGAAGCTTGCCGCTTAAGCGAGCTGAACCCGTCGCTCGTATGTACGTACGTACCTTCCTTTGTGCCGTACGATGGCACCACGACGTTGTTCCGTTTCACCCGCGGCTTGAAGGACAAGACGATCTGCCGCCGTGTTTCATGACAGGCATGCATGCATGTTTAATGGCCGGCGTTGTCAGCTGGATGGTTGCCAGGAGCGAGTACTAGTACTTCTAGTGCACCATACGCTGAGCGAGCTTGTACCTGTACACGATGTGAATGCTTATGAACCAAGTGGATGCGCTAGGACAGTGGGTACAGTAGTTAAACTACTGCTGTGCTTGCCGGCTAGCATTGAAGCTCTGTCTGCGGAAAGCCACATGCCGATCGAATCGGAACTAGGTAACATCCAGCTTTGCCCGAGCCGCCCGCGAGTAGTAAGTTGGAAAGCCGGCGCGGAGCCCTGTCCGCTTAATCCTCGCCAGAGATGAACGCTCGGTGTAACCGACCATAATTTCTGAGCAACTAATACCGACAAACAAGGTTCAGGATCGCGGCACCCAGCTCACCATTGCCACACGCCCATCAGTCCCACTACTCAGATATGAGCCGGAGTCCCTTGCTTATTACATATCTCACCGTGCTACAACCTCCAACACGATGTGCGCGATGATGCATCAATCAATCTGGGTACGTACGTACCTGCATGCTCCACAGCAGGCAGTTCGTGCCCCAGTGCAGCGGGACAGTGGAGGCCACCCACGCCCACCGGTTATCGGGCTCTGACCAGTTCTGCAGTTCCGACCATGCAAAATGGTAAACGACTGGTAAAAAGGCAGTGAAAGTACGAACAGGAACGAACGAAGGCGGCAACAAAAAAAATCAAGCAACCGCCGAGCCGTCGTATACAGCTTGATTGCTCGTCGCGTATGCAGGGGCCGGTGGGGACGTGTGCACAGGTTTTCACGTGTCTACACCGACGATATGTATTTAGTAAGTCTCTACGCTCGTATCTACATGGCGTACATCCGGACGTTGCTTGTTCTCCATCCGCTTCAGTAGATAAGCAAGACGTACCAGGACGCACATAAGGTAGAACCAGATCAGGTGGAACTGGAAAACCCGCTTGAACGCCAGCAAGGGCATGGCCAGGCTGCGGTGCTCCGCAAACGTCTTTCGCAGCACGTGTTGCGCCCACCAGTCCGCGGCGGCGTTGGCGCGGCGCAGGCGGCCCAGCTCCGAGGCCGCCTTATCCGACAGTGACTCCAAGTGAAAAAAGGGAACGAAAGCAACGTCCTTTTCCATGAGGCGTAACAACGAAGCAGGTAGACCTTTATTTGTATGAATTGTCGTGCGGCTGTCTGTGGATGAGTGATTTTGTTGGCACCGATTAAACAATGCAAACGGTTGTTATGCATCAGTAGTGCTGCTGCATTCCGGATCACTTGAATAAACGCGCCTATGCGGGAGGCATACATTCATCCGCGGCAACACCCGGATCCAAAGCACCTCTATCTATCCCCGTGTGGTGGAGCACGTAGGTACGTTTTCAGAAGCACGCCAGCAGCAGCAAAGATGAGCTAGCACCCGCACCACGCACGCACTGCACATACACACGCTAGATGGCATGCAAGGCCCTCTGCGACCAAAGGCCCCCCGCCCGATGTTTCGACCATGGCGGCACCTACGACCTACCTGCTGCTGGCTGCCGACGCCGCTGCGCGCCATCGCTGCGCTTCCGTCAGGTGCTTCCACGTCGCTCGCGGTGTGAACCCCGTTGCCGCCGAAGCATCGTCCCCACCAGGTGAGCGTTCGGGGGCGGGACAGCGACATCCGGGCGCCGGCGGGCTGCGGGAATTCGGCACCCGGAGTACTGTTGAAGGTGTTGATAGTGTTGGTAGCGCCTTGTCGGAGCAAGTGCAGCAGCTGCGGGCGATAGTGCTCCATGTCGCCTTGCCAAGGGATACGTGTGGACTCCGCCAGGGGTTGCAGGTCACCTGCATGTGCCGTGGAGCAGCCGAGCAGCGAGGAGCTGTACGTGTTCATCACAGCCCACACAGAATGGGACTGTGGCGGTTTGGGCGGGCGGGTCTCCCGCGAAACACACAGCGCAGCTGTAATGGGCACGAATGAAGCGCACGTGCGTGTGCTTACCAGGACGAACTTAGACGCTCCGGCCTGTGCAGCTGACAACTGCAGGTGCAGCTGTCGACGGCAGAGGCCCACAACAAATACTTTGCGAGCCGACTGCGAGCGAGCGACCGGGAGGATGGACCCTTCGCGCCACATCGCTGACTGTACGACAGCCCCGCACGTGCCAGCGTTCAGCGCGCACATTCAGAAATGTCCCGTACTCTATTCACCAAATACAGCTGTGTACATGCATGCATTCCATGGGCGGGCAAGCAAGGCCGCGAGGTACTTACACAGCTTCAGTAGACGTGACCAGTACCACTGCTCATCATCAGCAGGCAGATTAGCCTTGGATGCGCGCCCGTGTTGCAGCGAACCCGTCCGTTGAGGTCGTCCAGACAGTGACAAGGGGACGCGGTCGTCGCCGTTGGCGGTCTCGACATCTCTCAGGGGATTAATGTGATCAGCCGGCGGGAGCGCCGCCAGCGCCGCCGCCACCACCCTCGGGTGCGCCATGCTCTCCGACACGTCATCGTATCCGATCCGCACCGCGGCCTCCAGCCCCTGTCGCCTCGCCTGGCCCAGCTCGTACACTTGCTCCGTCAGGAACAAAAACAGCGGCTGCACCACCTGCGCACATGAAAGAAATGAATGAATGCATGGGTGACCAAAAAGCAACAAGCATGAAATCAGATATACAATCACGCAAGGGGCGTACCCTACCAAGACCTGAGCATGTGCTTGGTGCCTTGGTATGGATATGGCCGTAGGCAAGGTCCTTCAAAATCCCACCACGCCGCAAATGCGACATAATGGCATGCGATCCCTTACACCCACTCCTCCGCCCCGAAAGGGAGGAGAGTGCTTGGGCGGTCTGTCCGCTAGGGTCATTCCGAGAGCAGCCCTTGGCCGCCGTCAGGCCCGGTCAATTTTGTTGTTATAGCTAGCACGCGCGCACGCCAGCACGCACACACACACACACCGTATATTTGCACCTGGGGTCAGGCGGGCGGGCGGGTTGCATTTCTATACACACACACAGTGTCGGCCCGGCAGATATGTAACGATTCACACGCGCACGCACGCACACACACACACACGCGCACGCACGCACGCACACACACACACGCGCACGCACACACACACAGACACGCACACACACACCGCACAAGCCTGGACGACCAGGTACCCATCCCTCACCCCCTCGAGAAACCGCATGCTGTTGCCCGTCGAGCTGCCTCCTGGACCACCGGTCGGGATCCCCGCCGTCAGCGCCGCGTCCACCGCCGCCTCGTTCGGGCAGAAGCGGAGCAGCAGCTCCCGGTAGTCCGCGACCGGTGGGTCCCAAGTGGGTGACGGGGGAGTCCTGCGGTTGGACCTCTGCGGCGACATCTCGATTTCCACGGAGGTGGAACCAGCCGCTGCTGGCTCCGCTTGTGCACGCTTTGCCATCTGCTCACCAACCGTTGGTGAGTTGGTCGTGCTGACGGAACCTGTCTTGGAGGAGCTGCTGCCGCGGCTGGTGCTGGTTGCAGCCGCTGCGTCTGCGGAACCAGCCGCAGCCGATGAGCCACTAGCGGGTGAGCCACTAGCGGATGAGCCACCAGCGGATGACAACGGCACTGCTGTCGGGAAGGTGAGGCTGCTGCTGTAAGCTGAGACGCTATATGTGTCACGGTTGCTTGCTGCGGCGGCCTTGGCAGTGTTAGGGTTGGGGACCGCAGGGTCCCGGCTGCTCATCCGCATATGGAAAGTGGCCTCCCTTTGAAACTGCTTTCCATCCGCCGCATTGTTACCACCGCTTCCGCCATGTCCCTGATTTCCGACGCCAGAGTTGACACCGCAACCCCCCGGTGGTGCCGTACGGTACTTGTAGTGCAAGGTCTGTACGGCAAGCACCAACCCATGCCCTAACGCACGCAGCCACGGCTGCTGGAGGTCCTCGATGTGATTCCGAACCTGCATGATGTTTGAAGGAAACATGTATGCTAATTATTTGTAAGAACAACGAGGGAAGTCCTCCTTGAACTAAGCAAGCGGCAAATGTGCAATCTGCTGTTCACGAAGGGTCATGAACGAAGGCCGGCACATGCACACGCGCACCTGTGTAGCCTGCCAGCTCCTCTGCGCGCAGAAGAATATGAACCAGAGCATTTCGGGCGTGTGGCGCAGGTTGGCTGCCTCGCTGTACACCAGCCAGTACAGCGCCAGATCCTGTGGACCGTTGTGGACCGAAGGGGAGGACTCCGTGCAGCTCAAATCGCAACGTCTGAAGTCTATCAATGTGCAGCCGGCTTTCTCAATCCGCGCGAAGGTGATGAAGGGAAATGATTAAAGCGAAAGCGCTCTACATGCGCAATAGCGGTCATGGAACGTAACCCTGTGCTACTCAAACCCCAAACTAGCATGCAGCGGCCACTCACCGCCAGCTCCTGATGCGGAAAATCGGTGGTGGTGGGTTGCAGGCTGGTAGCAGGCTGCTGCAGTTCCGCGGCCTGAAGCCATGTGTCGTACGGCTGAAATATCATGCTGTGCAATTCGCGGACCGCACAGGGCAGGCCTGCACAGTGTGCCGGGGCGCAGTCGTGTTTGGGCTGCTCAGTAGCGTACAAAAAAGGAGCTATCGGATGAGGTTGCGTGCGTTGGTTACGCGACTGCAAAAGTTGGTCGATTGTTTTGGTGCGCGCGTAGATTGTCGCAAGGGGGCCATCAAGGAGGAATAAGGCACGTGCTGGACAAGGACAATGAATGTGGCGTGTATGTGTTTGTGTTATCGGCCTGTCTGAGCGGTGACCTGCGGTGACGTCTTTGACTTACCAGCGCTGCTGCATCTGCTGGATACATCCCGCAGCAATGCCGTAAGGTTTGAACTCGCAAGGAAGACAGTAGATGGATACCATTCTTGCTGAGCGGTGCCCTGGTTGGGGTCGTTGGCGGAGCGGGATGTAAATTGATTGAACGAGTTGGTGGGACTTCGTGCGCCATTCACATCATGTATTATTTCAAATCTCCAAAACATTCTTTATTTGGCAGTCCGGCAAGTCTGTCCCCGGCCCTCGCCTTACCTTCGATGTGAAAGTTTGAAATCCGAACTGGACGCCCAGACTAAGGCAATACTGCGAATGGATAAAAATACATAGCAGAATGTCTAGTTATATTGAACATCATCAATCTTGCAAAATTTGTGGCTTGCACGGGGAAGCTGAGCGCGGAAGTCGCAACTTATCGATTCCCCTGCTCATGTCCTACAAACAAACTTGGATACAGAACAGACTATATTCAAAGTAAGACAATGAAGTGCGCGTCACTCATTTGATGTTGCACCGACATACCACAAACACGGCGTCGTCCCAACCATCGTTACTTCCGGCACCTGCGACGGCGCCGTTATTGTCTTGCATCGTGCTATGTAAAATAAATCTTTATAACCAGGTAAGTGGTCAGAAATGATTCCCTTATGAACTGGTGAGTGCGATTACCGTATGCAACACGGGGCGGATCGCTGCGTCCACTAACGTTTCCTGATATGTACAATACAATCACATATGGCCAGTGAGGATACGATTGCCGTCGGATCGAATGCGCCTATGAGCGGTATAAATGCCATGAATCCGAAACCCCAGCTTCTGAATGATTCTGGTCGTACGCCCGTTGGGGCCCGTTCAGGAACCCATGCAAATGCAGCAAGACGCAATGAAAACCAAGCGAAGCTGTAACAGCAGGTTCCTTACTCCTTCATTGGCGCGATGTGTTCTTCGGAGGAGTTGACGTACGAACCTGTCTCTGAGCAATTATAATCGCAAGTACACTCATTGCTTTGTATGGGACCTTTCGTGCCTAGCTGCCGACTGATTTCTCGCTTGTGTAACGGGCGTTCGGGATAAATGCCTGACGTGCACACGAAAGGAGAAAAAATCGGGCCCGAGCGAAGGAGAAAACAGCGGGCCCGAGCGAAGGGGGAACATGAGATAAGCCCCGCAGGGCCCGATCGATGAGACACGCCAGCAGCTCTCCCCGGCATCCTCCGGCACCCGGCGACGCACCACCACCAAATGGGCACACAGAGGTGGGTGCTCCTACCCTGCGGGTGCGGAGCCTAACCGCCCTCTGGCTCCGGTTGCTATTCTCAGGTCTACGCGATTTCGCCATTTGTGGGCGGGCCTGCCCCGTTGCCCTGCCAAGCGATGGGTGACTGGATGATGTCGATCGCTGACCGATGGCGCGATGGACGGTATCTCGGTATCTCGGTAAATCAGCATGATGGACGGAGCGGCGGAACCTGGCTGCGGCTTTTCGCTTGGACCGGTCCTGACCTGCTGTAGCCAGCAGTGAGGGGCGAGACTCCGTCCTATGCGCGCGCGGTGGCTGACTTCTGAGTTCGCCTGCGGGTTTTATTTGCTTCTGTATGTGATGCCGCGCCGCCGCCGGGAGGGGGAATGCTGGCATCCTTATTACCTGCCTACGAGTGGTGGATGGCGCCCTAGCCGTACCTCTGATGAGCGGCTGCTCTAGAGCGGTGACGGTTGCCGCTGGGGAGGTGGCCTGTTCACCAGGCGGTCTGGGTTCTCTCGTTCCTCGAAGTCTGTTACCCAGGGGGAAATGAAGATGGGCATCGCGGTCTGCTGTTGCTGCCGGAATATCGTGTCACCATTCCCATGCAACCGGTCATAAGCAACACGAACAAAACAGCGCAGCTGGCCGTTGCCTGTGTTAGCGCGACCACGGACAGCTCGTCTCCCTCTGGTTCCGATCTGGGGGGGGAACCAGCCAACGCTGCCAGCATGCCCGTCGAGCCCATGCACTGCTGTTCCACGGGGGATGCCGCACCGCCACCAGCAGCATCTCCCTCACCAGGCGGAGCTCAGCCATCCAAGTGCGTAACGTCTCTGCCAAGGCATATTGCCAGCTGGGGCATGTGGAAGGGCGTCCTCACGTACCTCCTCACCAGCCTGCTCACGCTGATCTCCACGTCCACCGCATTCTGTTGCGCCGCGGCAAAGCCGGTGGGGATGGTGCTGGATCGGCTGATCGAGTCAGCGTGCATGGCGACTGCCTCGTTCCCTGTTACACCACCGCTTTCGACCCGGTCATTCGTCGAGCGCAAGGGTAAGCGCAAGCGGGCTCGTTTGGGGCGCCGTCAGAAGAGTGTTAGCAGTCCCCCACCCGCTCGGCGGACCTGGTTCAGCCTTGCTTCCTTTGCACTCGTCACTTGTTTGCTGTTCACACTCGCTGCGGGTGCTGGTGCCATGCACGGCGCCGTGCTTGACAGTGACCTTGCATCTATATCTTCCAATGTCGTGACTTCCGGGGGCATTCTCTTGCAACACGGGGGTGTTCGTCTGCCTGAGTACGGCGGTTTGGGATATGATCCTTGGGCAGAGACAGATCCTAGGGACTATGCGCGATGGGAGACGCGGGGTCACGCCATGGCTATGGCCAGTGTGGGGTCTTTCACCCCTGAGGGAAATTCGGCCGCCGCTGCCTATCAGCGCTACGTGAAGGACAGCGATGGGGGATGGATTTGGGGAAATAGTTCCTTGTTTGAGCCCAGTGCGTCACACGCCTTGCGCGAGGCCGTTCGCATGCGCAAGGGCAAGGCTTTTGCGTACAGCATGGAGGAGCTGCCCGGTTACTCGGGTGAGCAGGGGCCGTTCACCTTAGATTTGGACACCGAACGCCCCATCGTGCAACCGCCGCGCCGGTACTCGCCGAAGGAAAAGGAGGTTATCATGCAGAAAACGGCGGAGCTGGTCAAGGCGGGCATAGTTCTTGAGCATACGGGTCCCACGGTGTGCGCTGTCAATCCTGTGATCGCCGCCAAGAAGGATCCTGACACGGGCCTGTGGACGGATCACCGTATGGCGCAAGACTACCGACCGGTGAACAAGCATACCCGATCTGACAGGTATGGACTCCACCGCCCGGAGGACATTTTCCATCAGTGCGCTAAGGCGAAAGTTTTCTCTAAGTTGGACCTTAGGCAGGGCTTTCTGCAGATCCCTATTGCCAAGCAGGACCAGCCCAAAACTGCGTACTGGATGGGTAATAAGTTGATGATGTACGGCTGTAACGCGGATGTTACGGACTTAAGAAATACTTAAGGACGTAGGCATCGCGACACAAAGCCACAGAGCTATCGGCCTGGGAAGCCGTATACGGTTATGACGTATACGGGAAGGACCGTAGGCCTTGCCTATTTAGGATCACCTTCAAGACACCTTCCACTACGGGGCGTACGTCGTGGTAGGGTTTATGGTATCACGCGCTACATGCCGTAGTACGGCACTAGGCCTGAGCGAGGGCCTAGGCGCATAAAGGCTCGCACGGGTAGGGCGGGTGCCGTCGCTATTACGCCTAGCGACGTAGGATCGTTTCCTCACTACGCCAAGACTACTAGACTCTGATCCTACGCTTCCGCAGTGGTTACACTTGTACGCTAAGTACCCACACGCGTCGTTACAGTGGTATCGAGGGTTTCTGTTTAAGACATACCCTGTGGGAACTCCGTTGTTTACGGGCCCAGGGAAAGATGGACAACGGGTGCAGCTACCGGGAATTCGTTGGCCGGTGCAGCTTTGGTACGACCCGCCCAGGGAACCAGCGAAGTTGAGTACTCTGTGCGTTGGGCGCAGTCATACGATGCAGTTCGATGCTAGGATTGCCGATTCTCCAGCACGAACTCTGGTAGACAGCGGTGCGGATTGCAACGGAACTGCCCGTGGCTTTATTACGTTGTCCCTTGCACGACGCTTGTCTTTGCTTGTACAGCAATCAGTTACGGTCACGGTACGGCTTGCAGATGGCCAATCCTCTCGGTTACACGGTCAGGTCCGTGCTAGATTACGGATTGGAAATCATACCGAGTGGGTCACACTGTTGGTGCTGCCCGAAGGGGTGCCGGGAATCGACGTAATCCTGAGTTCAGATTGGCTACACGCCCGCCAGGCACGTATGGATTACAAGCGTAACAGGGTGATCATTTGCCACAAAGGACGTGATGTCAAACTCAAGCCGTCACACGCAGCGCGGGAAGGCTTTGATCCGCTGAGCGGCAAACCGCTGCTTAGTACCGCAACTGTTCAGGTTACCGGCGATAATGATATAGGGCTCCTTTCTGCTAAACAAGCGGCAAAGGCCCTTGCACGGGGAGCGCGCAGTTATCTAATGCTGGTGCGCGCAGAGAGCCAACCGTCCGTCGAGCGCACAGCGCTCGCAGCAACCGTCGCTGGCCGAGCCGAAAGTGTCGGTGACAACCTGGTTCCGGAGCAGGAAATACAGGCGCTATTACATGAATTTCAGGACGTGTTTGAAGAGCTCAAAGGCCTACCGCCTGACCGCGGTACCGGTCACACTATTCCCCTCGTGCCGAATGCGGAACCGCCTGCAAAACGGATGTATAGGCTTTCGCCTAAAGAAATGGAGGAAGTACGGAAACAAGTCACCGATCTTCTGGCGAAAGGTTATATTGAGCCTTCCAATTCCCCGTACGGGGCGCCGGTACTTTTCGTCCAGAAAGCAAGCGGAGAGCTGCGTATGTGCCTCGACTATCGCGCTCTGAACAAAATTACGGTGAAAAGGCGGTACCCAATGCCCAACATCACGGAAATTTTTGACACGCTACAAGGTGCACAAGTGTTTACATCACTCGACCTCCAGCAAGGTTATTATCAGATCCGCATATCTCCGGAAGATATTCCCAAAACGGCATTTATCGCCCCGGGAATGGGTCAGTTCGCTTTTCGGGTACTTTGTTTCGGACTGACAAATGCGCCTGCGACTTTCCAATCCGTGATGAATGGGATTTTTGCTAAGTACATTGGGAAATTTGTCCTAGTGTATTTGGATGACATTTTGGTGTTTAGTAAGACACCTGGCGAGCACATACAACACCTCCGTACTGTGTTGTCGTTGCTGCGCGAGCACCAGTTCAAGGCTAAGCTGTCAAAATGCGACTTCAATAAATCGGAATTGAAGTTCCTCGGGCATATCGTGAGCCGCGAGGGTCTGAAAGTTGATGCCACTAAGGTCGCGACGGTGCGTGATTGGCCCGTCCCCAAGGACGTTCGTAAGCTCCGCGAATTCCTTGGATTGGCAAATTACTTCAGACGCTTTATCCAGGGGTACTCGAGCTTAGCAGCTCCCTTGACAGCTCTGACCGGGTCGAAAGTGCCCTTCGACTGGTCGCCTCGGTGCCAAGCTGCATTCGAGGGCATTAAGACAGCCTTGATCAATGCACCTGTCCTCGCCCTACCCCAGCTGGATAAATCCTTTGAGGTCTGGTCCGACGCATCGATATACGGTACGGGAGCCGTCCTTATGCAGGACGGACACCCAGTAGCCTACACAAGCCAGAAGTTCACCAGTGCTGAACACAACTACACAACCACGGATCAGGAATGCCTCGGAGTCATTCACGCTTTGACGGAATGGCGCTGTTACCTAGAGGGTTTTGAGTTCACTCTGGTTACGGACCACCACCCCTTGGTTTATTTGCATGAGCAGCGCGGAGCTGGGTTGCTGTCTCGCAGACAGGCACGCTGGATGGAATACCTTCAGCGGTTCAACGGTATGAAATGGGAATACCGCCCAGGGCGTATCAACGTGACTGACCCCCTCAGTCGGATCCATGACACGGTGCTAACGGTGCTTGCCGGGGCCCTAACGGTTGGCGACCTTGGCAAACGGATACGTGGAGGGTATGCTGGAGACCCTTGGTTCTCAGGAAGAAAACCGAAGGCAGCACGGATGCAGTTAAAAAGACGGGAAGATGGGTTCTGGTACAAGGGAGATCAGATAGTCGTACCCAATGACCCCGCGCTGCGCACGTCAATTATTCAGGAGTACCATGACACTCCGTTCAGTGGGCACCGTGGTGCAAATCGCACCCAGGAAGCAATCGCGCGAACGTTCTGGTGGCCTGGCCTCCACACAGACGTACAACGATACGTTGCAGCTTGCCCTTCGTGCCAGCAAAACAAGCCCCTAAACAGGAAGCCGGGGGGCCTACTGCGTCCTCTCCCGATTCCACAGGGAGTGTGGGAAAGCGTGTCCCTGGATCTGATCACACAGCTGCCAACCACCAAAAACGGGCATGACGCTGTCGTTGTGTTTGTGGACCGGCTCAGCAAGATGACCCACTTTGCTGCCACGCACACCAGCGCCACGGCGGAAGACTTGGCACGCCTATTTGTGTCCACTGTCTTCAAGCAACACGGACTACCCAGAAACTTAGTCTCAGACCGCGATCCACGGTTCACGAGCAAATTCTGGAAGGAAGTAACGCGCCTGCTTGGGACTCATTGCTATATGAGTACGGCGTTTCATCCACAAACAGATGGCCAGACCGAGCGGATGAACCGACTCCTAGAGGAGACACTCAGGCACTACATTGGTCCCACACATGATGATTGGGAAGACCACCTGCCGCTTGTGGAGTTCGCGATAAACAATGCTTGGCAGGAGTCTATTGGCACCACCCCGTTCTTATTGAACGGTGGGAGGCAGCCGCGTACCCCGGCTGACCTTGGGTTACAAAGTAATGTGCCTGGCGCTGTACGATTCGAGTCCAGCCTCCGTGAACGACTCGCGAGAGCAAAGGCGTGCCTGCAAGTCGCGCAGGAACATCAGAAGAAGCATGCCGACAAGCGACGGAAAGCTGTCGCCTTCTCTGAGGGTCAAGAGGTGTTGCTCAATACGAAGAACATTACGTTCAAGTCCCCTGGGACGCGCAAGCTGATGCCGCGTTGGATCGGTCCGTACCGTATAGAGAAGATGGTTGGATCCGCGGCCGCCAAACCCAGTTTGCCAGTAGACATGAAGATACACCCAGTGTTCCACGTTTCGTTGCTGAAACCTTACAAGCGGGATGGCCGGACTCCGCCACCACCGGCCTTCACAATCGGTGAAAATGAGTACTGGATGGTAGATGATATCGTGGATCACCGAGATGTCAGTGCCGGTCGGGGCCGATACAGGCGCGAGTATTTTGTCAAATGGCAGGGCTTCCCACCTTCTGAAAACAGTTGGGAGCCTGACGACTCGCTACGGGAGTCCGCCCCGGTGGAACAGCTGGTGGAAGCATACGAAGCCCGCCTGCCTGAGGCGAGCCGCAAGGAGCATTGTCATGCTGCGCTCAAGGCGCAAAAACAGGAAAACCGGGCCAGGGAAGTGGCCCCTCCGCCTCAACAGGAGAAGCAAGATGCATCGGCCGTTCCGCAGCCGCCCCAGGGTGCTGATGACACTCGGCGGAACTCACGACGGCTGCTGGGTAAACAACAACGGTAAATGGCTGATGGCTGATGACCCCTGCTCTCGGGACGTTCGCTTCAGAGGGGGGGGAGTGTAACGCGGATGTTACGGACTTAAGAAATACTTAAGGACGTAGGCATCGCGACACAAAGCCACAGAGCTATCGGCCTAGGAAGCCGTATACGGTTATGACGTATACGGGAAGGACCGTAGGCCTTGCCTATTTAGGATCACCTTCAAGACACCTTCCACTACGGGGCGTACGTCGTGGTAGGGTTTATGGTATCACGCGCTACATGCCGTAGTACGGCACTAGGCCTGAGCGAGGGCCTAGGCGCATAAAGGCTCGCACGGGTAGGGCGGGTGCCGTCGCTATTACGCCTAGCGACTGAGGATCGTTTCCTCACTACGCCAAGACTACTAGACTCTGATCCTACGCTTCCGCAGTGGTTACACTTGTACGCTAAGTACCAACACGCGTCGTTACAACGGCCGTATGCCGTACGGGTTGAAAAATGCGTCTGCCAAGTTTCAACGGGTCATGGATTACGAGTTGGCTAAGGCCGGCTTAGACCACTGCGCCCGTGCGTACATTGACGATGTTTTAATCTTCAGCAATTCCCCCGAGGAACATGTGCAGCATGTCGCTGCTGTCCTCGATGCCCTTCACTCATGTGGTCTTCGTGCGCACCCGGATAAATCCATTTTCGGAGCTGATGTCATTGAGTATTTGGGTCACAACCTGAGCGCGGACGGAATCAGCCCTCACCACGCCAAGGTGTCCGCGATCCTGAACCTTCCCACTCCTCGCAATGTGTCTGAGCTTCGCGCTCACTTGGGTTTCATCAATTACTACCGGTGCTACATCCCCAACATGAGCCTGCTCACCACCGATCTCACGGTGCTTCTCAAGAAGGATCAGCCATGGGTGTGGGGTCCCGCACAGGATGCAGCTTTCACCGCGCTCAAGTCCGTATTCTCCAAGGAGGGGTTGATTCTTCGCCCTATCGACTACTCCAAGCCCCTCATCTTGCACACCGACTTCTCCAACAAGGGGTTGGGTGCCGTGCTGGGTCAGCTGGACGACCAGGGCAACGAATACATGTGCGCCTGCATCAGCAGATCACTCAATAAGCATGAGCGGCATTACAGCAGCTACAAAGGTGAGATGCTCGCGGCCGTGTGGGCAGTGAAAATGTTTAGACATCACTTGTTGGGTGGTCCGAAGTTCAGCCTGGTCACTGATCATCAACCTCTCACGTACCTCATGAGTGCGGACAGGCTCACGGGCCAGTACGCCCGGTTTGCCCTTGTACTGCAAGAATACGACTTTGAGGTTATCCATCGCCCGGGTCTCAAGCATCAAAATGCGGATGTGTTGTCGCGACATCCCGAGGAGACGACCGCTGATAATACCGGTGCCCGGCTGGATGAGGAGGATTTGGCCGGCGTTCGGCGTGTGTCTGCTGCCCTGTCGCATGCATCTCAGGAGTGCACAGCAGTGCGCACCGCACTGTCTTCCCACGTGCCGCACGCTAAGTTTTCCGACGACTTTTGCTTTGTCCCTGACCAGTTTCTGTCGGGTCATCTGGGCCTTCCGTCTGACGTGATAGACATGCCTCCATCTAAGGAGTCTGACTTGGTCAGGGAGCGTCGTGACGCCGTTCATGCCTCGGCGGTCAAGTGGGTCCGTTCAGCTGCGCGCGCCAATCCCGAGCTTTTCGCAAATACTTCACATCCTACGTCCCGCGCATTCTTTTCTCAAGCCTTGGGTAAGGGAGTCACTGTTTACGAGCCCTTGGGGGGCATGTGTGCTGGTCTGGAGGCCCTGCTTCGGTGCGGCGTCCGGGTGAATCGCTACATCTCGTCTGAACCAGATCCAGTTGCCGCCCAAATCGTGTCTGCGCGCTTGGATCGGTTGAGCGCTGAATACCCCGCGCAGTTCGCCCCTGACTCCTACAAGCGTGTGTGGTTGGACCTTCCTCTTGATCCCCGCAAAGTAACGGAGGAATCACTCATGGCCACTGGAGCTTGTGACGGCTCCCAGTGGGTGGTGTTTGCGAGCTGGTGCTGGCACGACGTAGGTAAGGAACCGGGCTCCCTTACACCCGAGTCCTGCGTCGTGGATCACGTCGTTCGCATTATTCAGACTTTGCAGCGCGTCCAGCGGCGTTCGCCCGCTTATTTCCTTGTCTGTGAGCAGCCTCGTGAGTCCTGGAAGAACGCATGCGCTGCCCAGTCACGAGTCACGAGTGCGTTCGGTGACCCCATCACGTTTGATGCAGTGCAATTTGGCGCACTTGCGCATCGCGTATCCACGCATTGGACAAACCTCTCACCGCCAAAGCCGCTTGCCGCGGTGATCTCTGGGGTGCAGCCGCCCACCACGGCCGTGCTCCAGGATGTGCTCTCCCCAGGGCGCACTGTGCGTCTCGCGCAAGCGCCTGATCCCCCGGGCACGTACCCCCGGAACAAAGTGGGAGAGCCTTTGTGCGTGGCTCCCAGCCTGAGTCGGCCGGAGCTGCAGCGCCAATATGATCTCGTGTTCGATCCCTGTGAGCCGAAATTGGGCAGTCTAACAGTCCTTGAGTGTGCCCGGGCCATGGGCTACCCTGATGACGCCACAGAGGCTCGCGAGGTAAGCGAGGCTCAGAAGCGCCGCATTCTGGGTCTTGCGCCCGACTTGGCCTCCACCGTTGGTGTGTTGTCTTTGTGCCGAGTTCTTTCCAACACGTCACTGCATGAGGTCGTTGCTGCGTGTGCTCTGAGTGACTCGTCCCCAGCTGTGCCTGAGCCGTCTCATGGCCTGGCCTATCCCCTGTTTCCCTGCGAGCCTGTTTCCCCTTGGCCCACGGTCTTCGCCGCGGCTGTCCAAGCGGAGCAGGAGGACTCTTCGGGGTCCCAGGGACGATGGCCGGATATCTGGGATGATGAAGCATCTATGCATTTCCTTCGTACGGGCACGCACGTGTCCAACCTGCCCCCGTCCGAGCAGAGGCGTGTCACGCGGAGGGTTCGTGCCTACCGCATGCAAGGGGGTGAGTTGTACCGCGTGTTCAACGACTCCAAAGCACGTCTGGTTCCCAAGCCTTCTGATCGTGTGGAACTGATCAAACTCACGCACGAGGAGACTGGCCATTTCGGGGTGCGTCGTACTGTCGCGCTGCTGCTTACCCGTCACTGGTGGCATGGCGTCTACCGAGACGTAGTCAACTTTGTCAAACACTGTGAGCATTGTGATCGTGTTAATACCTCGTTTTCAGCCCCGTCGCCTGACCTGCATCCATTGCCGGTACAGGGCTTGTTCTATCGCTGGGGCGTGGATCTTTGTGGCCCGTTCACTCGCACCAATTCGGGGAATGTCTACGTGATGATTTGTGTAGAGCATTTCTCTAAGTACACAGTTTTTGTTCCGTTGCCTGACAAGGAGGCCGATCGCACGGCTTCCGCGTTCTTGCACCATATCCTAGGGCGCTACGGTGCCTGCGCCGAGGTCTGCACCGACCAGGGTAGTGAGTGGAAGGGTGCCTTTTCGTTGCTCTTGCTGAATTCGCTGATAGATCATCGTGAGACGTCACCCAACCACCCGCAGGCCAATGGCTTGGCGGAACGGGTGGTCCAGACCTGCAAAAGGGCGCTCCGTCGCATGGTGCGGCAGCGGGCTGAAGGCAGGGATTGGGATGAATTGTTACCGTACGTCATGTTAGGTTATAACTGTTCCGTGCATCAGTCCACGGGGTTCAGCCCTTATCATGCATGGTGTAGAGCCCACCATTCCTCCTGCGATCAAACCCCGATTCGCGGATAACATCTCCTTCGACAACCCTGAGCTAGCCGCCTCATCGCTTCTCTCACGAGGGGAGGCCATGCGGCAGCGCATCTCCATTGCTGGGGATAACCTGCTGATCGCGCAGCACAGGGACACCCTTCGGTATGCTGCTCTTCGTGGGGGTGGCTACCATCCAAAAATGCGCGAGTTCGAAGTTGGGGACTATGTCTACTACCGCAATACTACTTCTCAGACGACGCTGGACTCCGCCGCCAGGCCCACTATTCTGCGGGTCATTGAGGTGCGGCCCACCGGTGTTTTGGTTCTTCAGGGTCAGAACGGGTTGACACTCAAATCTCACGTAAAGGATTGTGCTCCTTGCCACCTGCCCATTCGGGATGAGACTGTGGATCCACGTCTTGCTAAACCCTCTGCTTTGCTCCCTTGTGAAGTGTGCCGATCCCCGTCCGGTGACGAGTGGATGTTGCTCTGCGATGGCTGCGGGAAGGGCTGGCACACGTACTGTCTTACTCCCCCGTTGTGTCACATCCCCGAGGGCACCTGGGTGTGCCCCGAGTGCGTCGCTCAAGGTGTCACTCCCCAGCAGATTGATGCCAGGCCTCTTGCCAAGGTGCCTGTTCCCGATGTATCCCCCAAGCCTGCGCCTGAGCCCCCCTCGTACCTAAAGCATCTGCAAGGTGCCAGGGTGCTTCGCGCAGGGTCCGGGATGGGTGCGCAAGGTGCTGTGTCCAGCATTGCCACTTACGTAGGCCTTCAGGGCCGCACTCATTTGTTTGACGTCGTGTATCAGAATGGCGCCAGCGAAATGGTCACGGTACGACAGCTGCGCACTATGCTTGCCCCCACTAGTCCACGCCCAACACGTGTTCTTCGCGCCTCAGCGGCGGTGACCTCCGTCCAGTCAGGGGATTGGAGCTTGGAATCTGGGGGGGCGGTAGCCGCTGCACTCTCTATGGCCATGCCTGGGGATCACTCCGCGTCCAAGGTTGCACTCATCTCCAATGCGCTGTCCAGCAGTTTCACCGAGTCCAGCGTGCCCAGCGAGCATGTCGATGTGTTGAAGTCGGCGTTGGATCTGGGCATGGTGGGGGAGGTCGTTTGCCCTTGGGAGGTCTCGCCGACGGTGCGGTCGGTTTTGATGTCGCATGGTGTCCGCATCATGAAAGGTAAGTCTGCCGATCCTAAGGGGCCGCTGGTGCCGTCGTTTTATGAGTCAGTGCAGCAGCAGGTGTCCGCCGTCCAGTCTGTGTTCTTGTCTGCTTCCGGTCATGTGCTTGATCTGGCCTTGCCAGGGGCAGTCCGTTTCACGCAAAGTTTCGTGGTGGCGCGCGTCCCTGTGTCATATATCGCTACGGCGGATGAGTTGCGCATGCGCTGGTTGAAGTCGTTGCAGCGGCAGGGTCGTTTGCTTATGCTGCACTGCCCCCTGTTCCATGTGGGTAATCATTTTCGCGTCGCCGTTGGTCAAGCAGCTGATCGTGAAAGATAGCGGTTTGGTGGAAGATTTGGTTTAAAGTTCGTGCCTCGTGGCTTAGTCGCCGCGGATCACCCTGCATGCATCGGGTGACCGCTTGGGGGGGGAGTCTCCCCTAGGCACTTATTACGTCAGTAGAGCAGTCATGCGGCCTGACAGCTGTCACGCCGTTTGGGTGTCATCGTCATTTTACTGCGCAGCGAGCAGCAGTTACCTAATTCGGATTTATGTTGGTTAGTTTGTGGCATTAGCCCACCGTTTTGTCGCGAGTGAGGTGTTCCGTCGCGATGCGTTATGGCGCGCGTTGTAACCGCCGCCCAGTCGGTAGCCGGCCCGTAGGTGTGAGGAATCGAGCGGGAAAGAGTGATCGTTCGATTCGTGAGTTGGGATCAGGTAGCAACCGTGAATTGCTTTGCGTTGTTTATTCCGTTGCGTATATCTTTGCGTCTTATTTGCGTGTGTATTGGAGCGCCGCGTTGCGGTAAGACTCCAGTCGGCCTTACGAACTTGAGAGGCGTTCGAACCCACGAGGTCGTACGTCTGCGTTTGCGCTTATTAGCCAAAAGCGTGCTGGAAAGCATCGCTTTTCGGCTATGTCTGGATGATTGTAAGCGTCCTCTGAGCTAGACTAAAGGCCCTGTGCATTTCGGTCGCACAAGTATTTTGCTCCTGATCACATCACCACTCACATTGGCATCTTTTACCGGCAGCTCAGCGCGTGGGAACTCGCGATCCTCACGCTCTGTTGTAACAGCCGGCGCGGTGAGAAGGGGACTTACAGCTTTCTGCTTTGCAGCGCTGTGCGAGCGCACGTGGTGTGCCTTCGCAACAGCTCTTCATCGTCGGAGCTTGTAATCGTCCGTTCCCACCTCCATCCCCTTTTAACACCGCATCCCGGGAAAGCATGCGCGAAGAAGAAAAGACTCCTCAGCGCATGCGCGCACGTTGGCTGTTCCATTCAAACAAGTCTGCATCAACACAAGATCAGAAATAACATGCCATCGTGGAGGCAGCAGAAACGCTGTTGTAGGTTCGCGACACCGGAGGCAAGGCCGAAGGTAGGATCAGCTGGCTGGTCCGTTGCAGAAGCGACGCCGCGCAGCTGTCCATAACGCTGATGTAAGCACTGCGCGTGCAAATGATGACAATGGAACAAGGGCTCGGTCCAGGAGATGAATGATGTGATGAACGACCTTACATGTCTCTTCCGCTAGGCCAGGTCCATAACCTAACGAAAGGGGCCTACTAGTTGCTCATCGGCTATTGCCGAAGAGCAAATCGATACAAAGCACCAAGGCAAAGCCTCGACCTAAATCACAAGACAAACAAGTACGACACTCTACCATCAGAGATGGTCACGAAACCAAAGGAAACGGACAACCGAATCACACAACAACTCACAATAACCGCAAATAACCGAATTGGAGCAGTAAACTGACGGGTGCAGTCAATCGGCGTGACACGGCTGGCTGCCTTTGGCGGAACAGGGGCCTGCAGGCTTCTGCATTATCTCTTTCGAGGCCCAAATGACTACCTGCTGCCACTGGGCGGCGGTAACCGTAGTTGGGCTGTTTAGGTGTTACTTGGGCTTGGGGGTAATCTCCTCTGCCGTCTAGGTGCGCTATCAACGAAAAACACCGCCCACAGCAGTTGGCTGTGTCAGCAACCCGGCCCCTGCTGCTTGAGGTGGCTGTGCACGACTCCAAGCAAGCTGACAGGCAAGTCAACGGGCCGGTCGCTGCCTCACCGATGCGAGAATTAGTGCGGCGCCGCGGGATGAGGTCACTCCTGGTGATCACGAACCTGCTCGCGAATCCCCGCCCCGGGCTGTATTTCTGTGGCTTCGGCCAAGGGCATCGCGTCGGGCGCGCGTCCCAACATCGCCCCGACCCCGGCCGCGTGATTGCATCCCATCCAGCCATCGGGAAACTCCTGCATGCATGCATGCTTGAGCCCACAGCCCCGCCCGCAGATTCCTGATATTGCTCTGTGCCTCGACTTTGGGTCCTTGACTAAGTTAGCAGCTTTGTACCGCCCCTACTTCGTCGCTCTAACCTTCCGCCCCCAGCCGCCGTGCGGCGCCCCCCCCCCCCAAAAGCCCAGGTCCTGCGCTTCGGTCTCTTGCTTGCCTTCGTTCTGTTTGATTAAGCGGTATCATGCTGATCCTCCATACATGCATGTGCTGTATTCTCTTTTATGTAGGCCCGATATGTTTTGGAAGTCGCACTAACGTACAGCCATAAGCCAAGACACATCATAACCTACTGACAATCACAGCAAATCTCAAAAGTCCTGATGAGCAGATCACAACCGCCATCCGCTCTTCGCACAAACGTAGTAGAAAACCTCCAACCACATGTAACCACCTCTAATCAACTGGCTCCGCCTTCGTTGAGCCTCAGAACAATAAGCGTAATCTGCGACAATTATCTTTCAATAAAAATTACAACTGTCGCACGCGCTGGTCGTGTGGTCATACGGTACTGCTGTCGAGTTATGTGCCCGTCCTAGCTTGCTGTTTAGGCGCTCGATTCGTGGTACTGCTAGAGCTTCCGGGTAGCTTGGGACCATTATAAGACTAATCATGTATGCATGCTTGTTTTTGTTCATCGGCTGGGGTTCATAGGGACAAGCTACCTGGCAGTGGTCGGAACTCTGTATGTTCTCTGTTCGCAGCCCGTATCCATCGGCTTGCTGATTCTCTGTCTTTGTCACATCCAAATTGGATTGAAGGACTCCATCGCATCATTCACCGCAAGGGCGGGTCCGCACATGGATGGGGCAAATGCACCCGAACACACATTTCACAGACTGGGTTCCGTTGAGCCGTAACGGGTAGCTAGTTCTGCAAAAAGCGCGGTTGTAGGGGAAAACTATCCTCCTGGCCCAACTAACGGCACCCTGACAAATACGCACCAACAGAGTTACAGGGCCCCACCAGTGGAGTTCCTGCATGTGGTTCCGTCCCCTCGTGGAACTCGGTAGGGGCCATTCCAACCTATTTTCAGGGCGTCGGGGGGAGTCCTGCATTGTGCAGGGCCTGTTGCTGAGGACTGAGGCCCGGGCGCCCCGTCCCCTATTTGCTGCGGGTTCACCTACCCGCGGCCCAGATCGGTGACCTGGCCTACCCTCCACTGCTGTAGGGGGCCCGGCATTCCACTAGCCCCGTTTTGAGGGGCTACGGTGTTCGTTGGGTGAGGGTGCCCCACTAGCGGTCGCTGGGCACTGTCACGAGCCAGGTCCAGATCTCGAGAGGGTGCGGCGCTAGGGGTGTGGTAGCTGTGGGTCCCCGAGGGTCCCCAAAGGTTCCGGAGGGTCTCCGAGGGTTCCCGAAGGTCCCCAAGCCTCCCGAAGGCCGCCAAGGGTCTGGAAATTCCCCGAAAGTGATGGGTTACCTGTGTCCCCCGTGCTTGGCTTTATCCATTTCTGGGGATCCAGCAGGACCCAGCCCGATACTGTGCCTATCACTTTGGTAGTGTTGCCCCGCTGTGCGTCTCTGCTTGCGTAGGTGGCTGTCTGGGTGGGGTTATGGCCCTCCGCATATTTGTTCGCGGTTGAGGTGTGGGGGTACCTTGCCGCCTGGTCGGTGGGGCCCGCCCTGTAACGTTCATTCATTCATTGTTTCATTTATATGCAATACAACCGTTACAAGGTGGACCCGAGGTGTTCCAACGGGCTCAGGTAGCTCGTAGGCGCCTCAATCCCAAGGACTACGCACCCATCATCACCCGGGGGGGGCTTTATGTAGCCATACCAGCCATCACACCAGGTCACCAGCGCGCCAGGATTGCCTCCTCTGGAAACCGCGCCAGACTCGCCGAATCACGTGGCGGGGAGGGAGCCGGGATTCGATCTGCGAATCTACGGACAGAGATAATGCACGGGATCTGCCGCTCCAACCTTAGACGTAGTGTGTTGTCACACAGTAAACACCGCGAAAGAAGCATTAGAGGGTTACAAAGCCTGTCAGTGATGTTTGTCGCATGTTGCACCGAAAGCAATCTATCTCTCGGGGACCAGCGTCGGCGCGTATCTGTTGGGGTCATAACCTAAACAACGGCCAACTGCCAAAACAATAATATCAAGGGACGGGTCCAGCTTGTAACGGTTACAGACAAGGGACGCATGCCCCAATAATGTGCGAAACCAGAGCCTTGCTAACTCCTGCCAGAAGCCGTGCACATATAACCTGCCGAGGGTCCCTATCTAGGACGGGCCCAGCATGCTGGAGGACGCAAGCGGCTGCCACGCAAACACGTTGCCATCCTGCCTTCCCCCGTGTTCGATTGTTTGCTGGTCCAGTAAATAGCCCGGTCAATTGAGACCCGCCCCGCCCGCCGGTGTGCATCTTATTCTTTGTTCCAACAACAACCAGTCCGGCGGGACTTCAACAACGCAAACAACAGAAAGCAATCGTGCCTGCCAACCTGCCCATTAGCCGGAATCGCGGCCAACCCAACCTGCGGACCAGCAACTCATCCCCCAACCTGCGTCGTACGTCTTTCAACTTGTCTAATGAATCCAATTTCGATCGTCAAGAGCCACTCCTGGATTAATGAGCACCGTCTCTGGCGCCCGCCGTACGGCAGCCACGACATGTTGTACGTCGTGTGCCTCACTCGCTCCGCCGCAACGGCAACAGCAACTTTCCCCCATCCCGAGCACAAGCGCTCACTCTCGCGACACAGACTTCGTCTAGCACAGGCTTTCCGAGGCGCCATGATTCACGGTCACAGGTCATACACAGGTGGCGTGCGCGAGCGGCCACACATGCGTGCCTCGCCGTCCGGGAGGTCAGGATCACGTGCTACGAACTGAATACAGGGAGCGGGTAGCGGGTCGCGAGTGGCGGGATAATGATCATTTGCCCCTGGACGACAGGCCTCGAGTCAACGGCGCCCAAGGTGAATGTGATGCTGGCTGCGAGCCGTCCTGCGCGTTCGACGCGGGGGCTGATGAGGCCGACACTGATGCCGCTAGGGAGGCGTAGCTGCCCGGACTCACCGCCGCCGTTGGGGCCCGTGGTGGCGGTGCCAGCATCAGCGCTGGACCAGCACCGCTGCTCGAAGCCCGGCCCCCGCCGGTCCCACCGCTGCCGCTGTTGCGGCCGCCGGCGGCGGCGCTCTTCGCTGGGCTGATGATCAGGCCCCCGCCATGACCGCTGTCACTGACGCGGCCTGGGGTGATGCCCACAGCTGCTTTTGGGGTGCCGGTCACGCCCATGCTCAGTTGGCGCTGCGGGGTACGCGACCGCGCCGTCGTCGCAGCGACCACTGAGGTCCAAGGTGGTGATGGTGACGTCGCAGATGTTGCTGCTGCAGATGCAAGTGTGGGTCTCTGAGGCAGAGGGCTCTTGCGCCTTGGGCTGGGTGCGCGGCCCCGGAGCCCCGAATGTGGAGCAGCTGGGGCGATCGCCCACCGGCCCGGCGATGCCGACGTAGCGACAGCCGTTGCGTCTGCTGCGTCTGCTGCAGCCGGTGTGCCATTCGGTACGGATGTCCGTGGTGCCGAAGACGCAGGGACGGCAGCGGCGGGCCGCGGCAGCGCAACGCGGCCTTGGTGCTGCTGGTGCGCGCTCTGCCGCGGGTACGCTGCCGGCGGAAGCGGGTATGCCGCCGGAGGTAAGAGCACGGGGGCCTGTCCTGCGGCGCGGCGGGATGAGGCCACGGAGGCCACCTCCTCGGCCACACCATGCCAGTCCTCCGCCGGCGGTAACCGGTTCCGCGCGTACCTGGACAACCTGCCGGCGACAGCAGCAGATGACGAAGAGCCTTGTGGTGCGTTGCCTGATGAAATCGGCGCCGCTGCCGTCGCCGCGCTGGCGGCGCGTGAAAGCTGTGGACTGGACGCTGACGCGCCTGACGTCGCAGCGGCCGCCATGGCACCTCTACTGTTGGTGCCGCCGCTGCTGCTGGCATCCGCTCCGTTGCTGCCACCCAGCGCCTCCGACCCGATGGCGGGCTTTGGGGCTGTCGGGTTGCAGCTGCTGCCCCACGAGGTGACTCTAGATGGTTGCCCTGGCGGCGAGGCCGTTGTCAAGGCGCCGCCGCCGCTGCTTGTACGGAAGCTGCTGCCGCCAGCCAGCGTGAATGGGGCCGGGACCGACGAAAGGGGCGCGACAGCGACGCCGCTCCGCTGCTGCCCGCCGCGCTCCAGGGATGCCTGGGACGGCCTCACTGCCGTCACCTCCTGGCTTGACCAGACATGCGTGGCGCGGTTGACGGGGCCCGCAGCTTGCACAGTGAATGGCGAGCTGTCGACGCCGCACGCCACAGGAGGAACGGCATCAGTGGCGGCGGCAGCAGTAGCCAGGTGCGAACAGGAGCAGCCATTGGTGAAGGATAAGGAGGGCGTCGCGCCGCCATCCGAACGGAACTGAGGGCTCACCCAGCCGTGCACCGTCGAGGGAGGCCGCGAGCCGCTGACCAGGGCCCCACCGGCGCCTCCCGCCGTTGCTCGCCACCCGCCGCCGCCGCCACTGGCGCCCATGCCGCAAGGAGTCGGCGGGACGCCGCTCAGCATGGGCGTTCCTCGCCGCCGCAGCGCGGCGGCGGAGAGACATCCAGCACCGCCGCCGGCACCGCCACCACCGCCGCCAGCGGTGACGTCATCCTCTCCGCCGTACGGCCGCGCAGCCTGGCTGTGGATGTAGCGGTCATTGAACTGCACCAGAGTCTGAACCTTGTCGACCATGATGAGGCCAATCTCGCCGATAAAGCAGATGACAATCAGTACGGCAGCCAGTGCCGTACCCAGTACGGCATCTGTGTGGCGGTAGGCCGTGTTGGCGAGTGAGCGCGCCAACATGCCCTTGGGCATCCAGACCACGAGCACTGTGACCACGAGCGACGCGACCGAGTAGTTCGCGTATAGCGCGATGAGGAGCCCAGAGAACCTGCACCGATACCACATAAAGCACATGTCCATGTTACCGCATGTATGGAGCGATACGTGTGTGACTCCATCACACACGAAAAGTTGAAGATCCTTAATCATCAAAAAGTCATATCGAAAATACCCATCTGTCACACGTAGGATGACGGTCGCATGACTTTCTGGTTCGTGCCATTCACAACGGCTTGGGACGGTCGCACCTGCAACCCGACGAAACCTTCACATTTCTGGAAGCTCAGACCCGATGCCCTCACACAAACACCACATACATGCCCTCGACCCCCTACATGTCCAGCTGCCCCTCGGGCTCGCGCACTCGCCCCCATCCCTGGCGGTCCCCACCTGAGGCCCCTCTTGTTCATAAAGAGACACACGACCGCCAGGGCCGCCAACGCCGCCATCGCTACCACTTGAACCACGCCCTTGGCCCACCGCCAGCGAACCTCCAGGCCAGAGGTCAGGTAGGTCTTGCGGCTGGCGGCCAGGGCCCCCATCAGCAGCCACGCAGCCGCGCTTCCGCCCAGCACCCACACCAGGTCGGGCATGAAGGGCGCGTCAAAGCGGGCGCCTGTTACCGCCGTGATGGCGGACAGAGAGCAGATGGCGGCGCGGGGTACGACGATGGCTAGCGTGCTCCAGAAGCGGTACCTGGGCACCTGGGCCCCAGCGTCGTCGCGCAGGGCGGAGAGCTGCGAGGCGTTCCACTCGGGCCAGCTCTCCGCCACACCGCGCGCGGCGCTGCCCGCGACCCAGGCCCTAAACTCCCGGGTGTCACGCAGCACCTGCACATGTTGGGAACGACAGGGAGCAAGGCCAAGCGCAGTCGCCTCGATTGCATTCCCCCCAAGACAGCGGTGGTGCACCACATCATGCAGGCTCGTCTGGGTCTGTGCTTCCACACAGGTACCGACCGCACGCACGTACGTACCGGCTGCAGTCTGAAGAAGAAGGGCGTGAACCAGAAGGGCCCTGCCAGCAGCGCCGCAGCCACCAGGATCGGGCTCCACATCGCCGCGGCGGGGATGGGCATGGTGTTGCCGCCGTTGTTGCCCACCACCAGGATCAGGATCACCATCAGAAGGATGTCGGCGCCCAAGTACAGGTGGGAGCGACCGTAGTTGCAGTACACCTGCGCTCCATCCAAAAGGTGCAAAAAACGAGAGCGATTCAGATCGGACCTTGCCCTTCGGCCACCCCTACCTACGCTCTACTTCCTGGGGATGCACGAGTGTGCTCTGCGCCTCTTCCGTCCCGCAGGCAACCCACGCCTACACCCCATGTTGGTGATGACCCATGGGTAGCACCTGTGTGAACGTCCGGCGCCGCAGGCTGAAGCCCCGGCCCGTCGCCACGTAGCTGGCACCGCCGAACAGCACCGCACGGCCAAGGTGGAAGGCGCTGGTCACGGACCTGGAGCAAGGCGGAGCGGAAGGTATGCGGCAGCGTGACACTTGGGATTCGCCCTTTCGTGTGACGTGTGACGTGTGATGCCGTGTGATGGGTCGCCGTGTTGCATGGGCGAACTCGTCGACCTCTAGGTGGGCCTCTAGGTGGTGGTCAGTGCGGTCTGACAGTCTGTTCGACACCTGAGGAGATTTCCATTGGCCCTTGAACTGACATCGATCGCCGCTGGACAACCCGTCAATCTCTCCCGCGCGCTGCTTCCCACCCCACCTACCTGACAATGTGGAACAGCAGCCCGCCAGCAATGAACTGGCGCGCCAACGTGGCCGCCGCGACCGCCATGCCCGACTCCAGCCAGAGGTTGAACAGGAAGCCCAGCAGCGGCATAGTGCCCAGCTGCAGAATCTGAACGGCGCCGATCGCGCTCGAGACACTGCAAGCACATTCATGGAAGGACATCGCATGTAGCAGAAAGGCAAAATGACGACATGAGCACTGTCAGGCCGGTGAAACCACGCAATGCGTTGTGAGAGTCACGCGAATTTGTGCATTGTGGGGACGTTGTCTGGTTGTGTTAGTGTGTGGGTGCCTGCACATTGGACAACACCACAGGACCTTGCTGTTTCAGGAACTCTCAGCGCCCTCCAACCCTCACCTGCTGCCCGTCTTCCCCACGCCTCCCAGCAGCAGCAGCAGCTGCACCCAGATGCCCAGCTGGATGGTGACCACCGTGAGCCAGGTGTTGATGAAGTGACCAGGCACGGTCAGGTACAGCGACATGGCGCGGAAGAAGTCCGTGTTGCTGCCCAGGAACCGCAGGTCGCGACTCATCAGCTGCTCGGCGCAGCCCTTGGAGATCTGGGATCAAGACAAACGGAGGAGCACCAGGGGAGGTCGCTTTATTTCATTTGGGGCGACGTCCGAGGAATGCCGACTGACTTTACACGGCTCATTGCAAAACATGGAAATTGGCGAAGTCCCAGCGCAGCATGCTGGTCACGCTAGCTCACCTTGCCCTCGAAGCCCAGGATGGAGTCGAGGCCCATGTCGCGGCCCTTGCCCACACTGATGTACGACACGTACTTGGACAGGCCGCCCCGCTTGAGCGCGTTGTAGCCGCCAAACACGTCCTGGGATATGTGAATTTAATGCACCCATAGGGAGTATACGCGGCTCTTAGGGTTAGGGGTTGGTAGGTAACGAGTGCAGTGGACAATTCAAATGGCACTTAAACAAAACACAGAGACGGCTTCAAGAGGATGATAGAAAAGGCGGCGACTGTCACAGATGGCCCGCGGGGATTAATGTGACATTGATAATAACAATAATCATACCAAGTTCGAGCAGGCCAGCACGCAAGCTCGAAACACTGACAAGAAGTAATTAGTTTCACGCCCGTTACCCACCTCCGACACGTGCTGTACGGCATTCGCCTTGCTGACTCCTCCGCGGGTCATTGCAAAGAGGCGGTTCCACAGATCTGGGTGACCGTAATGCGCGCGGACGGCACCTGGCAGGTGGGGGTTTCGACGTTCGAGTGAGGAGGGCAGCGGACGAGATGGGTGCGGGGGCCCGAAGGTGATGCACCAGGCATCAGGATAGCCGCCTAGCGGCCGAAAAGATGTGGCTCGCAATGAATCGTTTTCCCATCCAGGGACCCCAGCGTCACAAAAATAGTTTGAGCAGAACCCTGTAAAGGCAAGACACCACATGCGTTGTACTTACTGGGGTACGACATGACGCGTTGGATTTGGGTCCTGCAGGCAGGAAACATCAAGGCGGGCAGACGTGCATGCTCAGCAGCCATCAGCGGATGCTTGCTTCTGAGGATGCAAAGACGAATCGATGCAAGAATGGCCGGCACTGGCGAGCAGCAGCGCAGCCGTTAGTTGCCGCACCACATCAGTGGCGAGGAGCTACTCACGAGAAAACGGACGCTGCCGAGTGAAATGATCAAACAGCAGCCCGCATGTCGTCACTGCATCTAATAAATCGCACGACCCTGCCGTAAGGCCCGCTTTTCAAAGTTCTTCACGCCTATACAGGTAGGCACACGCCATGCCATGCCAGATGCCACCCATGCCATTCTTACAACGAACAGCACCGCGCCCTGCCATGTAATGTAACCGTTACAAGGCCCTGCCATGCCAGATGCCGCGCACCCACCCGAATGTCCGCTCCGTGGCCGCCGCCAGGTCCGCCAGCAGCCCGCATCTGTACGAGAAGATCCACTCCGGGTACCCCAACACGGCCACCTGCTGGCTCTCCCGGCCGGGACCTAGGGGCTCGAACTCGAGAGTGGCGTTGCGAAGCTTGAAGGCCTGCCGGCATACACGCACGCACGCACGCCATACATATCGTTTCATACGCTTCATCGCCGTTAACGCTTATATCTGGTATACATCCATCCTGCCATTGTTGCACCCACGCACCTGCGCGAGCGAGTTGTCCTGGTTCATGTCGATGGTCTGCAGCAGCACCCCCGGGCAGTACGGCACCGCGCTGTTCTGGTTCTCCGGCTTGCCCTCGCCCAGGATGACACCCACGCCCGAGGCGGTGCGGTCGTAGTAGTTGACGGGCAGCTGAAGCCTGGGGGGGGGGGCGCATATACCGCAGGTGGGCAACATACACACCCCAGGACAGCGTGTCTGTCGAGCGGTTGCCGTGTTTGCGTGTTTTCAATCTTGTCCCTGGAAGATGGCACCCGTGGAGTGGATGTGGGAGCGGTGAAGCATCTTTACTCGAGGCTGGCCTGGTGTGAGGCGTCCGCAGCTGGAGATGAATCCACCTGGACCCCCATCTGACCCCCGTCTGATCCCTACCTGAACAGTACCTCCAGTTCGGCCGCCTTCAGGTGCTTCAACAGGAACCGCCGCTTCCACAGCCGCAGCACGGCGCCCCTGTCCGCGCCGCCATCCTCATCGCCGTCGTCGTCATCCGCCGGATCGCCATCGCTGTCCATCTCCTCAGAGTCCTCCCCCTCGTCTCCAACCGCGCTCACCGCGTCCGCCCAGCTGCCTGGTGGCGTCACGGATGGCCGCGGCTTCACTGTCGTAGTCACCGTGTTCGACGCCGCCGTGTCTGGAGAGGTGACGACACCACCCCCGCCTTCGTGCCCTGTGCCGTACATGGTCGTGGTTGCGGGTGAAGAGGCTGATGTCGGCGATGCAAAGTCGGCTGTGAAGCCCGGCGCGTCTTGAGCTGCCTTTAGCGGCGCAGCCGCAGCGGCACGCTTCGCGGCCCGGGCCGTACGGCGGGCCTCCACCTCTTGCTCCAGGGACACCGCCCGGACGAGCATACTGGCCTGGTGTACGACACGGTAGGCGAAGTCCGGCGCCTTGAAGAGTGTGATGGGGTCCCCGTCCTGTGAGAAGTGAGTGAAGGGGCACGCGAAGTCTTTTGTGCCCGAAGGGTGGCACGGCGTTCCAACAACGGCGCCACGCTCGTCTCGGCTACGCCCAGTCAGCAACCTCCCTTCACCGGGCCCTCCAGACCGGTCCTCCAGGCCCATTCGGCCTCGAGGCTCCTCAACCTACACACCTGCTCCAGATACGCCACCCTCATGGAGCTGTACCGGGTCGCCAGCAAAGCGATGCCGTGCGCCCGCCACCTGTCCGATAAGGTCTTGGACCCCGCCATCTTGGAGAAGACCTGGCTCGACACCACCAGGCTGTACTTGCGCTCCAACAGGGGCCCCAGCCCGGGGATCACGTCCACCAGCTGAGCCACCAGCTCCTCCACACACAGACTCTCATCCTGGGGAGCGAGAGGGTTGGCAGGGGCGTCGGAAGGACAGGCGGTGGTGGGATGGCCTAAAGGGCTGTCGGCAGGGCGAATGCAACGATTGCGGCATTTACCCGTTCTGGGATCTGCCACAATGCCAACTCGTTACTCGTTTGTAAAAATGACTGTGGTCATCACAGCAAGGGGTCACGGTACCTTGAGGATGCCCTGGACCATCATCTTCTGCACGCCGCTCAGCTTCAGCCTGCCTTCCTGTCTAGCCCCAGTATCTGACTGAGGCCTCAAAGGAGATGTTGGCAGGCGCTGGCTTCGGCTACCCGCGCCAACAGCGGAGCTGCCGTCCATCAAGGCGTCGTGTACGGCCTGCAGCGCCAGTGCCGTACGGTACATGCACATGCCATCGACTGTACGGGCCAACACCTGGCCGCGGCAGGAAGCCCAGAGCAGCAGTTGCGCTCGGTGATCGTACAATCTACCGTACGGTAGGAAGTCCTCCTGCAGGCGGAATGAATGCAACATGTACGGAACATATCTTGGTCAACTGTACGAGCACTGTGCTACCATGCGATGGCGTGGTCATTGAACATACAGTAAAGCTTGCATGAAGTCCAATCATAAGGGGCGTTCGGGGCAAGGTTTCGCCCGACGGCGTACCAGGGCATACGGCGGGCCGTCCTTAGCGAGAGGGACGAGCGTACGGCACCGCTCCAGCAGGTTTCGGAACTCCTCCGGAAACTCCGAAACCAGATACTGCAGCAGCTCGCTGGGAGAGCCCGCGTCGCTGCGAGGTATGAAGAGCGCGAGGCAGGGTTGGCTGAGAGGGAAAGCGCGTCACACACCACGCGCAGCACAAAGATGGTTCTCTACCAGGATCTCTCAATTTCATCACGATCTGCGACATCTCATCATCCAGATTCCGGCACTATTTGCTCACAGGGTCTTCCAAACTCACTTTTTGAATAGCACCTCGTCGTCCGGCAGCTTGCCCTCCAGGTTGGTGGCGCCCGCCTGCTCCAACACCCGACGGGCGTCTGCACTGCTGAGTGCGTACAGCACCGTCTCCTGCACACGGATCCGGGAGGGGGCAGCACATCACGTCAGGAGGGCCACAATTGCGCTCGGCAAGCAAGGCCAGTCCTGCACAGTCGGCCAGGGCGCAGAGGAAACATCGACCCGGGTGACGATCGTTGTGTAGGAAAGCTCTGGCGGAGGGCGCCCGGACTGGCTTGCCTTTCCTGATCATTGGGTTGCTGAGGGTTGCTGAGCTTCAGGGTTTCTGGGTTGCTGGGGCATTCTTCTAGAGTATCCCCAGCCGGTGCAACTTCCCATGTCGGCGTCACTCGCACATACATATGCGCACACGCCCCTACCTGCAAGCACACACGCGCTTGCACGCGCTGGGTTGCAATTCTAAACACACGCGCTTCATTCCTTGCGAATCCGTACACCGTCACCCCATCCTCACGCGCACCTGGTAGTGTGGAATGAGTGTGGACACGGCCCTCATGGAGTCCACGCGGGGTGCGATAGGCAGCCGGGGGTGCATCAGCCCCGAGCAAAAGTCCGCCAGCAGCGACACCGCCTCCTGGCTGGAGGGCGCGGTGCCCTCATCAGTGGGCCGGAGGATGGCCAGCAGCCACGACGACACCTGCGCGCCATGGCATGGCAAGGGGCCGGAGGGGAGAAATTCGTAGTGAAACCAGCCCAGCGGGGGGCAGGGCAGCCCGCGTGACATAAGAGCTGCCGGGAAGAGACAGGAGCCGAACACGGGCAGACTTGAGGGCCCGGCCCGGTACTCCACATGGCTGGCCAACGATGCTGGCCAACCATCGCTGGATCAGGACTTTCGGACCGCAAGACCAACGGGTGTCGCGGTCCGAAAGTCAGTCCTGATCCAGCCCGCGTGCGTGACTCATAAATGGCGCGCGGGCATCCTCGACAAACAGCTGGCGCAGTCGGAACAACGTGACGTGTGTCTAGGGATGACATCCTCCCGACCCGAACCAGTGGCACGTGTGCCATCGGCAGCGTGCCGCGCGGGTACCTTGGCAAAGTCATCGTAGGAAGGCATGTGCTCCGCCCCCCAGGCGGTGGCGTTGTTGCGCCGGACGTCCACCAGCTGGGAGAAGCCGCGGTGTAGCTGCGCCTTGACGGCGGCCTGGTGGTAGTGCTGCCGTGCGACCACTCTGTTCATAATCAGCGATATGCCCCAGGGCAAGTCGCGCATCTGGAGGAGGAGGAGGACGCGAACCAGCGGCGGGACAACACGGTCCGGCAGGCCCATGGTTGCCGGTCAGCGGCCGGGAGAGCGAGTGGGGCGGGCGTTAAGAGAGAGCAAGAGCAAGATGTGAGGTCCAAATGTACGGTGTAAGGATTTGCAAGGTCCACCACCATCATACCCATAGGGAGGGTGTGAGTCCTCTACCCCCGTCCTTGCACGTCGAGTCACTCCACGTCGATTTAGCAGTCCGGGAGGGTCCCAGCAGACGCCTTTGTACACACTACACCACACCACACCATACTACACCACACCACACACAGTTGGGTTGGTTGGGTCGGATCGATCGATTTATTTCCACCACATCACCCCCTATCCCCCACCCACCCCCCATCCTACCCCTTCCCACACTCCACCCCACCCAAGCCTGTGTCCCCACCCCATATCGAACCACCGCACTCAGGACCGCACACTGCGCACTCGCTCGGCGCACCTGGCACATGCACCTGGCGACCGCGTGCAGCGCCATGGACAGCTTGTCGATGTTCCGACTGCGGCTCGACACGGCCGCCGGCGAGGACGACTGCGCCTCTGTGTCCTTGTACACCTGGATGGACACATCACACACACCGGGGGAAGGGCTGTCAAAACAACCTTGTAACGGTTGCATTACAAGGAGGAGGAGCATGGTGATGAACTATTGCCAAAGCGGTCGACGTTTCTACGGGCGGTCGACCTGGGGCTTTCCAACTGGGTGATCACAGCACAGGATGGATGGGGCTGCGCGCACCCCTAACCGGCCACACAGAGGTCACCCTGTAGACAATGAATGAAAACACGGAGCAGGCAGCAGGCCCCGCGGACAGGCACCCGAGCAGCTCCTCGTCCGGAAGCCCTCACCACTTCGCCCTGGCAGCCCCGACACCGCCGCCAACCCGCCAACTGCCCCATTTATGCCCCTTGCGCCAGAGCAAGGCAGGCCCCCCCTCCCCGTCCTCTCAAGCCGTACCTTGCCCGCATCCACCAGCGCCCGCACCAGCGCCACCACCGACCCCAGCAGCTCCCGTCGGGCCACCAGCCGGCGGTGCGACCAGGCCCGCGGGGGCATCCCCAAAAACTTGTCCGGGTGGAAGCTGTCCTTGTGCAGGTCGGGGCACGTCGCGCCGGCCGCTGCGGCTGCCGCGTCTGGCGTGTTGGAGCCCTTTGGAGGGTTCAAAAGGGGGCATCAGAGGGGGGATGATGCATGGAAGGTTCATCAAAGGGGCCATCAGATGGGGAGGATGGAAGGGGGAAGTGTTCGCAGATCGACCGATGCGTGTTCGCAGAGGGGATACTGCATAGCGCGGGTCCTTGACTGACAGCAGCCCCACCGAGTGGGAGAATCAAGACGAGTCCAGGGCCCTCAGACGGACAGCTTCGCCATTACGGAGCAGGACGCAATAGTGCGTAGTAGATGACAACCCGCCAATTACAGGCTACACACACATAGTCACATACACAAGGTGCCGCAGCGATTACGGCCAGCCACACCCGGGGCTGCGTGATCGGGCACCACTAGTCCATCCAGGACGCACCGGTTCGGAGCCGCCGGCGGTGGCCGCGGCGGCGGTGTGCGCGGGCGCCCGGGGCACCGCCCCCACCGCCACCAGCAGGTGCAGCAGGTACAGGTAGGCCTCCTGGAGCACCTCAAGCTGCTCCGAGGAGGGGGTGGAGCCCGTGATGACCAGCTGGGGGATTTGAGCTGCGTTGGGCAAAGTGGAAGGGAGAGGAAAGGAAAGAACGCGCAGGAGTAGTCGAGATACGGACAGACGTTGTTGACCAGATGGTGTGGACCACCGGAGATCGCATAAATAGCAAAAGCTGAGGATCCCCGATGATACACTCGTCATCCAGATTCCTACAAATCCCATTTTCCATCGCCCATCCACACGCACCATATGTAGTCCATGTTCGACTCTACCGTGCCATAGTGGCCCGAATCAAGTCTGCCCCTTGCCGTAGATGTGTCGTATTCGTCCCACATATGCGCCTATTCCACTAGTCGTGATCGACCCGATTCGCTGGCAACTGCCGTACCGCCTGATGGCCCGAATCGTTCACTACGATCACCCAGAATGGATCAATGACCCAACGTCCCCGCACTCCCCACTTCTCCGCTCGCACAGCTCCGCACTTACCCACATACACCGCCACGGGTGGCAGGTACGTCTCCCGGAACGTCCACCCGTCGGTACCCGCCCGGCGACCTGCATTTGGCCGTCGGTTGTTGGTTATCGATCGACACAACGTCTCAGGAGTAATGGCCGTTGGGCTGCAACTGTCATGTACTCATTGAACGGTGCAAAATGCATGCTACGACTTCTAGTGAGATGCTATTTAGTGAGATGCTATCTAGAGATGCTATGACTTGCAATTAGGATACCTAGTCCCATCATTAGAAGACCATGTCCCTACAAGATGTGATGGCCAAACAAGAGGACCTCCGGGGAAACATGTCTACCCCCGCCCGGCCCCACTCTCACCCATAGTGTCGCCGCCCGACCCGTGCGTCCCTGTCCGCCTCCACGTCGCCAGCATAGAAGAAGGGCTGAAGGATACCGCCGTGAAGGCCAGGGCCGCAGCCTCGCGGTCAGACAGCATATCCCGGCCACGCATGGACCGCACGACGGCGTTCCAGAACGGAGCAGTCAGGAGGAGGGTGGTCTGCGGCAGGAACGGGTAGGGGACACCGTCGGCAAACCCTGAAGGGGAGCACGGTGGGCAAACCACTGAGGAGGACAAAGGGTCCATGGCCTATGTACCGGGAATTCGCTGCACTGGACAAAGCCGTCCGTAATGTACAAGGAAAGGACCCAAGCAAGGACATACCTCCCGCTCCACCCAGCTCTTGGGTCGATCGTCGGCCGGTGCAGGCAGACCCAACAGCCAGCGCACCGAGCCCGCCACACACGTGTACGGCAGCAATAGTACAGTAAGGATCGAGCGCCCGAGCCAAGTGGCGACGCGGAGCGCCCAGGTCCGGGTGTCTGGAGCGCTCACGTCATCGCTGCGGTTTCAGAGCCGACGGGAGGCAGAGTGGGCAAACGAGTCGTTCATACCATCGCATGGTTTTGGGTGACAAACCCCAAAGACGGCGTTCCCCCTCCCGGATTCGCTACAATGTCGGCTACACTACAGTTCACTTTGATTCAGAGAGACCCTAGGCGATTCGATCCCCGTCCACCCAGGTTAGGGACCGTGGAATCAATTAAGTTGATCCCGCCAAGAACTGAGTACTCACGCCGTGAGCAGCTTGGTCCGCATTGCCTCCTGAATGCGATGGAAACCCGCCCTGATGTGGCGCCAGTGGCGGATGGAGCCGATGCCCTGAACCACGCCCTGCATGGCGCCCCACAGCGCCGTGGCCACGGTGTACGACACACCTGTGCTGACCAGGCTCAGCAGGAACAGCACAATCACCTGCACGAGCCATGGGGAAAGGCAGAGTATGCTGGGGCCGCTGCAGGTGGTTGCAGACAGTACCGTGCACGACACAGGCCCTCATCATAATTCACACGAACATACACATTTATATTTGTACAAATCCCCTGATGCATGAACGCCCGACTTCACCAGCCAAAACAGGTCCCCAGCCAAAACCAGCTGCGGGTATCCCCGCGACGTTGCAGGTGGGCCGGGGGCCCATCCAAGCCTGTGCTCACCTGTGCAGCCGCCATGCAGGGGTCCAGGTCCACCGTGAAATGACGGGACCAGCCCTCAGGCCACCAGGACCACTCGATGTCAAACGACCAGGCCAGCTTGTTGGTGGCCATGATCTCCTTGACCTGCGGACCCGCGGGTCGCACGATGATGAAGTAGTCGATGACGAATTTGAGGCCCAGCGTGCCGCCCCACAGCACCGTGTTGCCGAACAGGTAGCTAAGACCGGTGCGGAGGTGCTTGGCGGGGTCGTACAGCGGGTTGTACGGCGAGGATGCTGTGGCAGTGCCATGGCTGGGCACCAGTCGCAGCAAAATGTCGTACAGGTGACCCCGGACGTAGCCGCCGAAGTTGAGCTGCCTGCAGGGTGGATGTTTGTTTGGGAGGCAACACGGGGAGTGTTTGATGCGGGCGTGGGGGGGGGGGTTAATATAAAGAGCAAGTGGCAGGGAGGGTGATGTTGGAATGGCAGCATGAGCAGGGACATAAAATCGTCGCGAAAGACGGGCACCAAGCTTATCAAACAAACACAGTCAAAGCATACATACAGGACAATGAGACGATATTCCAGGCCGCGCACCGGGGTCCACCCACGACGCCGACGCTTGCAGGCACTCACCGGTACAGCAGCTCGTACGCAATCAGCACGCAGCCGTACAGTACGGAGATCCACCAGTAGCAGGACTTTCCCCCCAGCAGCGGATAGCACTACGATGCAAGGCACACACCAACGGGCATGCCCCGAAGTTCAGGCGTGTCCACACAGAAGCGGCACGCAGCTCTCAAAGCCTACTTCGAACCCTGCCTGCCTGTGTGTGTGTGTGTGTGTGTGTGTGTGTGTGTTTAGAATTGCAACCCGCCCGCCCGCCGTGTGTGTGTGTATGTGTGTGAGTGTGTTTAGATAAGAGACCCGTGTGTGTGTGAGTGTCTATTGGGTTGTGTGACGGGTACCGTCCGCAGTGACGGACCCAACCCTAGGCATGTCATGTACGCCTGTGCAATCTGCGACAACGACCCCCACATACTGGATCCAGGACTGTCGCACCCGTCACAGAACACGCAACTGCCAATAGACCCACGGGTCGCACCTGGTACCCATAAAAGTCGTGCTTGGGCCAGACGATGTAGGCGATGTACAGCCACACACCCAGGGCCGTCCAGGCAAGACCCAGCAGGTACAGGTGCACTATATTGTACCGCAGACCGTACATCCTGTACGGCGCCGCTGGCCCGGTTCCGCGCCGCGGCCGACCTGCGCATATCAGCCATCAGCGGGCGGCGTCGTGTCGCGTCGCGTCACGCCGTGAACGGTCAACAAGCTTCCCGCCAGATTCGGTTGGAACACGTACGCCCCGGGACGCTCCGCGATTCACACGTTGCAGTGAGACCCGTGGCCTTCCGCCTGTATTATGACAAAGGTGTTCATAAATGCACGAATCGGCCCACCCTACACCCGCCAAGATCTCTTCGCGCGACTGCGCTCTTAGTTACCCATCCTGCAACCCCTGCGTTGCAATCCCGCACCGTGGCGGGTGTTATAGGCGGGTATCTCCATGTTGCCCCTCTTCATGCTCGAGCCCGTGGACAGCACCGCCTACGGAGGGCGACAGCGACAGACGAGGAGGGCAGTGCGGCCATGAGGCGGGATCAGCCAACAGCTGGGGAGCGGTAGCTCTTGATGCACCGCCCGAACTGCCACGACCGCTGTCGACCTTTCACACATCCCACCCGGCCCCATGTCTTCTGAATCGTCGTCTGAATCGGCAGGGCACGGAGCTGCAAGAGGGCCCGCGCGCCGCTCTCCGTTCACTGGTGTCAGAGCGTCCAAACCAGTTGGTGGGTTTAGGATTCAGGGTTGACGTCTCTCCAAACGTCTCTCCTGAAGCGCGCGCACCTGCACCCCCATCGGATGCGCTCCCCCCGAATACTCCGTCGCACGTGCACCCCCCGCGCCGTGTGCCTCACCTGCATGCTCCACAGCAGGCAGTTGGTCCCCCAGTGCATGGCCGCAGCTGAGGCGATCCAGTTCAGCATAGTGTCTCGACTCGCCCAGCTCTGCGAGGGAGGGACGCGGGAGCTGAAGTACGGTACTGCACTACGGCTCACGCACTTGCACGGTCACTGGAAGGGCCGCGGGCACTCGAAAAGGTGTTGGTGGTGCTGGGACGGATACGAGCACACCGGGTGACGGGATCCCGCTGCGCATATGTATTGCACGGTGGCTCATTCCAGCAGGCACCCTCTCTGCGTCCTCGCTGAACCCACCCAAGCGCACAGCAAGTAGAACCAGACCAGCTGGAACTGATACACGCGAGCGAACGCCAGCAGGGGCATGGCCAGGCTGCGGTGCTCCGCAAACGTCTTTCGCAGCACGTGCTGCGCCCACCAGTCCGCGGCGGCGTTGGCGCGGCGCAGGCGGCCCAGCTCCGAGGTCGCGTCGGCAGATGGCGGCTGCGCAGCTGCCGCGGCGGCAGCCTGGGGGGTCGGACACAGCGGGGCACAGCGGCCACAGACACACAGACACACAGACACACGTTGGGGCCTGCATCACACTACAGCGGAGGGTCCCCATCCCGCAGCTGGTACGGGTATCTCATGAAGGAAAACCGACTGGCAACCAACTTGCAGTTGCGTGCCAGCCCCGCAAACCCCCGCAAACCTACAGCCGCCCGCCCCTCTTCATCCGCTCCTCCATCTCTTCCTGCCCTTCAGACTCCGCGGCACGTGTCCCACGGGCACAATCTCCCCCCCTCCCCCCCTCTCCCCGGAGGCGCAATACCCGGTCCCGGGACACAGACCTGCGTCAGCTGCTCCACCGTCAAATTGACCGCCTCTACGTCGTCGCCCGCACCGCCGCCGCCGCCGCTGCCGCTCACTCGGGGCCGCTCCCCGACTCCCGGGCGCTGCGCGGGCAGGCTGGGTGTACGGCCCGTCCCCGCGGGGCCGTGGGTGGCGTTACCGCAGCCGCCGCCGACGGCACCGCCGCCGCCTCCGCCGCCCGCGGGACTGTGCAGCAGCCTCATCAGCTGCAGGCGGTAGTGCGCCATGTCACCTTGCCAAGGGATTCGAGTCGAAGACGAGGAAGGCGGCATGTCGCCTGCGATGCGATGTCCCACAGGAGGCGGAGGGTGTGATGAGACTCTGCAACTTGTCGTGGGAGGTGAGGAGTTCGGCGGTGACTCAAGACTGATTGCAAAGGGGATACCGGGTGTCAGTGCTGCACAGGGGAGGGGGCGGTGGCCCCTGGTCTCCCACCTGGACAGATCGCCTGTCCGCACTGCATTCGGACACCGCGGCAGGTGTTCCCGCGGGTGCTGAGGCGTAGGCGAGCCTTCTTTGAGACGACCACCCTTGGTCCCTGCCTGGAGTTTCTGGGCGCCGTTTTTGGTGCTCAGATCCCAAGGCTCAGGCAGAATGCGTCTGACCTATGTCGCTATGTGAAGAGGTATTGAGTTAAGCGGGCCCCAGCACCTACAGGTCGCGATGCAGCCATGGCCATCCACCTACCCATGCCATGACGACGCGCGGTGCGGCTGCCTGCCCTGCCTTCGGCATCTAGCTCGGGACCCCGGGTCCAGGGATGTGTGTGTATCCCCCCTGGCTTTTTGTACGACGATACGTCCTCACGAGACCACATGTCAAGAGGCCCTTCATATGACATCGGTGAGGCCCATCACTCTACACGGCTCGTACAGAGTACGACAAGTTCATTTCATTCACCACTCCCAGTCAAACTACACAGTCAGGTACTTACTTATCGCCAGCAGCCGCGACCAATACAGCTCTTCGTCGCGTGAAGCCGCGCGCGGCATCACTGGGTGTTGCGGCCGCTGCTGTGGCTTCTGGACATGCGACTGCTGCGCCGGTGGCTGTCGCATTTGATCACCTTGCACCAGTCCGTTTGGCGCCTGTCGGGACGCGGCATACAAGCCATCCGGGCCGCCGGCCGTCGAGGCAGTGGTCGTGGCCCAAGGAAGCGCCTCTAGCGCCGCCGCCACCACCCTCGGGTGCGCCATGCTCTCCGACACGTCGTCGTATCCGATCCGCACCGCGGCCTCAAGCCCCTGTCGCCTCGCCTGGCCCAGCTCGTACACTTGCTCCGTCAGGAACAAAAACAGCGGCTGTACCACCTGTGCACATGGATGGATGAATGCATGCATGGGTGAGCAGCATTACTCCAGAATCAGTGATGAACACAACCTTGTTAAACGTGGACTCAAGCATTTCTTGTCCACAAAGAAGAAGAACCGACAGACGAAATCATAGCCCATAAGTTCCCCCATGGGAGATATCTTATGCACCACTGTAGACAGGGCGTTCCTCGTTGCACACAGCCCTCAGCCCACCCGGGTGAGGAATGGCGCGCCACCGCCACCGCCGGTGCAGTCTGAGCCGCCTCCGCCACCGCCACCCGCAGACTGCTTCCCCGCGTCCAAAGCCGCATCGGCCGCCCCAACAACGCCAGCCAGCGCCGCGTCCACCGCCGCCTCGTTCGGGCAGAAGCGGAGCAGCAGCTCCCGGTAGTCCGCAACAGCGACCCAGGGCTCCCAAGTGGGTGACGTGGGCGTGCTGCCGTTGGGCCTCAGTCCCGTGTGGAGCCGCTGCTGCCTTGGCTGTGGCGGCGCTGCCGACGCCACCGCAAGGCAGGCCGCCGTCACATCGGCTGCGCCTGGTGCCGCGAAGGCGCTGCCGGCCATTGTGGAGGCACTTGTCGCGAATGTACCGATTTCAGGGGGCAGAGGCAGGCAGGGCGAATCGGGCACCACGCCGAGCCGTCGCCTGCCACTGGCATCGGCGGCGGCGGCGGGCAGGTAGAGTTCTCCAGTGGTGCTGCCCCACGCCCCTCGAGTCCGGTCAAGTTCGCCCCGCGCATCGTCGGCCAACACCGCCGACGCCGGTGAACGCGACAGGGGCCCAGCTGCGCCATGGGCCTTGCCGTGCAAGCTGTACGTGGCAGACACCGATCCATCTGCCATGACTGTGATGCGCAGCGCGTCATGGCTCTGTACGACACCCTCGGCGGTGTCGGCGGGAGTGGAGATCGGGAACCTGTCATGACGGGCAGTGGGCTCCCAACCGCCGTTCGGGTCACCGCCTCCGCCGCCGCCGCCGCTGAGGCTCTTCATGTCACCGCCGATCCTAAAAGTCGCCTCTTGTAGCAGTCCTGCGCCGCTCCCGTCATCGACCCCGCCGTCGTCCTCGCCTGTTTGTGCACGACGGTATCTGTCGTGCAGAGCTTGAACGGCGCGAAGCAGGCTAGGCCCAAGTGCCGCGACCCATGGCTGCTTCGGGAGGTCTGATAACGCGGTTTGATGCAGCCGGATGTGGCCCAGGACCTGCATGAGTGGTAATGTAGATGCGTTTGTTTGACAAAGTAATTCACCCATGTGCAAGTGCATGCCGCAATTGGAGAGCCGATGGGACATTCAATATCCTATCATAAAGTTGGAGGACGGAGGTGAGTGTCGATTGCAAGGAGAGCTTGGGCCGCAGCCCTACAGGGACTGAGATGTTACGAGATCCGGGGATAGAAGGATGTATTGCAAGTCATCATGCAGGCACCCTCCCTCGACAGGACCATCACATGCTCTCTCGGCCCCCCCCCCGCCTCTCCCTCACTCTTTCTTAGGCATGCTCTCACCTGCTTAGCCTGCCAGCTCCTCTGCGCGCAGAAGAATATGAACCAGAGCATTTCGGGCGTGTGGCGCAGGTTGGCTGCCTCGCTGTACACCAGCCAGTAAAGCGCCAGATCCTGTGGTTTGTACCGCAAATGTTCGGCAACAAAAGTCACGAATACATCGTGTTCAAGGCCAACGAGTCGTAGGATGCCATCGCGCGTCATCGACGGAAACGGGGAGCAGGGCTCAGGTCTGTGAATGGCCCCCTGACCTCCACTTCTTCGCTACCCAGACACCCAGGACGGGGACCCACCGCGGCTTCTTGGTGCAGGGACTCCAAGTTGGGCTGGGGATGGTGGGGCCTGCCGGCCGGCCGCAATTGCGCGGCCTTGAGCCATGTGTTGTACGGCTGGAATATGGTGGTGTGCAGGTCACGGACTGCGCAGGCCAAACGCGCAAAGCTCGCGGGAGTACCCGGCGCAGCTGCAGGGAGGGAACACACAGTACAGCAGGGGGTTATGTGTAAACGGTTTCACCAGGAATGCAAGCCATGAAGTTGGCCTGAGACAGCCTGAGCTGCTGCCCAGATGGCTGGGGGCCGCAGACCTAGCACACTGTCAACACAACCGCAAATCGCTAATACACGCCAAGAAGCCATAGCCTTCCTCACCGGTTAGCCTGCACCTGCTGGCGACATCCCGGAGTGCCGCCGTAAGAGTGTTCGCTGCTAGGAAAACTGTAGAGGGATGCCATTGCGGTTGTGGGGTGCCCCTAGGACCGGAGGGTGCCTGCAATGGGAATTTCACGATTGGATAACAGAATACCCAGGCAAAAAAAGCCTTTTTATTCAACCATACATACTCCATCTATTTCAGATTAAAAGGATAATACACGTAGCTGTTCTGGAGCGTACTGCACATCAAATAGAGTGCGTACAAAAGTCATACGTGCAAAATAAACATGTAAATTGCTACGTACTGAAGGAACCATTGCTGCGAACAGCGTGTTGGCCGCGACGCGGTCGCGACCTGAAGGTAGCTGTTGCCGATGAGCTTTCTCGCTAACATCATCTCACCTTTCGCGAGGTTGCAAATATTTGAAAGCCCAACTGAACTCCCAGACCAAGGCAATACTGTGGGCAAAAGTAGCATTTAGGAAAAGTGACTCGCGCCGTTGCCGCCACAACCACCGAGGCAGCGCTTAGAGACACCAAAGTCAGTGACCATATCGAAATATATAAATTGATCCATTGTCCCATGCATTCACTTACCGTCGCGACCGTGTCCTCCCAGGTGTCTTCCATGTTATCCGCTCAAGAATTTGGCGAATCCCAAAACCACCATGCGGAGAGGCAACGGAGTAGGGAAATCACCCAATAAGGTAAAGCAAGCCGAGTGCTGTAGTCGTCACCTAGAACCTATTGATGTGACCGCACATCCTCGCGGTTTTAATGCTGCCTCGGGATCACAGGCGGAACCAAGCACGCCGATTGTCGCCATTATGGTTGAGCCTCAACAATATTACTAGTTATTATAAGTACAGCGAACCCCGTAGCAGCACATTCGAGCAGCTTTTTGCTGCCAGTTTCATCAATGTACAGCCCGCTCGGGATCCGAATCCAGGTCAGCTGCTTGGAAGGTGGCGGGTCTTGATAGATTAAATACAGCGATGCTTTGTAAGAACCACCATACTCAGTTTCTTTCTAGTCGCTGCGCTCAATATATCCAGGTCACCAAAAGCGGACTACCAAGCCTTAACGCCGCTTACAGTGACGTTACGGAGGATCAGCGAGGATAAAGAATGAAAAACGGGTCATGCCATTACGCACTGAGGCCTCGCCCAAGGCAACGATATCAGTATTCACAAGATTCTGAACGTCTACCCTCGCCCGTGAAATCGTTCCTTTAATCTGCGAGGTCGCTCACGTGAGCAGAATGACATCCCCGGTCCCCCGGTCCCCTGGTTCCCCTAGCAAAGAACAACCACACGGCATGTAAACGACTTCAGACACTGTAGGGGACACTTGTAACTCGGAACCGGAAAGAAAGCGTAACTACAGGGCTGCGACCTGTACTGGACGATGCCGAGCGGGACTCCGCTGCAGGACAGCAGCGGTGCAGGCAGGCAGGGAAAGCTCAGGAACGCAGAAAAGCAAGGGCATGAGTCAGCCAGGGGAACCCACACACCCGCGCCTGGTTCGGGTTTGCCTGTTCTGTCCGAGCCTGTTCCCCCACACTCGTATCCCGACACAGGTTATTACCCCTCCGCACGTGCTGAACGAGTGCGCTGTCACTGGTTGCTGTGTCTCTTTCCAGCTGTTTCCAGCAAGACCGGTCCCGCTGCTGCAGCGTGCCGACGGCCGTGCAGTTGTTCCGCCGGGCCCCAACTGCTGGTGCAGGTGCCTGAAGTTCTTTCGCATTTGGGGGTTAAATTGCAAAAAGAAAGAAACCCGAAACGAACCCGGGCGCACCCATAAATACTCATAATACTTACGTGGCGAGGTACCTGCATCGCAGTGCAAGGATAGAGACCGCGCGCCTGGCGGCGCAGGCGCAGGCGCGCGGCGGCGCGGCCGCGCGGCCGCCGGTGCAACAGCTAGCAAAATGCGGACCTTGCTTTTGGGGCATTGACGCGGAGGCGAGGGAAAGGTCGTGCTGTGCGACAGTTCTTACATCATTAATGACAGTGGACCCCGCGGGCCATCGGTGCCCGCTTCGTCCACCACAGCGGTCCGTGAGGAGCTGTGCCGGCCGTGCTACTGCTGTTGCAGGAGTTGCCCCCAGGCCACTCATCCGCCGAGCTGTTGAGATGGAGCCGCCGTGGACCCCTGGCCCACCTTGGTTTGCACGTGACAAGGCGCGAGAGGGCGCGCATCAATGAGGGCCAGAAGGATCTCGCGTACTGCAAGGCTGCGCACTGACACGGGGCGGGGGGTGTCATGCTGCCACGCGCACCACCGCGGGACTTCAAGAGCGCGCACAGGTTTCCACAAATGTACGGCACACGAGGGTCGCCGGCAGCCGTCCCCGAGTCGCGCTCAGCAGTCAGGTTGGTTACGGTAAAAGAGTGTTACAGGTCATGGCGGGGCCGCCGCGCGCGCGCCGCGAACACTCCTGCCTTGTCGAACTTCCAGGGAGTCCTCGACCCCAGTCCAGGGACCCCTGCCCCCTCCAATGGTGCCCCCTCCAGCGGGCGCCACCACCACCACCACCACCACCACCCCGTCAAATGCTGATGATCTGAAAAGTCCGCTTTTCGACCTGCTCACGCCGCGGCTCAACTGCGCGTTGGCAACCGCTCCCAATGCCTCTTATCTAAGTCAGTCTAGGTCAATAAGTCAGTCGGTGAACCCAGGGCCCAGTGCGCGCAATTGACTCCAAGCGCAAGCAGCACACAGTTACCGCAAGCAGCACAGCACACAGTTACCGCAAGCAGCACAGCACACAGACGAACCGACGACCAAAGCGCTCGGCGCTGAACTGCTGCTGGTGTAGCCGCCGCCCAAGTCCACCCCACTCCGACGCGAGTCCCTACCAACTGCGCCGCGGAACGGCCCGCCACCGGAGACCCGCCGGGCAGTACCCGTATCTTATGAACCCGAATTCATCCCGACTCCCACACGAGCCTCAGCGCGAGATACGATACGACGACAATCAGACACCAAGCCCCGCCTTGGGATCGGTCCCGGCGCGACACATCCCACAGAACGCCCCAAGCGCAAGTTTGCACACAGACACCGATAGACAGCGACGCCCCCGGCGAGTGCGTCCCAGAGCTTCGACGCTGCTCCTGCGCTGCACGTGAACTAGCCAGCCACCCAATCGTGATGCATCTTGACATTCCGCCAACCTTCCCTGGCTAGGCACACCTTCAGACTTGCCCACGCTAGTACGCCTCTGCCAGTCCCACTGCCACGTACGGCATGCCCTCGACATGTAAGGTATGCCCTCGGAGAAGCGCAGCATTCGGACGGGCCGCCCCCAGCAGACCCTCCCTAGCGCAGAGCCTGACGGGCCGTTATCCCGACAGCTCAATTCAGTTACTGTGTCGGCCCCCTGAGCCCATCAAAGCCGGCAAACTCCTCAAAGACCCCCCAGACCGGTTCATCGCATCGCGAAGGTAACAGCTTCAGCACCATTCGAGCGGATGTCGCACCATGCGTTACGCCATCGCCGCATTCAAAGCGGCGCAGCACCTCCTGGGAAGCCAAGCCAGCTAGGCCTCGCCCAACGCCCTTCACACTCCTACAGACAAGAAAACGGTACGGCGCAAATATGACACAGGGAAAAACACGTACCCCCTGGCCCCCAACGGAAGGGCGCCGCTGTCGACGCTGAAGCCATAAATGCCATCGGCACATCATTGGGAGGAACGACGACGCCTCCCGGGCGCTGCAGAGCTGCCAACGATGACTTGGGTATGTGTGAGCAGCGTTATCTTTTTGCGATTCACGGCATCTCGTATACCTTTATCAACATCGACCTCCAGCATAGCACAAGGCGCAGACGCAGAGCACACAGCAAAACGCACAACCCCAGAGAATGGCTAGCAGTGCATTCGCAGCCCACTCAACAACCCAACCAAGTCGAGACGGATGGGCGTGTTCGTGCTTCACAAAACGATGGGGCACGCCAAGCGAGGACATGGCATAAGTATCAAGGGCAGGCAAAGGTTGTAGCGGATGCAATCGCGAACCATTGGAGCATGTTTAATGCAGGATAACTCTGCCGCGCGGCAAATCTCGAAACCAACCTACGGCGCCGGATTGGTACCCGGATTGGTCTTTGTGCCGACCGGGGCCCGAACGAATGTACGGCCATTCGTCTGTGCGCGTGCTGCCCCTGCATCAGCCTCAAAAGAGCTTCCTCCGCAAGTGGTGGGGGGGACTGGATGAAGGGATTTCGGTGTTCGGTTTTGCACCCTATCCCAGAAAGGCACGGCCGGTACCCATTGCGAAGGGCGCGCCCACTCCATTCCACAAACACAAACACAACGCAACACCCAGCTTCTACAAGTCGAGTAAAAGGCGGGCCGCCGCTCAAAACGCACGGCGAGCATATGCAGCGGGGACAGGTCCCATAAAATAGGTGAGGCGGCACTGCGGCGTTTGATTCTGCCGCACGCACCCACGCGCACCCTCCGCATGGGGCTTTCGGTCGCCTCCGCCGAAGTGCTCTAGGGCGCCCCGCCCCGCCAAAACACATTCGCAAGAGGCGCCACCCGTGGATCGCGGCCGTGTCAGCAGCGGCTGCACGCCGTTGTCGTCGGCCATATGACATGGCGGCTCCGTGGAGCAACGTGCGCCACCCACAGCCCACCACCCGAGCCATCACGGCCCCCGCATCACCGCCTCTCCGAGTCCCAACCCCCTCCTATACTCCTGACCTCCCACCTCGAAACGGGCCCTCGATCCGCTTGGTAGTTATCCCGCCACGATTGCGCCATCCATATCCAACATATCACAGACACCAACCTGCCGCTCCCGCCACCGCCCTGCACTTGAACCCATTATTGTTGCAATTCGTAGACACAGCCCACGGACCTAACCCCTCGCATCCTATCATGCCCTCACACCCTCTTCGGCAGCGTGGCGGCTCAGGGTCTGCTAGAAGCGACTCCTGGTCAGCAGCTTCTTTGCGAGCTCCGCCGACGGTTCTCCATCGCCCTCCAAATTCACAAAACAAACGCATATACGCATCAGTTTGAGGCAAGTTTGCAGTAATCTATTGCATGTCGTCTGCCAGTGCCAGTGGCCCCCACCACAGCACACACACACACACACCGGGTTTCTCGCTTCACACGCCCCAACCGCCCGAAGCCTGCTGCGTGTTTTAAGAGCCGCGCCATCATTCCGTGACCCAGCGCTCCCCGCCCCGCACTTGACAACATGACAAGTCCGACAACCCGATAGCTTGTCTGCGCACCGCAAGGCGCCAATTTGCCCACGCAGCGCCGAGCAAGCCGGTTACTTCTTGTCACACCGCTGTTGGCCGCGGGCCGAGGACCGCTGCTGGCGAACACAAACGAAACGCTGAGCCCCTGGCACTCATCTTTCCCAACAGGACCCCTTCGCCATCGTGAGAGATGGATGGACCCGGATGCACTCCCGAGTGCATAGACACGAATTGATACAGCGGTACATGTCGTGCGCCTCGCAATTTCCCGCCCGCCCCACGCCCAGCCCTCCCCAGCCACCGTCTTGCCGTATCTGGGCGCGGACCTTCAGGCGCCGAGGTTGCGGCCGCGCACCTTCTGGTGGTACTGGCGCATCTCTCCAACCTCCCCTCCCAGCCACCCAGCCACCCACTCGCTCAATCGGCCAAGACCTGAGCAGGCTGACTTACGCAGGCAGACCTGAGCTGATGCTGCAAACACAGGTAGCCCCCGTTTTGCAGTCGTCCTTCTCGTCCGGGCTTTCATCCGCCGCCGCCTCCTCCCCTTCCGTCCATCAGGCTCCGCGCCTCCAGCTCCGCGCCCTGTCCGCACACCCCCCCGCCCGACCGTGGTCAGATCCCCGCCTCCCACCGGTGCCCGCCCGCACCGGTCTCAGCCCATCTGAGGGATCATGTACCGGCCGCCAGCCGCGGCCGCCGCGGCCGCCACCATCGCATCCGAGTGCAGCGGCTGCGGCGCCGGCAGCACGGGCGCCCAGCGCACGATGGTGAAGCGCAGAAACACCGACTCCCAGCCCAGTGTGCTGGTGGTATCCACCGTCACGAACTTAGGCAGCAGGATAATGTCGATGCCCTTCGCCTTCAGCCGCGCGCGGGCCGACACGACCGCAGTCATCGCGACATGCATGGCCTTGCCACCCGCCGTGATCAGCACCGCGCCGCTGCGCTCCGAGACCAGCTTTGAGATGATGTTCGAGACGACGTTGGGCCGACTGTGCGCGGTCACTTTGACGGGCAGGTTGCCCGCGTCGTGGAGCTCGTGCATCTGCGGCACTTTGAACACGTCAAAAGCCAGTTCGCACCGTTCGTCTGTCAACGCCTCCTCGTCCAGCAGCTCGAATGAATCCAGTGGGTTATGGCCCTTGCCGCTGGCCGCGGCGCCGCCTGTGCCGCCGAATCCCCCGGCGGAAAGCAGCATGTGGCTCCCATGCAGCCCCAGGCCCATATGCGGGCCCTTAGCTGCCGCCGCCGCCGCAGCAGCAGCAGCCATCATGCCGCCCATGTGGTGCATCGCATGGTGAGATGGGTGGCCGCCGGCGGACAAGACGGCAGCCGCGGAGGCCGCCGCCGCCGCCGAGGCCGCCTTCTTCTCCGGCGCGAGGTAGTGATGCAAGTCCAAGAGGTCCAGCCGCCTGTCCATGTGGCGCAGGTAGGGCTGGAAGCCCACCTCGTTGCCCATGCCCTCGTTGCACACATACCCGCGCGCGACCGCAATCGCCTTGACAGCGACGCAGATCACCGTCGTGAAAGACTCCGTCTTTTTCTCCGTGTAAACCGGGCAACACTGCCCCTGGTTGGAAACCCGGCCCAGTACCTTGGCGATAGCGCCCGCTGCGTTCTTTATGGCAGTGTCCTCCGTGACAATTACGTAATCCGCTTTCCGTGCGCGCTGCTGCTTGGCGGTACCGGCTCCGCCCGCGACCGCGGCTGCCGCGGCGGCAGCGGCCGCCTGCGGCGCGGCGACCGCGCCCATCGGCCCCGCGGACCCCGGCCCCGCCGTTGGCGCGTACGGCAGCGGTCCCGGCGGCATGCTGTGCGGGGGCTTGGGTGCTGCCGCCGAGATGCCACCCGGTAGGTGTCCCGACCCGATGACTGTGGCTGCAGGCCCCAGTCCTGACCCGACATGGAGGTGGTGCACTGGTTTGTGCTGGGGCAGCCCCCCAACCCCGGGCCCGGCCAACCCCTGCGCGTGCGCCACCATTGCGGCGTCTCCGGCGGAGGGCAGGAATGCGGGCGGCGGCTTCGGGGCGTCAATCTGATGCTGAAAGCACGGCAGTGGCGGCGTGATAGGCGTGAGCTTTAACAAAAAGTAACTCTTCGGCCCGGACGCGTCTGCCGTGTAATCGACCTGCGCAGGACAACCGTGGTTGAGGGAGAGGGCCAAACGTCGCATAAAGGTCAGTCAAGGGCGCATGGCATCATAGAACAGCTGAACCATCGAAAGCCGCAACGTTATTGAGTGCTTAATAGTGCGAGTTTAAACGCCGGAACAGCAGATTGACATGTGCGGCAGGAAGACGTGATGCCCCGGGCATGATGCCACATCCTGCCATGCACGTATGCAACCCTGTCCAGTGACATCCTCCCTTGGAGACCATACGTATGTGCGTAACGTCCAGGGCAATGAATGCACCGTGCGCCGCCGCCAGCGGCAAGGGCGCAGCCGCTTAACTGGCCCCCCGCAAACCCACCGTCGATAGGAGCAGCAATACATCTCGCCCGTTGTTTGCTAAGTTGATGCGCATGATTGACAGCGCCTGCAGTGCCACCTTCGACGCCTCGGCCGTAAAGATCACTTCGAGCGGCTGCGTCCCGGTCTGGAACATGTTGAATAACGAGATGCCCGCCACCAAGGGGTTGCTGGTTACATCTATTTTTAGGACGGAGCCTCGGCTTTTGTCCTGATTGAGAGAGCACTTGTAAATCAGCAGGCCAAATCCTTCCGCAGCGTCCGTCACCAAGAAGGGCACGAAACCAAGGTCGAACCGCGCGACGGCCTGCTGATTGATTTTGCGAGCTGCTAGCACAACGCGAAGTGCCTGCGTGAGCACGCTCACACTTGTCGAGCCCGTCTGGTCCAACTGAGTATTCAACACAAAGGAAGAATGCGCCGACTGCGAGAAGGTGAAATTCACCAATCCGGCAGCCTGCATCGAGTCTGTAACCTGCATAAGGGATTAAAATATCATTAGGAAAACCGTCCTGCATTCATCAAGTAGCACCGCGGAGAAACCTTCCGCACCTGCGTCACCACGATTTGCGTCGGCAGACTTGCAAGCTGCTGCATCACCGTGGGAGGTTGCTGCATAGTTTGCGATGGACCAGCGCCAGCCTGAACCAGCTGGTCCAGCGCCAGGAGGTCCTCCGGCTGGGACGAGGTTGCGCCTCCGCCCTCAACTTCGCCTAAAAGCATTTGCTGCAACAAAAGTTGCGCTCCACTATTTTCCTCCAGTACGTGAGCCGCTGTGCCGCTCCCGGCTCGTGGCCGTTCCACATTTTCCAGCATGTGCTGCTGAAGCTGTTGTTGCTGCTGTTGTTGTTGCTGTTGCTGTGAAAGATGTGTCAGGGCCTCAACCAGCGCGTTGGCGCTCATCTGTAGAGTGGCAGATTGATTATCGGGAGAGAGGCGCGAGCCTCAGAGATTTGCAACAATCACCATCCAAAACTAATACATATACAGTTCGTTAATGGATAAAATTTTGCACTTGCATATCTGCACTGTGGCAGTACTCCAAAGTGCGACACAAAACAAATCCACCTTCTGACGGGCTGCCAAACAAAGTAATAAAGAGTAGAAGACTAGACACACCAAGGAGCTGGTTGATCTCACCTGTGCGCGCCGCCCCCCGGCGCAAGAGTCTGAACACTAAGACAAGGTGAGCAGCTTAACCGGAAAGGCGCAAGAATATTATCGCCAACTGCGTGTAAAATATAGCTTATAGATCATGAATCGAATGGACAACCTCGCCGCTTCCTCGGAAAGCCTTAAAGAGGCCGTATCCTTGGTAACACCGCAAGTGTAGGCAAGCTGCTTTACAACGGTAGGACTAATCACATTGCATTCAATGATAATTATTTATGCAAGCTGGCGTTCCCAAAATATAGAGTACGGTAAAATGTAGTGCACGAATGTGTCTTACTTTGCAGCTGGAGTAACTTCTGCACTAGTACAATTTGTAAGGCGTCTTACTGAGTATAATTCTTCATCGCACAGCAACAGAAGTCGCCATCTTGCAGACAAGTGGACCGTACCAAAAACAGAGGATGAAAAACTTGCACATTTTTCATGTCATAGTCACAGGTATTGTTTTTGGTCACATGTTGCGCCATTTGTTTTTACCATTTGAGCGGGTTCGGTGAGTGCGGCTTTGGGTTCGGAGCAAAACGTCGCAAGGTACATGAACGAAAGATTAAGCTCACATAGTTTGAAGTGCAATCATCACAGCACCAATCTTTTTATTGAATTTGAAACCGATCGGCCCCGGCATGGCGAATCATGTGTCAAGATATCGTGGTCAGTTGGCAATCCGCTCCAGAAAGATTTGTGCCGTACGATTATGCTGTGCTACGACAGGAAGTGCACAGCTATGAATGACCTGCAGAAACAATGATAATATGATTGCTACCATTATAAAATCATTTGGCAGCTGTTGCTTTGGGTTTGCAGTGGTAGCCTTGCCGAGATTGATTCTCGATATACTCTATCCTTCAAGTTATCAACGAGTGCTTTGAACAATGGAGTTGGTGCAAGCAACTTCCTGCAACTGTCGTCACATCGGTTGTACATCACGTTTTGCGACACTGATGAGGGTTGATTCACGTTTTGCATTAAAAGAAATATATAGCTTACAACGACAGCAACAACGACAGCAAAATTGTCATCCGTGGAAGCCAGGTTGTGTCTGCCGTGCGGCGCGGTGCGTCTTCATGGTGATGACTGATGTGGCTTGCGGTGACGGGCTTGTCAATGCGGTACAGACGCACTCCAACTGAAATCGCAGAAACCCCGTACGGTAATACGTATGTGAAGTTACACTACTTGCCGGGCCTCGGCAATGGTGACCGCATACGGCCTTTGCCATGCGCGGATGCCACACGCACAGCGTAATTTCAATGGAGTAGTGCCTACAAGGGCGTCCCGTTCCCTACTCGTGCGATATGACGTGATTAATTGGGTAGGTTAGAGCCGTAGCCCGTAAATACGCGTAAGCGTAATAAATCAAACTGGGACCTTCATTTACAGGAGCCTTATGAGACCGCCTTTGGATTTTTGGAAGATGTTTTCTCTGGGAACGGAAGGGGCATGCAAACAATGGGATGAAGCCGCTGCAACCCTAAACGCATTCCGGAAACACCTTGAAATTATGACCTCCCTTTGACAACGACATAACACGCTGCATGGTATGGCAAAATCAGCACCAAAGGCTTTCACCAAGTCATCGTGCCAGCTGCGAAATCGGCCAACCAGCGGTCCGAGACTGACTCGACAGCGAGGGCTGCGGCGAGTCTTGTCCGTACGGTTTGGCTGCAGCAGGCTGCAGTATCCGGGGCTGCCCACCATCAAGTGCACAAGTAATCAATGGATGGCAATTAAAGCAAAAGGATCAGCGCGCACGGAGCGACACTGCTCTGTGCTGCACGGCTGCGCAGACAATTACGAGTCACCCCTGCAAATGCGTTGTTTGGCACAAGAGTTGCCCAAACGGCTGTATACCCAAGTAGGAAACACCACTTAGCAGAGCCTGGCAGGACCATAGGGCCAAGGGTCAACGACCAGAGGGTGCCGTACCAGTGCGAAGCAAGGCTACAAAGTGGGGAGAGTAGCTTAACTGTTGGCCCCCCTTGTAACATTGCATCCTACAAAGTGGGGAGCCAGTTCACATGGACACTCCACAAGCCTTCACCAGCAAACTCCGGAGACCCGGGTGCTCTGAGCGGGTTCTTGAGCAAGGTCGTTTAAGGTACGCCCTTGGTCGCCTACCGCCCTGCCTAGATTGTGAGCAGCATGGCCAGCAGGACTAGTGTTGTGCACTGTCGCAGCCGCATCAGGTGCTGCAATGGGGGCGGCCATGAGAGCCTGTGTTGTCCGGAATTCCCCTCGCGATCAATAACCGTACTGCCACAACTGTTTTAATTAAAACTATTTTGGCCTCTGAAAACGTGCCACGGGAACTTCTGGGGTATTCTAAATCCCCGGAAATCCCCCCCGCGATATAAACACGTCTTAGAGACGCACGGCTTCGCGCCTGTTTCCCGGGGTCCCCACGCGCTTCTACGGCACTGTTGTCGCCTTTTGATGTTATAGAAGCGCGTAGCAGGACACCGGCGTGTGGCCCGTCCACAAGCCCGTGGGTTGAGTTGGGCATGCTAGGTAGCACCATGGATGCATTACCCCACCGTACCTCCATGGCTCCGAATTCGTTGCTATTCTTGAAATTTTACATTGTTTAAAGCGACTTCCTTACAACTTCCTGCTCGCGCCAAAATCTAAAAACGACTACAAAGTTATTTTCAAGCTTCAAAAAAATTAGACTCCCAAGTAGTGGCAGTACGTTATACGGCCGTGTGTATTGGGCGACAGTCAAATCCTTAAGCCCTGCGGCTGATCAGCCGTTAGGCAAATATCTCCCCGCCATCGAATATACGGCCACGGACGGAGGAAATCCGCCTGCCTGCGCACCCAGATGCCATCGAACACCATATATTGGCCTGCCTGCTTCGCCTTCACACGCATACACGCACACGGCCTGGCTTGTCCACGTATTCGGCAGCATACTTCCATACGTCCATTTGCCGGCAGAAGGACGCCATGAATGGCGACGGCCATACACCAAGAGAGCCGCCTACGAAAGGAACAGGATGCGCCTGCTACTGGCCCGGGCCGGTGGAAGCACGGGGCACGGCCGTGGTTACGATCCCCACAGCGCTGTGACGCTTCGGTGGCATGGCCTCCGTTTCCGATCCCACGCCGCCGGCCGCCGGGGAAACAAGCTGTGTGGAAACGCCCACCATGGCTGGGTGCGGCACGGGACCTCGGGATCGGTACTGACTGGGCGATAAGCCTTCGGAGCCGTGTGAGGAGGACGATGCCCGGTGTGACGGCGTGGTCCTGCGGGTTGCGCACAGGTACGCCCGGGCCGACAGCAGATTGCGTAGCAGACAGGGCACAGGGGTCGATGGTCCTCTGAAAGGGAAGGACCGTGCAGACGACTAGGTACAGATCGCGCTTGTCCGGGCGACTTCGCAACTGGCATTCAGCAGTGGGAATCTGACACGAGCCCCGATTCATCTTGGTGATCATCTCAACACACATGTGTACGGATCACGCACCGTTCTATGTGTACGGATCACGCACCGTCCTAACGCAACCGCCAGGTGGATGACGGGTACGCCTCTGCGACGCCGACATCGTACCGCGCCAGCCTTATCCATCTTGCACGGACAATAGGTCGCAGTCGCTGAGCGACCCACTTGCTTTTGTGCAATAATTACCGTATCCCAACCGGCATCGGATAGGGTTGTCGTCCCTCGTCCGAGCAATGGTCCCGGCCCCGTGCTGTTACCGTATGAAGAAGCCCATCGCGCGACCACCACGCAAACCCAAACCCAAACCCCGAGAGACCCGGACGTGGCCCAAGAATGAACTTACGACGCGGCGCCGAGGCCGGGCAGCTCCTGGGAGTCTCGCCTCGTGCGCAGCAGCTGCTGCGGTAGGTCGTCTGCCGGCTCGTGGTCCGAGAACCTGACGCTCTTGATGCTGCTGCTGCTGGCCCGGTGCGCGCCCCCAGTCCCCTGCACCAGCGATCCCGTGCTCGACGACATGGAGCTTGTCACAGGTGCGCGGCCGGCGCCGGTGGCGGCCACGCCGCCCTCCCCATGATGGGCGGCCGCCAGCGACCTGCCGTCCAGGCCGTGGAAGGACACCCGGGGCCTGGAAGGTGGCCCTGACGCCGCCGCCTCGCCGGCCGTTGCAGCTGTAACCCGTTCAACCAGCGTTGCGGCCTGGGCTCGGTCCGGTCCATTTCTGTCAGTCGCGTTCGTCGCTGTGACCGCTGCAGGCCTTAAGGGAACCGCCGTCGAGGTCGAGGTCGTCGCAGCAGCCGCAGCAGCTGCAAGTAGTAGCGGGTTTCGCGGCGAGGCCCCAGCTTCGCGCGAGGTGCTCCCTTGGTCCCGGGATACCTCCGCATTCACGGCGGCGCCTGTCACCTCCCTGTCGCCATCGGCTTTGCTTTCTTTGGAGTCCCGCTCCTGGACCACCACAATCGCCGGGTGCGGCGGAGAGCGCGGTGACCGAAGCGAAGTGGTGGAGCGCGCCGGGCTTGGCGGCACCGAGCCGACCTCCTGCGGAGCAGCGTGCGGCGGGTGGCCGCCGGCCGAAATTGCCCATCGCTCCAGGGCCGCTGCCGTGCTAATGTCCAGAGGCAGCCCCGTGGCGTAGAAGGGCGGGCCCGCCTGGACCCGGGCGGGTATGGGGTCCGTATCCGCGGGTGCGCCGCCGCCTGAACTCCGCAGCGCGTGACGTCGGGTGGCGTCCTCCAGGAGGAGCGCCACGGTGGGCTGCGGTTGCGATGGGCCCGCTTGCGCAGGTGCACCCTGCGAGTGACTGTCCGCGGAGACGGGCGGCGCCGCCGAGGTGGGCGGCGAGGCCGGCTGCTGCTGCGCGCTGCTGGGGCCGGCAGTGCGAGGCGGTGCGGCCGGGTCCTGCCTTGCGGAAAACACCGGGTGCAGTGGTGAACCGCCGGATCGGAGCCCGGCGGAAGCGTAGGTGCTATTTCCCTTCAGTATGCCCAGCACACCTATGCTGGCGTCGTCGGACGCGTGACCTGCAGTCGTTGCCGGCGAGCGGCCGAGCGAGTTCGCTGCCGTGGGGCGCGCGGGGATGGCCGCGCGGATGGTAATACTGCTGCCGCCGCCGCCGTGCTGTGGTTGCGCTGCCGTGCGGAAGACATCATCGTCGTCATACCCCAAGCGCCGTGCGGCTGTGACCTGCAGGGGATGGGCCGATTGGCCTCAGGTGCCACCTTTCAAATCCAGCACCGGCGGGTGAATCATACAGCGGTGACAGGCGGTGCTGCTGTTGAGGTGATTGCCAGCGGTTTGGAGACTTGTGCGCTGCGCTCAGCGGCTGATTCGGCAGCCACAGACAAAGCACCCCATCAGGAATGCCCTGCGTGCGGTGCCAGCCATACTGCCCATGCATCAATTGACGGAACGCGGCCCTTGTTTCCCTGTCCCCCTTGATCCGCTCACCAACAGACCCACACCTGCCCTCACTCTGCACCGCGCACCCGTCACGCAACCGCGTGTGTCACTCGCAGCAGCGCGCGCGACCCACCTGTGCGTCGGACGCCGCGGCCTGTGGCCGCCGTCCGGCCTGCGCGCCCTGGTCTGTCACGGCTTGACGCGGCCAACCGTCGGCAGGATTTGAACCAATCGCCGCTGCCGCCGTCACCGCCGCGCCTGCCGGTTCCTGCAAGTGCAGCTGCAGCCTTTGCTGCAGCTGGAAGAGCTGCGCCTGCTGGGCCGGTGTGTGCGCGCCACGCGGCTCCGGACCCACGCGCGACTCACGGTGCACCACCACACCCGCGGAGAAGAAGAAGTCGCTGTCGTCGCTGCTGCTGGAACTGGGCACGTTCGGTAGCCAGATGTCGCCGCCGTCGTGCAGGCTGCCGCGCCGCTCGGGCAAGGGGCCGCCTGCGCCCCCTTGCGACCCGTCAAGTTGCGCCGCCGCCGCTGCACCGTAACCGACAGCTGCACCGTGCGCGGCGACGGCCATCGGAGCCTGTGACCCGTCGCGATCAGGCGCCAGTGGGCCGGCGCCGGCGGCAGCGCCGCGACCGTTGCCAGGCCACCGCGGACCCGTCAGCGCAGTCCGGATGATCACGCCGGCTGCCGCCGTCGGTTCCCGGCTGCTGGATTCCGAGGGAATGCTGGAAGGCGCCTCGTCGGGTGAGCCTGGCTCAGTGGACAGCGCCACCGAACTGGGCGGGCTGCTCACCACAGTCGAGGCACCCTCAATGGAGGTCCAGCGCACCTGGACGCCGAGACCGCCGTTGCCGCTGAAGCCTCTGGCGCCCGCCCCTTGCTCCGCTCGCAGACCGGCCGAATCACGCAGTTGCTGGAGTTGCTGCTGCCCCTGAGGCGGCGGCGGCGGGAAAGCTTCCCCGCGGCCGCTGCTGTCGCCAGCCGGGCCAGGCTGCGCGGCATCCCCGCGCGCGCGGGCGTGCGAGATCGTGACCAGGTCCTCTATGGGGATCAGCAACGAGGGCTCCGGCATCAGAGCTGATGAGTCGACACCCCCGGCGGGCCCGCCCGGGTGACGCCATGAGCGGGTCCGCGACGGGGAGTCCATGCCACCACTGCCGCCGCCGCCGCTTTTCCTGACCGCTCCCGTTGTGCCTGCGGCAGCTGCCTGCGGCGAGCCGTGCGTGTCGCTCGACGGCAGGCGGTTATGCGCAGGGAACGGTTGGTGCTCAGGCAGGTGTTCTGTATGCTGTCCAGAGGCCTGGGCACTGGCGGTCGGGATTGCGCGGATCGGGCCCGCGTGCGGTTGGGGAGCCACGGACGAGTTCAGCGGCGGCGCAGAACCTGTCGCGGCCGACCCCTGCCGTGCGGGGTCCATGCCTCCGCCCCCCGACGCAGCGCGGCTGGCGCTGCGAGCGCCGGCAACACCGTCGGCAGATGGCCCTGGCTCTGGTGCAGCAGCGCTGGGACCAGGTTGGTCGTTCCGGGCCAGCCCGCCGGCTGCGCCGGACGATGGGTCTGCGGCGCTACCGTGCTGCCGGTTGTCGCTGTTTGTGCCGCCGCCGCCGCCGCTGCCGCCGACCTGGAGCAGGCCGGAGACGCGCAGGTTTAACGGCACGGGCTGGTCGCCAGCTCCGCCGTTGACCTGCGAGAGACCCACATGGCGGAGGGGTCGCGTTGCCCCCTTAACGCCGAGCCGCAACGCGGTTGACGGGATAAGCCCTTCAGCACCCGCTCGGTGTCCGAGAGCTATGATGCGCCCGGTGCCATCGCTGGGCCATTCACTGGTTGGGCCAGTGCACCCAAACCTCCGATGCGGACATGACTGCCTCGATGCCGATTTCCCAATCTAAATACTCGCGCCACGGCCTGCCGCGCGCCCATTGCAGGTCCCGAAAATGAAAATGAAAAACACACGCCTCCATCCCCTACACTGGACATGCATGCCCACGCCCCTGAATACAGCGGCGTGGCATGGCACCGCATCGAGTGTACTGTACCTTAGCCATGGCCGCCATGAGCTGCCACTCGACCTCCTCCTTGCGCGCCATCAGCTGGCGGTTGATGGCCGCCTGGGTGTCCAGCTGCTGCTGCAGCGCAGCAATCTGCATCTCCTGCTGCGACACGCGCTGCTGCAGCTCCTGAATGCGCTGCTCCAAGCCGTCCACCCGTCCAAGAGCCGCCTGCTCATTCACCTGCCCATCCACGAAAAATGCATCTTGCTAACGCGACCTTGTCTCGCAGGTAGGCAGCGTTGAAAATTGCGAGATCGCGGGGACAGCACATGCGCATGCCGTGATACGACAACATATGAATACCGTTTTATGACAAGAGGAGAGGGTGAAATGTGTAAGGCAAGGACAAACCGCAGGCTCACCCAGCGCTCGGTGCACTCCTGTCGCATCGACCGGATGGACTCTTGCAGCACGCGGTTCTCAGCCGCGACGCTCTCGAGGTCCCTCCGCGCCTCCCTGACCGCAGCCTCCGCAGCTGCGGTAAGCGACTCCGCCCTACGCGGTCGCAGCGAATGCAAACAACGGCAGGAAGACCCGTTCGGCTATCCTGCTGGGTAACCTCCAAAAACATTATATTACAAGATTCGTTTCATGTTTCGTAACGGCATTCTATGATCAAACATTTTAAATACTTGCAAGCGAACTAGTCCACAGGACGTCATGGTCTGGGTTCCGGTCACCGCATCCCGGTTCAGTGCCACGGCGTCGACGCTGCCGTCTGAGGACACACTGTCGGACCAATGCAGCACAACGCCGGCGGCTGGATATGCTGGCCGAACTGGTACGTGCCGGCTGCGCTCCCAAGTCCCCCACCTCCTCCTGGACTCGGAGGCAACGTCCAGGCGTTGCTGGAGCTCCTGACCGGCCTGACGGGCCTCACCCAGCAGCTCTTCCAGCTTGGCCCTCTCCGACTGCACAGCCTGCGCTGGGCGTTGCACCGTGGGCCACAGGGTATGCACGCGCGAGGCACCCCTGTGATGTCACCGGCCGAGTAGATGCCCAATGAGGCGGGGAAGTGACAAACACAGCGTGACCCATGTTTCCGCCGCTTGTACGGGCGGCAGTAATTTGGCGATCAAACCCAAACAACACAATAAATGACATCCCACAACGCTTCACAGCGCTGTACATGGGTACCGATTTGGGTAAGGCAGCCCGTGGTGCGCAGCTGCGCTGCTAGCACCGTGACGCAGGGCTTGACACGCAGGCCTTCATTCATCATACACCAGTTGACAAGACAGGTTACGGTACACCGGCCCGTCAGGACACCGGTCGTTTCCCACCTCCATCTGGGTCGCGTGTTCCGCCTCCCGCCGCTCCATGCTCAGCTCCAGCTCCTGCGAACGCTGCAGCGCCTGCCGAACCCGCTCCTCTACACCCGCGCGCACCTGCGCCATCCCGCGGAGCAAGCCCAGGCATGCATCGGTCCAGGCCCCAGGCCCCCAGTCCACACGCACAGCATGTGAAGGCACGCCCACGCAGTTATCGTACGGGCTTGCCGCCGCTGATAACGCGCCGATGCTGATGCCATACGAGATTGAATCCCCAACCTGCGTGACCGTGCCTTGCCGTGCCCTCAGCACGTGAACCGCTCACCTGATCGAACCAGGGTCCCCGCTGCTTCTCAGCTGCAAGTCGCAGCTGCGCGCGCTCCTGATTCGCCGCGGCTAAGTCCGCCTCCGCTTTTTTGAGCTGCATCAAGAAGACTAAGTTGTCTGCTGTGAGCTTGGCCACTACCTACGCGAGGGACGTAGGCGAGCGAAGGGGGTGCAGGTCACACGGCCGTCGGGCCCCAGTCGCAGGCCTCTGCACGTTGGAGACACTTTCCACGACCATAGCGTCGCCAAACGGATAATTACTTGTACAGTCGAGAGTGATGTGGGTGCATATCCAGGTCAATAAGTCACCTGACAATAGACACTCCTGTCCGTACGTGGCGCCGAAGTGCAATGCGTGCATATCCGGGCCTGGCAGGGTGCCGGCGCTTGCCTGCTGATGCCTTTCTGCGAGCGCCTGGGCCTTGGCCGCCTCCGCCTTCGCGTCATCTAGGGCCGCCGTTGCGGCTTGGGCACGATCCTCGGCATCCGTGGCGGCTTGTTGCAACCGCTCAGAGTTCTGCTGCACTATAGAATTGGCCGACTGCAGTTCGTGGATGGAGAACTGCAACGTTTCCAGCTCCTCCTCCCTGCATGCAGACATGGCGCCCATACATATTTAGCAAGTTCTTGCAGAGAGTCCTTGAAACTTGTCATCGCGGGGTACGCTGGCCGGCCTTCGGGCTGCCTACCTTTGTTTCACGCTCATCTGGGCCTCCCGCAGGCCCGTTTCTTGCCTCTCCACACGGGCCTTCAGCAGCTCAGCCTCACGCACAGCTGTGAGGCGCTGCGCCTCAACGGCGCGCAGCCGCTCGTTGGTCTTATGAAGTTCCGCTGTCGTGGTTTCCACCTGCTCCATGAGCTCTTGATGGCTGGCGAGGTGAGGGGTGACCAGACGGGCCGAGAAGCGTGTTTCGGAACACGGCCATGCACGACAAACGAGCGCCGCTTTTGGTTACCTTTTCGATGCATACATCATAGAGCGCTGCCATGTCTGCGAGGCTGCCTGCAAAGCTTTAAGGTGTTCCAGCAGCGTCTGCGCAGAATGGCGACAGCCATTCAGAATCTTGCGTACATTTGCGTCAGCGACTGAGTCTTACTTCGATGCTGCTCTGACTCTGTTTTAAGCCATGCAGCGACCGAAGTACCAGTCGCTTCTTGGTAATTGCCGAGACCGCCTGCGGGTCAACGCGTGTCAATCGTATCCTCGGTGGTTGAAGAGCAACCAATACCCTCTTACATGCTCCTACCTTGTCGTCGGTGGGCGTAAATGCCTGCAGAGCCAATCCCACATAATCGCCAAGGCCGTGCACAAGACTGAACAGCTCTACCCACACGTCATGCCGCTGTTCCTCTTCCGTATCACGTTGTTCTCCTCCAGCGCCACTGTGCCTGGTCGGAGATCCATCTGGTAGTCCTGGGTGCGCGCTCATGTTACTTGCATGACAGTGAGTATGAAGCTTTCAATTATGAGCGTCTAGTTGATGTGATGAGGATTACACAAACAACTTATCACGCGCCGTCACAGTCGACACGACGTTTCACTTGACCTGCCGCGTCACCCCGTTAGTTCGACGCAGTACATTGTAACGAGCACCTAACAATCGGCCAGTCAATTGTCCCGAAACAGAACTGCTACTGCTAAATAATACGAGCAGAATGCTGCAGAAGGGCCTCGCCACAGTAGCGGCTGGTCGCCTAACGTCATCGCCCCGTCATTAACTCTAGTGTCAGGGTACATGTTTCACTGCACATCAAAGAATTTCGGTCTGGTGGCGATCCGATAGTACAGCCTACATTTTTGTGGCGCGCAGCGTGCACAAGCGTGCGTACCTGGTTGTGCCGCTCAATCAAATTTACCCGCGTACGATAATGCCAGTGCCGTCTTCAAACAGGCTCATCCGATGGAACTGCTCATGCCCCAGCGAGGTTTAACTGCCAGGCGCCTGTCACTTCCATCGTGATCAACATGATTCCCCGTCCCCGATGAAACCCCAGGCGAAATATATGTGGCCCGCACGCGCGAGGCCGTCACCCAGACGCATGAACCAAGCATGCTTGAAACAAACTGCTGTTGTAGCGGAACGAATCTTGGGGCAGCGTCGCAGTGCCCTTGATAGTGATGTGGGTGTGCGTGAGCCCTTCAGGGCCCTTCCCCCCTTCCGAAATGCTCGTCCGCAGCAGAATTTCTACTAGTGGCAATCTAACGTGAGGAAAGATGTGATATAGCGGACTGATGCGCTCAAGCGGCGGTTGTGATAATTTTGCAGTGCAGCACCAGTACGACGGCAGTCCCATCGCACGCCGCACGGGCCGTGAGGGAACAGGGATGGCAGGCCGCTTCGTCAATGAATTGCGGCCTCATTTTGTAGGACGACTCCATCATTGAGGAACAGAAGAAACCGCAATCACTTGTTGTGCAATTAAGGACTCCTTCCGCCGCTCCAAAACGCAGATGCCCGACCCTATTGTTTTTCTATCCTAATAATTAAGCACTGTTCAAGCCTGCACATTGCCGGGATTTATAGATAGGGTCGTAGATGCGTGTCGTCGTTGTTTCAGAATTGCTTCTCACCAGCCTCTATCTTTGGTACGCGTGTATGCATAATAATACAATTCTATCCATTGAAATTTTATGGCTAGATTCGCTGAATGGTTGCTTGGCTGACAGTCCTTTCATCGAGCCCACCTGCAACCTTGCACTGCCCTTTGCAGTTCCAGTATGCTATAGTTCCGACACCATGTCGCCCTCAGAGGGCGTCAATGGGGAGCTGCCGGCGCACCCGGTCAGCTCACCTAGCGGCCTGCTGTCCCGGCTCAGAAGCCTGTGCATATGCGGAGCGCCCGCGACCGGCGTGGCTGATGCGGCGCCGTGCCACACGCCCGCCACGCGCTCTATTCGCCCGCGCTCCAGGAAATCCGGCGCCGACGCGGATCTGAGCCCGTCCGCGGGTGGGGCTAACACCCCACCCGACACCGGGGCCGGCGCCCGGACGTCCTCGGACGGCGCCAACAGCCACACAAACCTCAACAGCAGCCTCCTCCTGAGCATCGGCCGAACTGTCCCAGCGCGTCGCGAGGGTGACGCCGCGCTTTCCTGCGCGGACGCCCAGGCGGCAGAGGCAGCCGCCAAGCTCGACCACTCGCCGTCACTGCTCACCACGCTGGGCTTCGGCGTGGCCATGCCGGGCAGCTTGGCCTGCCAGCGCGTCAGCCGCACCAACCTGGACGCGGACAGCATCAGCGGCGCCGCCGCATCCAACGTCTACCAGTACAGCCACAGCAGCTACGCCATCAACTCGCCGACCCTCATTCCTCCTCCCGCCACGAACAGCAGCCTCGGGCAAGCGCAGGCGCAGGCGCAGCCGGGGACCTACATTGACCTGCCCAGAGTTAGCGCCACCCCGTCGACCCCCCTTTCTCCGCTGCTGGTGGTGCCGCCGGTCGTCCTGAGAGACGTCCGTGCGTCGCTGGCGCCGGCGCAGCCGGGGGCAGCCGGGGCCGGCAGGGCGGGTGCCAGCGACCCGGGAGTTCCCTCGGACCTGCTGCACGATCGCACCTCCCCGGAAGCAGCGCCCATCGGCGCGATGATTGGGGACAGCCCGCAGGCCGTGCAGGCGGCGTTGTTCAGGCAGGTAATGGGCGGCACGCAGCCGACCGTTGATCCGCAGGCGGACGACGTGGCAGCAATGGCGGCGGCAGCGGCGGCGGCGGCGGCCGCACACCTCGTCAGTCCGACGGCGGCGGCGCGGCCGCCAGCGCACAGACAGGGCCTTATGCGTCCGTGTTCAGAGCAGGCCCTTCCAGGTCTGTCCGGTGGCGCAGCGGGGTCCGTCTACGGCCTCACCCACGAACAGGGTCGCGGCACCGGCCAATGGATGGGCTCCGACAACCCCTCCGCGCCGCTGCCCACGATGCAGCACGCCACGCGGAGCCCGCCGGGCCGGCTGCCGAGCCCCGAGGAGCTGGGGATGCTGTTCATGCAGCCGCCGCAGCGGACCGCCCTCTCTGCGCGTCAAGAGCGCCGCGGGAGCTGCATCGTGGCGGGAGAGCCATCCGCCTTCTCGGGCGAGCCCCTCGCGTTGCTCCGCGGCGGCAGCACGACGGCGCTGGCGCACCAGCCACTCGACGGGACGGCGGCGGCGGCGGCGATGGCCGCCGCCGCCGCCGTCGCAAGTACGACTGGCAACGCCATCATGTCCCCGTTCGTGTCTCCTCAGGTCACCACCGGCGGCAACTTCGCAGCGTCAAGTGTGCACCAGCGCGTCTACGGCGCGGCCCTTTTGCCGTACGGTTACGGCAACGGGTACGGCAACGGGCTGGGCGCCGCGGGCTCGGGCTGCAGCTACCTGGACGCCCCCGCCCTGTACGACGGAAGGAGCACGCCGCTATCCGGCGCGATTTCCGGAACGCTGTCGCCGCGGCTGCAGAGCTTCCAGTACGGCGGCGGCGGCGGCGGTTCCAACGCCGCCGCTGCGCTGTCGCCGGGCCAGCCCGGCTGTATGGGCGGGGCGTACGGCGCGCCGCCGCCGTCGCCGCCGCGCAGCAGCACGGGGCTGCCGGTGCAGTGCAGGGTGTCCGTCAGTGGTGCCGGGAGCGTGCTGACGTTGCCCATAGAGACCAGCTCGCTCTGCGATGTCACTGCGCCAAGAACAGGTGGGCCTTCGCGGCGCCGCAGGACTAACCTGCCAGCCTGGGCTTGGGCTCGGACGTTCGGGTCGAGTTGGTGCTTGGGCACATGGGCAGGGGCTTACCAGAAGGCTTCATTCACTGATGTCCATCAGCCAGGTTGGACATACGGTACCTGCCGGAAGGCCACAAGGTGGGATGTGTTTAAAAAAAGAACCCGCCCGACGCAGCCCACACAGGGTGGGTGTGTTGCCGGATTTGCCCGTCTCGTGTATGAGCCTTCAGCAGGCCGCGAGCTAGCCAGCGCATCCACCTCAAAACCCGTCCTTAAATCTGCCTCCGAAGGCGTGGCAAGCCCAAACCGTGTGTCGCCGACCCCCCGGCCCCGCCGCTGGGCAGTGTCGCCAAGCGAGTCGGTGCCCGAGCATTGCTACGCTTGCCACCGATAACGGCATCTTTGCCATGTGGGTTGAAAGGGAAACAGCCCCGGCGCCATGTGGGTCAGCGACCCGTTTCTCGACCGGGTGCCGCCCGCCGGGGTCTGCCCCGACTGCGTCCGCCGCCCCGCAGGTCTGCTGCCCGAGCAGACGGCCATCGACGTGAGCTCCCAAGCACCCGCTCTGGACCTCTGGGCGGCGACCACGTACGTTTCGCTGACGAGCCGGATCGCGCAGGGCGCGTACGGCGTTGTGTACCGCGGTGAGGTGTACCGCCGGTGCGCGGTTGGGTTCGTGGAGCCGGGATCGTGGTAATCCGGTAAAGCAGGCTGGCGCCGGTTCCGGAGCGGGGTATTGGTAGCGGCCTGACTAAGGGTTCCGGAGCCGGGGTGTGGGGATCGGGTCCAGGGGGGCGCTCCGGTCCGTGGCGGCTTTCCTCCCTGGAGCGACGTCGTGTGCTGCTCGGGACCCGGGGGGCCACGGCCAGAACAGGCATCTCTGGTCTCCCCGGCAGGCTCTTTCAAGGACTCTTTCCATGGACGGTATGACCTTGGCCGCGTGCGCGCATTTGCCGGGATGGCTGCAAAGTCACCCGCCCATGGCCGCTCACATACGGGTTCGCGCACGAGCTGGCTGCGCCTTAAGTCTGCTGCAATGCCGAACATCTGCGTCGCACCGCCCCCGCCCCCTCTTCCCGGGTTCGTTTCCCTCACTTTGCACCCCTCCCCCGCCATACCCATTCCTGTAACCCCCTCCCCCGCTGCCGCCCTGCCCGCGTCGCTGCACCTCCCCGTCGGCGCTGTCGGCCCCGGGTCCGCCCCCCCACGCTCACAGGCGTGTGGCATGGCTGCATCTGCGCCGTGAAGCTCATGTTGGCGGCCAGCACCGAGAACCTCGCCTCCAAGCTGACCGAGGTCTTCCTCTGCAAGGCCCTCTCCTGCCACCCCAACATCATCCAGACCTTCGACTGCAACGTCTGGCGCATCACGCCCGATACGCTCCAGGCCGTGCGGGCCCTATGCGCCGGCGGCGGCGGCGGCGGCGCCGCCGCCGCCGCCGGCGGACTCGCCGGCGGTTCCACCTGCAGCGTCGTGTACGGCAGCGGCACCGCCACCGCCACGGCCGCGTCTTTCGCCGGCGCCGGCGCCGTCATCCGCTCCGCGGCCCTCCCCGACAGCCCGCTGCCACCGGGCGCGGGGATGACGCAGAGCGCGGCGTCTGCCTGGCTGGGCCCGACGGCCGGCGTGGGAATGGGCCCCGCACCCAGCGTCGTGCCGGGCGCCTCCAGCTACTTGGGGGCCATGGCCGCGCTGACCAGCTCTCCGCCCGTCAGCATGGAGACGTCCGCGCGGCTCTTCACGGCGCGGCCTGACGCCGCCATGGCGGACGAGGAGATCACGGCCAACGCGCGTCGGGTGTTCTCATCGGCGGCGCTGGAGGCCTGGGGCTCGACGAGTGGTACGTCGCCGGGTGCGCCGGCGGCGGCGCCGGCGACGCCGGCGCTAGGGCAGGAGCTGGGCCTGGGGCCGGGGCCGCAGAAAGCGCAGGCGGCCAGTGGCGGGTCGGCGGCGATGGCGGCGGAGCCGAGGGTGGCGGAGGCCGTCGGGACCCGAGTCGGCCCCGTCGTGTCGGTTTCGGAGGAGGTATCCGAGGTTGCGCCGCCGCCGCCGCCGCCATCGGGGCAGGAGCAGAAGCAGCTTCCGCAAGCGCGCACTGAAGCTGGGAAGGCAGAGGTCGTCGCTGTGTCGCCCGCGGCCGCCAGCAGCGGCAGCCCGGGCTCCGTCAGCGTTGCTCCATCGGGCCCGGCCGCCCAGGTCTCCCACTCCCAGGTCTCGCAGTCCCTCGTCTCCTCGCCCTCCCCTCCGGCCTCTCCGCCGCCGCCGCTGCCCCGGAAGGTGACCCAGCCGCCGTCGCTGCCGCATCCGGGCTTCCTAGACCCGCCGAATCCGACCGCCGGGGCTCCGCCACCGCCGCCGCCGCCGCCGCCGCCTCGGCTGTCCTCCCACGAGCTCCCACAGCACCCCCCTGACTCTGACCCAGGCCGGGAGATGCCCATACCTTCCGCCCTCAGCATCAGCCTGCGAGCGGGTGTCAACTTGGGCCCTGCGGCGCAGGTCCCGCTGGGATCCGGCCTGGCGCAGGAGGGCGGCGGCGGCGGCGCCGCCGCCGCGTCTGGCGGCGCTGAGCCGCCGCGCGGACGGCTGCTGGCGCCCATGGTGGCGGCAGCCACTCCGGTGGCGGAGGCCGCCGCCGCCGCCGCTGCCGCCGCCGGCGGCAGCATTGATCGGCGCGGCGAGTCGGCGAACCTCGCCTCGTTCGGCGCCTTACCGACGCTGAGTCCGCCCGAGTCGTCGCCCGCATCGCAGCTCCTCGCGGCGCTCAGCCTGGGCCCCAGCTCCACCATCTCCGATCTGGGCCAACCGAACTCGCCGTCGGAACAGCAACAGCACCACTCGCTGCGGGGGCCGCAGCAGCAGCAGCCGCAGCAGCAGCAGCAGCAGCCGCAGCAGCAGCAGCAGCCGCAGCAGCCGCAGGAGCAGCAGGAGCAGCAGGCGCGATCACGGTCGTGGCAGCTGCAGTTCCCGCGGCTACACGCTCAGGCGCTGTCGGAAGACAGCGGCGCGCGGGATGACACGCCGCGGGTCGTGATGGAGAAGCCGAAGCAGGAGGAGCAGGAGGAGCAGGCGCGGCAGCTGCAGCTACTGCCGCCGCAGCAACAGCCCGCCCCGCAGCCGGCGCCTGCTTTGGGAAGGGAGCTGCGGCACCCGCATATGCTGCGCCGGGATCCAGCAGGACAGGACCAACATCAGCTAGGGGAGCAGCCACAGCAACAGCTGCGGTGGCCGCAGCCGCAGCCGCAGCCGAGACACGACGCCGAGGAGCCGGATGCTGCGCTGGCGGCGTGCGCGGCACAGCCGGGGCAGCAGCCGCAGCAGGGGCGGCAGCAGTCTCAGCAGGGGCTGTTAGGGCTGTTGGGGCTGCAAAGCGCCGGTCAGCAGCAACTCCAGCAGCAGCAACACCAGGAGCAGCAACACCAGGAGCAGCAACACCAGGAGCAGCAACACCAGCAACACCAGCAAGGGCAGGGGCTGAAGGACTCTCCGCAGCGGCAGGAACGGAAAGCGGCGCAGGCAGTGGGCTGCGAGGTCCGCGGAAAAGCTGCGACTGAGGAGCAGCCGCGCGCCCATGACCGAGAAGGGCTCGTGCGGCCTGGCGGCGGCGGCGGCGGCGGCGGCGGTGTCAGCGCCGCATTTCTTCCCCCGCCGCGGCCCGGACCCGCCAACCTCGTAGCACGGGCAACTTCGGAGTCGTCCCTGCCAGCGGCGGCGGCGGCCATGGCGGCGGCGGGTCAGGGGGCGTTGGCGGCCGCCGCTCTGGCGGCGGCCGGGCAGCAGGCGCCCCGGGTGAACGGGTTCCTCCACGCCCGCTCCGCGGCAGCGCTTATCGGTCCGCAGCTTCGGGCTGGCAGCGGCGGCGCGCCAGCCTTGGGCCTCACCGAGAATGCCCTGCGCAACGGCGGCATGGCTCCTGCGCCGGCCTTGTTCGGCAGTGCAGCACCACACCACCATCTTCCTCACCACCACCCGCACAGCGGCACCGCGGATTCGCCCACGGCGAACGGCTCATATCACTCGCATCCGCCCGGGGAGGCTTCGGCGGCCGTAGCCGCCCCGTCGGCCTCCGGCGACGGCGGCGGCGCCGCCGCCGCCATGTCGGCGGTGTGGTACCCGCCCAGCGGGACCTCCATCCGTACAGCGGCTGACGGCGGCTGGCCGGTCTCCGGCCCGTCGACTCGCAACCTAAGTCCTGTGAAGCTCGCCAGCAACCAACCCAGCCCACAGCTCAGCGCCGCCGCGGCCTCCGCCGCCGTCGCCGCCACCACCGCGAGCCCTGCCGCCGCCGGCGCCGGCATCGCCGCCGCAGGCGGCGCGCCAGTCTTCCGCGCGGGAAGCGGCAGCGTGCCCAACGTCGGCTGGAGCGCGGCGCAGGTGGCGGCGGCCGCGGCGGCGGCGGCGGCGGCGGGGCCGTACAGCTCTCCCGTCAGCTCCGGCGTGCTGCCCGCAGCGTCGCTGCACGCGTACAGTGCTAGCACCGTCAGCCGCCAGCTATTCGACCGGGGACTCACACTTTCGATGACGGGCGGCCTGCCGGGCGGCGGCGGCGGCGGCGGCGGTGGTGGTGGGAGTATGGGCGCCTTCGGCCTCGGCCACGGCGGCGGCAGCCTGGGGCTGGTTGGGGCCCCGGCGCCGCTGCAGGCCCGCAGCGCGGTGTCGGTGCCGGATGAGGTCGACGCGGCAGCGACCACGGCGTCTGCGAGGAACCTGGCGCAGGTGGGGCTTCACGGAGGGGGGGGCAGCGAGGCGGAGACGGCGCTTCCCGTTGGTGTTGGGGAGTATTGCGGTTCGTGGTGGGATGGTTGGTTGGTTGGTTGGTTGGTTGGTGGTCTGGCCTTCACATTTTGTCGGCCAGGCGCAGGTCGCTTGTGCCTACCAACTCGCCCGAGACAAACCTCTCTCTTTGTCAATATTGTCAATAAAGACAGCGAAACCGCAAAAGGGCAACAAACCGATAACCGCCGATGTCGAGACATACCCCTCCCCTTCCTCCCGTTTTGACCCTTCCTTTGGCAGTCGGCGCAGCTTCATTTTGTCTGCCAATCTCCAAACGCCCTGCCTCCCCGGCCAATTTCCTGCCCGGCCAATGGCCACACCCCCCCCCCCACCCCAGGTGCTGAACATGCTGGGCGCCAGGGAGGGACAGCTGGCAGTGGTAGTGGTGATGGAGGAGTGCGACAGGGGCTCCCTGCAGCAGCTGCTCAGCAAGGCCGCGGCGGCGGCCGCGGCAGCGGGCGGTTCGGGGCCGTCCGCGCCGACCGGCAGTATCAGCAGCGGCGGCGGCGGCGGCAGCAGCAGTAGCAGCAGCAGCAGCCTGTACCTGCCCTTCGCCGGCGGCGGGAGGTACCCGCTGCCGGTGGCGCTGCGGGCACTGGCGCTGACGGCGCGGGAGGTAGCGCTGGTGGGTCGGGGAGGGCGAGGGATGGCGACGGGTGGGTGTGGAGGGGAGCGGAGCCGGGAGAGCACTGTGGAAAGCTCGTCTGGAGTGTCGATAGCATGATAGGGTTCGGAGCCAGCCGCCGCGTATCGGGGGGTCTCGGAGCTGGGGTGTCCATCCGCGGCGAAGGGATCTGCCTTCCCGATCTCCTCCGAGAGGGTTTCCCTCGCAGGAGATGGAGTGAGAGTGAGAGTTGGGGGGGAGAAAGAGGGAGGGGGAAGGGGTCTAGAGGGTGGACAGGTCGGGTGCGCTGTGGGTGCGGCCATGGCCGCAGTCTCACCTCCCCCGGGAGCTGCTATCCCGGGCCGCGGGGTCGCGGCAACACCAGCCTGCCTCCCCCCCGTGCGGTGTGTGCGGCGCCTGCTTTGCGCCGCAGGGGATGGCCTTCCTGCACCACCACAACATCATCCACGGAGGTGAGCTGGGGCGGGACCCAGGGGACGGTTGGCGGTTGGCGGTTGGAGGTACCGGTGTGTCTGTCTGTTTGAGGTAGCCGGAATCACCGTGTTTTGTTTTGTGTGTCGCCTCTTTAAAATAGTAGCAGCGGCCCTTCTTGTCCTGCAAGACATGCGTACGTACGTACTGACGTGCCTCTCTCGGACCCTTCCGAACACGGCGCGCCTTGTGGCGGCCTGGCGCTTCCGTCCATCCCGCCTTCCTGGGCGCCGCTTCCTTGGCGGGCTGGCGCTCCAGACTTGAAGCCCGGTGAGTGCTCCGGAGGCGCTCCGACCGGGCGGGGGGGCACCCCGCGCCGCCGCGCTCGTTTTGTTTTCGGCCCCCTGCGTCGCACCGGCCACGTCCGCACCCCTCCGCGCGCCTGCACACCACTCCGCGCCATCCCGCCGCCGCAACCTACTGCCACAGCGCTCACACTCACGCTCACTCCCACCTCACCTAATCTCACCCAACCTCAACCCACGCCACACCACGTCACGCCACACCACGCCACACCACATGCCACGCCGCCTCCTCTCTCCGCCCCTCCCCTCCCCTCCCGCAGGCAACGTGTTGCTCAAGAGCAGCCGACAGGACCAGCGGGGATTCATCGTCAAGATCAGCGACTTCGGGCTGAGCCGCGTGCTGCACAGCGGCGCCGCCGTCCGGGCCCGCCTGCTGGGCACGCTGGGCGGCGGCAGTGCGGACGGCGAGGACGGCGGCCCCGACGGCGAGGGCGAGGGCGAGGGTGAGGGCGGCATCCCCGTCCACGCTGATGCGGACGGCACCTTTCTCGGCGGCGCACTGGACGGTACGGTGCCGTACCTGGCTCCGGAGCTGATCAACCACAACCAGCGGTCCAAGGCCAGCGACGTGTGGGCGTACGGTGGGTTGCCGGTTGGACGAGCTCGGGTGCGGTGTGGGCCAGCGGGCGTTGGCACCTCTGGGGGCTGTTCCGCGGCGGCATGCATCGGCGTCGGTGTGGTCCGCCACAGCTGCCCTGCCCTGCCCTGCCCTGCCCTGCCCTGCCCTGCCCTGCCCTGCCCTGCCCTGCCCTGCCCTGCCCTGCCCTGCCCTGCCCTGCCCTGCCCTGCCCTGCCCTGCCCTGCCCTGCCCTGCCCTGCCCTGCCCTGCCCTGCCCTGCCCTGCCCTGCCCTGCCCTGCCCTGCCCTGCAACGCGGGAAGGAGATGGGCGGGGGATGGGGATAAACAGAAAGACAGGGGTCGGACGGTACTGTGGCGCCTTCCCACGAACGGCGTGGCCCGGCTGGGCGGAAGCGGCGGCAGAAGCAGCGGCTGAAACCATCAGAAAATGCAGTGAAGCAAAGCCCGACCTCTGCCTCACGGGCCGTGCCGCCCGCCTCGTCCGCCCGCCTGCCCTACACAGGTGTCCTCCTTTGGCAGCTAGTCACCGGAAGGCGGCCCTACGACGGTCTGACGCAGTGGCAGGTGCGAAGACCGTGGGCCGGCTCTGACACCCGTGGGACGTGGGAAAGGCAACAAGGGGTTTCTTCTACAGGGGTCATAGCGGGTGCAGGTGGCGCGGTGGCAGGAGCTCATCACCATCGCAACGGCCGTAGGGCGGCTCCAGGACCGCGGCCGACCCCAGATCCCCGACAGCGATCAATCTGTGTTGCGAGCTTTCCGACCTGCACTCCGCGGAGGGGAGTGCTCACCTGGCCGACAGCCGGTGGGCCCCCGCCCCCGTAGCCGTTCTTTTCGGGTTGGGTCGGGCCCGCACTTTGCTTGCTGTTGCACCGGCGGCAGCGCGGCCGCGCAGCCGCGCGCGCGCGCGCGGTCTCGATCCTTCCACTGCTATGCAGGTACCTCACCACGTAAGTATTCTGAGGGTTTCTGGGTGTGCCCGGGTTCGTTTTTCAGGTTTCTTTCTTTCGTCAATTTAACCCCCGCCCCCACCCCCCACCCCTGGCCCCGGCCCCCAATGGGCCCCCGCTGTGCCCCCACGCTCATGCACATACACGACATCCACACCCACACCCACACGCCCGCCTACCCCACCCCGGGCAGTTTGAAAATGTCTACCCATTTCCCCGGACACCCCGGGCACCCCAACGGCACCCCCCGACAACGCAGATCATGGCCGCCGTGTGCTCGGGGGAGCAGCTGCTGACGTGGCCGCTGGAGGCCCACGCGGCGCTTGTACATCTGGGACGAGCATGTCTGTCGTTCAACCCCCGGGAGCGGCCCAGCTTTGCCCAGGTGCGCGGCCCCCCCGAGGCCCCTCCGTCCGCTGTGGGCCACCCGCACCCCTCGTGAGGCACCCGCACAGTGCCGTACCCAGACCGCCTCCGCGGCCGCCCCTCCGACACCGGTCCCCTCGACCCCCGGCCCCGCCCCGCCGCGCCCCCCCGCCTGGTGTTCCCCCCCATACCTCTGATCCGCAATCTCTGATCCGCAATCTCCGATCCGCAGGTCGTCCGGCGGCTGCAGGCGGTGGAGGCGGAGCTGCGGACGGAGCGCGGGCGCTGAGGCGGTCCTGAGCACTGCAGTCCTGGGCACTGCGGTGCTGCGGGGCCCGAGGTACCGGAAGGAAGGTCCGCGGCGAGGGAAGGAGAGCGGAGTCATGGGGAGGAGAGGGACGGGGCGGGGGAGGGGCAGGGAGAGCGGCGACAGGGGGAGGACAGGACAGCGACATAAAGGCAAGAGGTGAGGAGGGGAGGGGAGGGGAGGGGAGGGGGCGAGGGAGGGGCGCGGCGCGCAGGGATCGTCCGCGGGCCCCCGGGCCCCATATCAGCGGCGGCCGTCAGGCCCCCCGGTGTCACGAGGGATGGGAACGGGTCGCTCCGCGTCGCATTGTGTGTTGAGGTCCGGGGTGGGCAAATGCGTCGCAGTGGGGCGCGGGCAGGGCGGTTTCGGGGGTCGGGTGCTGGGTGTGCTGCGTGTGAAGGATACGCTGGGTGTCCAGGAACACTGCGGGAGCTGCGGACCAGCGCGAGTTGAACTGCGGCGCGTGGGGGGCGCCGTAGCCGCGTCCGCAGCCGGGCGGCCCGAGCGGGCGGCGGTGTGGTGCGGTGCGGTGCGGTGCGGTGCGGTGCGGTGCGGCCCCACAGTGGCATTGCCACCGCTGCCTGCCCTGCTGCTGCAGCAGCATCCACGGACGACTCATCGTGAACGCGAAGTCGCGCGAAGGCACGGCAAGCTGCCAAATTTCCGAGAACGTAAAGAGGCAAAAATATTCAAGAAATAGAGAAAAACGTATGACCTCTTTTCCTCTATGTGTTCAGCGATAAACCCGCCTTTTGCTCTCTGTGTAGGTGCATGTGTAGGTGCATGTGTAGGTGTGGGTGCATGTGTGGGTGTGGGTGTGGGTCTCCGCTCTAGGTGTTTCCTTCATGTCGGCATGTATGCGTTTCCTTGGTGCCGTGTGTGCTCATGTGCGTATGCGTACGTGGTGGTGGCCGGTGGTGAGGCACCTGGGTGCCGAGGGGGGTGACTCCGCAGCGGCAGGGCGCGCGTGCGCGTGTGTGTTTAGATCAGAGACCCACCCGACCCAAACCAACTACCACGCGTGTGTGTGCGCGTGTGTGCTTGATGAGAAACCCGCCCAGAACCGCCCGAGCGTGTGTGTGTGTGTGTTTGTGTGTTTAGAAACGCAACCCGCCCGCCCGCCCGCCCGTGTGTGTTATCAAGGAGAAAAGCTGAGCCGCGAATAAGCAGAACCGTGTCCAGCAATGCAACCGACGACTGCCCATGTGTGTGTGTGTGTGCGTGTGTGTGTGTGTGTGTGTGTGCTCGTAGGCAGGCGGGGCACGTGTGTGTGACATGTCAGGGGCGTAGCGGTGCCCAACAGTGTTAGTTAGTTAGTTAGTTAGTTGTGTATCCGCGTCCCCAATCACGTGAGCCGGCGGATGACCTCCTGCCCGAACCGCGTTCCGCGCGCGGGGGTGTGCTGTCGTGAACGACTCCAGCGTGTGGCGGCGGGGTGCCCCGCGCTGGCGTGTGGGATTGTGATTGTGCATATCTGCATGCGCTGTATGTTGTTCGAAGAAGGGTGTTCGGGCCCTGCGAGGCGAGAAGGGACCTGGTCGGTGTGTTGGTGGCAGTGGGTTTGCGTAGCGTGTTGCCGTGTTCTTGTAGTACAGTGCAGTACGGTACGGTTCACATGTATGACGCCAGCAGAGGCGTGGCATGTGCAGTTCTCAGGCCGCGCCAGGGGGAGGTAGTGTGGCGGTTGCGATGACGGTTGCGACGGCGGTTGCGATGACGGTTGTGATGCCGGCGGTGGTGACGGCTCTGATGGCGCCCGACCGGACACGATTGCATTCGACTCGACGGGTGAAGTGGCCCACGGTAAAGATGTCGCCTCCTAGCAAGGGAATGGCTGGTGGTGGTAGCAACAGGGGTGATTGCGGGGGGTTGGTACCGCTAGCGCGCGACTCGGCGGCTTCATCTGGGCCCGGCTGGCTACCCATCCTACCGGTACATCGTCGGCGGGCGCCTGCTTTTTTTGCTCCCAGCTCGTGTTGCATCCTCCCGCGATGGCTCGGTTCATCATCGTGTGAGTATGTGCGCATGTGGGGGGTCGATCTCGGCGCGGACCGGTGGGGCATCATCGCACCCGCGGTGGTGTGGCAGGTGTCGTGTGTATGTAAGGCTCGGGGGGATCGGTGGTGTGGCGTGTGTGGTCGCTGACCTGTGGACTCGAGCGCGCGGTGCTGCTGCTGCTGCTTATGATTGTGATTGCCCGCTGCTAATAATAAGAAAGATAATCGTCGGTGCTTTTGTGACATCGGTGTGTTGCGATCAAGATCTTGTTCATCTTGGGGCTTGCACGCTTGCAAAAAACACAAGCCCGTGAAAGCCCGTTGTTTTTTTGAATTGCTCCAATAAATTTCAAAAAAATTGCTGTCCGGGCGGGTGTGCAAGTCATGCCGTCGATGGCGCAGTGCATGCATGCTGGTGTTTACGGTCGCTAAGTGGCCCTGCTGCTGTTGATGCTGGTGCTGCCCCTGCAGCTGCTGGTGCTGCCCTCGATTTTGTGGTGACTAACAGACGTGATCGGTGCTTTGGGGTTGTGTGCGGGCTCCAGACCCCGGACCCTGTGGGCTGTGGCTGGTACCCGATCCCCGGGCGCTTTCGCCGTCCCGGCGGCGACGCCACGCGGCACACTGCCCCGACCGCCATGCGGCGGCGCCCTCACCATCCACCGCATGGAGTTCTGGACGGACGGGATGCCGTACGAGCCGCGCAGGAGGCGCCAGGAGGCGCCGCAGGGACCCGCCGGGCTTGCGGCCGCTTGGGGGTAGCAGCCCATCCGCCCATCCGCCCCCAGACTCCACCGCTCCCACGCGAAGGGTCCGAGACCGCAGCCGCACACCGTCGCAACCGCCGTTGCGTTCCTCCTGAGCTTCGCCTGGTGTTGGCCGCCATGGCACCGGGTGCACCGGCGGTGAGGCCTCGCACCGCGCGTTGGGAGGGGTAGCCGGTGGGGCGACAGAGGCACGTCGCCAGCATTCGCGGGGCAGCCGGGGGCCCTCTGTGGCAGCCTGCGTCGCAGCGTTTTCTCCGTTGTGAACGCATTGTGATCGTTCGGGCGGTTAGATTCCGTTGGGTTCGGTTGTCAGTGCGTCGAGGCGCACTGGTGGCAGCGGGCGGGATGTGCTGTCGCTGTGGGGTCCCGGGCCCGCGCATGTGGACGGACGCCCACGGCCCCTTCTTCGCGCCTGCTGCCCTCGGTACGAGGGCGATTCTTTCCTAGCTTGGGTATTCCTTTCCCCGGGTGGCTGCAGCCGCGTGGTTTAGCTGTCCGCGCGATGTGCCCGGGCGGGGTGGGGGCTCTCCGTGTTTCTATCAATGCGTGCATGCGAAAGCGTTTGTGCGCGGTCTGGGTGCCCGCCTTGTCCGGTGGCCGGGGGAGGTGCCGCTCTTCTCTTTCCCGGGGCCGCGGTCGGCTGCAGCCGCCGCCCCCGTCCCGGGGTACCCTCGCTGTGTTCGCTTCTGCCGCAGGGGGGGGGGCCGTCCGTCGGGGCGGGGCGGTGCGGGCCGGGGATGGGGATGAGGACGGGGGATGAGGACGGGGACGGCGGACAGGACGGGGACGGCGGACAGGACGGGGACGGCGGACAGGACGGGGACGGCGGACAGGGCGGGGTGGGTCGGCCACCGGCCGTGATCGTGATCGTCATCGTGATCTGGACGTGCGGCTGCACGACTGGTACGGACTGGTCGATGACGTACAGTGGTAGTGCCGTACACGTAGCCCGCTGCAAGAAGCCGCCAGGAGCGCGATTGCGTGCCGCACCACCGGGTGGGGGTTGGGCTCGGTTCCGTCTCACCGAGCTGTCGTTGGGTGCTGCGACTCATGTACCCGGTGCTGCTGCGGCCGCAAAGGTGCCGGGGGCGCCGCTCGTGTCCCGCGTCCGACCGGGCGCCGCTCGTGTCCCGCGTCGAGGCACCCTGCTTGCGCACGTGGGCGTGTGTGACCCGCTACATATCTTCGCAGGGCCTTATACCGGCCGAGGGCTGCTAACCCAGCCCTGACGGGAAGCCCGCCAAAGCACTCTCCTCCCTTACTGGGCGATTCGAGGGTCGTGTGTATTTGATGAGAAGCCCACCCAGGGTGTGTGTGTGTGTGTGTGAGTGTGTGTTATCAAGGAGAAAAGCTGAGTGTGTGTGCGTGTGTGAGTGTGTGAGTGAGTGTGTGTGTGTGTGTGTGTGTGCCTGTGTGTGTGCCATCGCCAGCTCAAACCAGCGCAGCCATGGGTCTTCTCCTGTTCTGAATGGATGCCGTACCGTTGGGTGCCAGGAAAACGTCTCAGGCGCCCGTCCCGGTGTTCATATCCAATGCCTGCGCTTGCCCATCGCTTCTCTCATGCATCCGGAACAGCCGTGGGGGCCGGGGCCCCGGGGGAGAGGATTGGGTGCCGCCGGAGGCTTGGCGGGAGTTGGCCGGCCGGTCAGTTCCAGGCCTCGGAAGCAGCCTCTCCAGAGACTGGGTCGGGGGACGGATGGAAACGGGTAGCCTCCTGAGGGGCCCCGCGGACACTCTGTTGTCGTGAAGTCAGGTGGTGGTCAGTGGAGGTGTTCGGGACGGGGGAAGGGAGCGAAGCCTTTGCAAGTTCTTCGACGCCAGGGAGGGTCGGAAATCTCGCAGGGTAGCGACGGCAGGAGGTCCCGTGCCTTGTCGTGGGGTGCCAGGCCGCAGCGCGAGCCCCCCCAGCAGGCCCTAGCCGAGACGTCGAGGGGCGTCGGCCTACGAGGCTTTGTGGGGAGCCTGCGCTTTTCAGATGTGGTTTTGTTTTCCAGATGGTGCGAGGAGGTACGATGCAAGACAAGCTTTGTAATAGCGGTGGCGGTCGCGGCCCGCAGGACGATTACGCGTCCAGATGAGCGTTGACGACGTGGCATCGACGTCTTGTGCACAGCCGTAACCAGAGCTAAACCAGACATGCCCGAACGCTGACCCTGACAGGCTTACGATATATATACGTACCGTGCCGACACCCTGCCGTACAGCGCACTCGATTTTGTCTGATTCGGCCTGAATGTGAGGCAATAATTGTACATGTTTTTCCATAGTAATTAACTTGCAGCGCACGGTACTGCAGCATAGAAAAGCATTGTAAGTGCGCCCCGGCACGGAAACTTCTGCTCCGCACAAGATTTTAGCACGTTGCTTGCATTATAGATCGCTAGGACCGATGTCTTCCGACAAAATTATTCGAGCGATCGCTCAAAGACCGGAGAATAGGCGCTGTTTTGATTGTATGACGGTGGGCGCGACTTATGCTGTGCCTAGCCTTGGGATCTTTGTGTGTATCGACTGTGGTGCCCAGCAGTAAGTTCTGAAGAACTTCCCGTTTGTGTTGCCGGGCATCGCTAACACGGACGCCCTTGCGGACCCGCGCAGTCGCCATTTCGAACAGCGAGCCATGTCAGTCACCATGAGTAATTTTACAGCGGAGCAGATCAGCGCCCTGGACCGCGGCGGCAACGGGGTAAGTTCGTTACTAAGGCCATGTTGTCCACGACGCACGCGCCAGGAGAACGCTGCACGGATCAGGCCAAGGACACCATATACCCGGAAGCCATAGCATTCAGTTTCATAAAGCGTGAGGCCGGCAAATCGCACTACGCTCACCCGGCCAGCAGCAGGTTTTCCTCTACCCGCCTTTCCTCCTCCATGCCCCCTCACCGCCTCTGCCCCGCCCGCTCCACCCGCGGGTTGGGGCTCCGAAACCGGCTGCTCCCGCAGGTCGGCGCTCGCACCTGGCTCGCCAAGTGGAAGCCCGAGACCGGCGGCAGCAGGCCCGTGCCGAGGAACGTCCCGCAGGTGAGCCGGCCTGCCCGGCCACCCCGGCCTCCCCGGTCTCGCCAACGCCCCCGCAGCCCGCAGCCCGGTGGGGAGGGAACCCTTTCCCTACCCACCCACCCACCCCGTTACCTTCGCCCACCGATTTCGCTCTACCCTCCAGCCCCCGGTTGGGGCCGCATCAGCCGCGCGTAAGCTGAGCTGAGCGATATCGAGTGGTCAATAAATTCGAGGGTGGTGGTCCCGACCCGTTCATGGCCTCGGATCCAATCGCACCGCGGGCTCTTCGCGGAGGGGGGTTGGTCCAATGCACCACTGCTCTATGTTACACCCCTCCTTTCAACGGCCTCGACGTCATCGTCGCTGGAGATCTATGGTACTGTACCGTATTTTGCGCGGGACGTTGTGCACTGGCAGCAGCGCAGCTTCAACATGTCTACCAATGCCCTGCACCCTCTCCCCTCGCCACTTGCCCATGCTCAAAGCTCCCCCTTCTCAGGCTCCCTCCCCTCCCCCCTAACGGGTTTATTTATTTTTTTCAATTTAACCCCCTCCCCCCCTCACTCGATCCCCCCCCCCGCCCCGCCCCGCCAGATCGACGCCTGGATCCGGGATGTCTTCGTGGAGCGGCGCTTCTACAGCCATGTGCCCCCCGGAGGAGCCCCGGTGAGGACTGCGGCGGGTGTGGGGGTGTGTGTTTGGGGGGCCGCGCGGAGTGGAAGGCGGCGACTGGTTAGTTGGGGCTTTTGGGGGAGGGGGACCTGGTTTAGGGGGCGTTCGGGGCCTTGACGGGGGGCTCGGGTCAGACCATTGGGTCGGGCGACGTTGGCAGCGCAGCATGGGACGCCACACTCCGCTGGGCGGCCCGCAGTCCCGCCCCTCGGCCGCAGCGGAGATCCTGGCCGCACCCGCTGCTGCTGCTGCTGCTGGTCCGCTGGTGGTGTGGTGTCAGATCTCTTGATTGAATGACTCACGAAAGGACGGACGGACGGACGGACGGGACTGACACGACGCCGGCGGTCCTGTTCCTGGTCCTGGCCCGCAGGCTGGAGGCGCCGACACGGAGAACATCCCCACGCGGCCGCTGTCCGATGTGTTGGGGGGCGGGGGCGGGGCGGTCAAGCTGACGGTGAGGCCAGCCACGGGAGGGGAGGGCAGGGGGAAGGGCAGGGGGGAGGGCAGGGGGAGGGCAGGGGGGAGGGCAGGGGGGAGGGCAGGGGGGAGGGCAGGGGGGAGGGGTTGCCCGCTTTATTGACAAAAAGGGGGGTCCGCGCGGGTCGCTTGGCGCGGCTTTGAAGTGGGCGAGGTCTCCTCCTCCTCCTGGGATACCGCGGACCATCAGCGGAGGGGAGGGATACGGTACTGCTGCTGGTGGGGAGGTGATGGGGACCAGACACGTGTTGCCCGCTGGGAGGGACCGGAGGGAGGGAGTACCGCGAATGGGTGGGTGGGTGGGCAGCGGTCAACTGCGCTGATGGCTGTCCGAACAAGGATCCGGTGGAGGGACGGAGGGCGGGCGGGAGGGCCCCTTCGGAAGGTGCCGGCCAGCAGGGGGACAGGCCAGTCCGCACTGAGCTGACGACGGGAGAGGTCTCAGTGGGGGGTGGAGGGCCGGGGGCCGGATCCCCGCCGGGGGACGTCCGGGACTACGAGGGCCGGGGGGCAGGTGCTGCCCAGCAGCACCACCACCGGCACCACATACCATCACCACCACCACAACCGGCAGCAGCAGCAGCAAGGGGGGGGCGTCTGTCGCGACGCCGCACTCTTGGCTGCATGTGGCTGGACTTGAGGGCCTTTGTTTCCGGGTAATGTATCAGGTGCTTGTGCAGGGTTTAGGGTTCAGGGTCCAGGGTTTAGGGTTCGGAAGCCGAGGTTCGGGGTTGAGGTTCGGGATGTAGGGCGACGCATCCCGAGGGCTGGGTTGGCCCTCAGGTCGGCCCCACGAGACCCCCTCTCGGGGGGCTGCCGCCCCTGCCCCCGCCCCTGCCCCCGCCCCTGCCTGCAGGTGAGCCCCTCGCCGTCCGTGTCCAGCAGCCCCGCGGTGCCCGCCCCCTCGCCCACCACCGCCACCACCGCCACCTCCCCCTCGGGGGCGGCGCCACAGCGGCCAGCGACGACGACGACGACGACGGCCCCGTGAGTACGGAGTGGTACTTTGCTGTGTGTGAGGGGGGGAGGGGGGTTGGGGGAGCACGAGGTTCGAAACCTTGGGGTTCACCCTCCGCACCGGGCATCACTAGGTCTCGGGGGCTGGCCTCTTGAGAGCGGTTTGCCGGGGGGGGGCCCGTCTGCTCCGCACTTGGTCTTACATGCCCCCCTTCCCCCTTCCCGCCTCCCTGATGTCCATCTCCTTGCGGGCTGCCGCTGCGAAGGTCTCCATCGGCCGCCGCGCCGCCCCGGCCGCCGCCGACCGCCACCGCGTTCGCGACGCCGGCCGCTGCGGCCCTCGCGGCCGGCGGCGCGCCTGCTGGCGGCGGTGGCGGCGGCGGCGGCGGCGGCTTGCTGGGTTTCACTGACAACGCCTTCGGGGACCCCCTGGGCGCACCGCCCACCACCACGACCTCGGCCCCGGCGGGCACCGCCACGGCATCGACCAGCAGCACCTCATCCTTCGATCCCTTCGGGTCCTTCATCTCCGCACCCGCACCGGGGCCCGCGGCGCCTGCAGGCCCCGCGGCGGCGCCGCAAAACACGGCGGCATGGCCCGCCGGCCCGCCGGACTCGTTCCGCTTCGCCGACCCGCGCACCCCTCAGCACAGTCCGAAGCCGTCGCCGCCGCTGCAGCCCCACACGCCGAGCACGGGCGGCGCGACGCCGCCGGCGTCGGCGACTCCGGGAGCGGCGGGCACAAGCGGCCGGGCCAGCGGCGGCGGCGCCGCCGGGCTGCTCCCGCCGCCGCCGCCGTCCCCGCCTGGTCCGCAGCGCACTTCCACACCGACGTCAGCGGCGCCGCGGCCGACGACCTCGAGTACTGGCACGGGCTTCAATGACGATGCGGACTGGGGGGCCTTCGCTGGGGCGCCGGCGGCGGCGGCCACAGCGACGGCGCCAGCAGCTTTCTCCGCCGGCCAGACGTCACCGGCGCCCTTGACCTCCGCGTCTTCACCACGGCAACCACAGGCCGCCCACAGCGCCGGCCAAGGGGCAGGGTCACAGCGTCCCAGCAGTGGCGGCGGCGCCGCTGGGCCGTCATCGTCGCCGCCGCCGCAGCAGCAGCAGAAGCCGCCGCCGCCGCCGCCGCCGCAGCAGCAGCAGCCGCGCGCCGAGCTGCCAAGCGACTTGTTTTCGGAGCCTGCGCCCGCGCCCTTGGCCTTGGGCGCAGGCGGCGCGGGTTTCCGGCCGCTTGGCGTGCCGCCACTGGTGTCAGGGGGTGTGCTGGTGCCGCCGGGGGCGCCGCCGGGCGCCCTGGCGTTTCCCCATCCTGCAGCAGCTGCGCCGCCGTTTGGGTTCGCGGCGCCGCCGGGGATGGCGGTTCCGGGGGCCATGTTGGCAGTGTCAGGGGTGCTTGGAGGCATGCCGCCACGCATAGGCGTGGCGCCGCAGGTGCCGTTGGGAGCATATGCGTACCAGTCGGGGCTGTCGGGGCCCCAGGCGGGGATGGTGCCGGGGATGATGGCGCCGCCGGGGGCCGCGCCGGGCGCGTTCAGTTTCGGGCAGATGGGCGCGGCGCTACCGCAGCCGACTGCGCCGCAGTTGGCGCAGCCGTCTGGCTACATGCCACAGCACGTGTCGCGAGGTGGCGCTGGCGGTAATCCGTTTGCGTAACGGGGAAGGCAGAAGGCGGGTGGCGAAGGGCGTGTGGAATTTGTGCGGTTGGTGGATAACGGTTGTGGGGTTTGCAGATTCGAAAACGGACTGAGAAACGGATGATGCATGAATTAATTAATTTATTATTTCCTGGTATTGACTTGTTCTCGGCAGCAATCGTTCGTGCAAGTTGGGCAGAGCTTCCGTGTGGCCGTATCATGTCACAATTCCGGTTGTAGTCAACTTGCCGACACTAAGGTCCGTGCAAATTGACTTATTGTTACTTGCATCAACAAAGGACAGCGACCATGCCAAATGGCAAGCCAGAAATTGACGAGGACCTGGAGGACGACGACCCTTTCAAAGATATCGAGCTCGCGGAGGATGCTCCCGAGCCCACTCAGGAGGAGATGGAAGAATGGGCGACATTAGATACGCCAGATGGGGATGTCAGCCCAACGCTGGGGGCCAGGAGTGAAAGCCCGACGGAGCCTGTTGCATCTTTGGCGGTTGCTCCGGCATCTGAGGCGCACAAGGATGACATGGAAAAGAACACAGATAACACCGTTAAGGAAGTGAAGAAGGAGCAGGCAGCAGACAGACCAAAAGATAAATCCCCTGCAAGCGTTGCGGTGCCGGAGGGCGCAGCTGAGGCACTTCCTGCGCATGCTGAGCCACGGGCGAAATTGGAGGAAATCCCGGTCCCTCCCATCCCCCTGAAGGTGGTCCAGCCCACACCACAGCTGTCGGAAATTACGCCTGCGGCTTCACCAGTTCCTCCTCAACGCACTGACCAGGACCAAGTGCGCGCACCAGCTAGTTCAACGTTTGCTGACGACGAAGACGACGGCGATGAGGATGTGGCCGAGCGGAGCGAGCTCCTGCAACAGCGTTCATCCCAACGGTCGAGCGGCGGGGGCGGCTGGGGCGCCGGATGGGGCGCCGGATGGGGCCTGGGCGCGCTGGGTGGGAAGCTGCGAGAAGTCGCGGCTGGCGCAGTCCGCGACGTGAAGGACCTGACGGAGACCTTCCAGGCCGCGCTGGCGGACGTGACTGGCGCCGAGGACGAGGTCGAGCAGGCGCGTCGCATCAGCGCCATGGACCGCGCCGCAGAGGCCGGGGCGGAGGCCGCGGCTGGCGGGGTCCCGAAGGTCGATGAGGACGACGGCGGCGGCGCGGGTCCGTCTGCACCCACGGACGCCCCTCGCCAAGCGGCGGAGCCGGCGCGTGAGAGCGGTGGTGGTGGTGGCGGTGGTGGTGCGGCCGCGGCTGCGGGCCGTGCCGTGTCGCGCGGTGCCCGCGGAGGCTCCGTGGGCGGCGACGCCGAGTCGTCGGGTGCCCCCGCCGACCCCGCGCTGGAGGTGGGGCTGCAGGTGAGGTCGAGTGCGGAGGGTGGGTCAGGCCGAGGACGCAGGACCCCCCCTGACCCTACCCTGTCTGGAACCCCCCGGGGGGAGGAGGGGGTTTGGTCCTGAGGGAAGGAGCCTTTCGCCGAGGGACGTGCGCGGACGGGCCCCCAGTGCCGCAGCTCCAGTCCCGTACGCTTGAAACGGTTCGACCATCAGCTGCGTGTGGTGGTCTGGGTGCTGGAGGTGGCCGGCAAATCCAACCGGAGGATCCTCGGCATCACGCAGTGCAGTGCGGGGCGGCGCTGCACAGAGCGGTGCGGTTCAATGCCTAACACTTGGGGAACACTTTTGGGGAAATCGAAGGTAAGCGGCGCAGGGGGGCAAGCGCGCGCAACACGCCCGCTGCAGTCTTGCCAGAACAGTCAGGACGGAAAATCCAGATGGCAGATGAACCACAGCCGTAGTACCACATCCGCGGGTATGGGTTCCACCGCGGGACTGTGCTGCGCGCACCTCACATGGGCCCCCGTCCCCGCCCCTACTCGAACTCGTTGCAGTAAGCGTCTCCTCCTCCTCCGCCGCCCCGCCACCTCTCGCCCCTCGTCTTCAGTCCGCCGCGACGTGCCCCGTGCATCGCCTCGTTCCCGTCCAAACCCACCTCCAAACCCACCTTCCCCCCGGGCAGGCCATCGATGCGCAGGTGGAGCAGCTGGCCACCGGTGCCGCCCGCGCCCTCCACAGCCTGTGGGGCGGCCTCAGCAGTGTGGCCAAGGTGGTGGCGGCGGAGGTGGCGGCCAGCGTGGCGGACGTGCAGAGCAGCGAGGCGGTGCGCGGCGTCGCGCAGATCGGCACCAAGCTGGCCCACACGGCGGAGCGGGGCCTGGAGGTGCGGCCTGGACGTAGGGGCAGGGGGGTTAGGGGTAGGGACCCTGGGTGAAGGAAGGGCGGAGAACTCGTTAAGATAATGAAACCCCACGGGGTTAAGGGGGAAGGGAGCGCTTCTTCGTGGTGCAGGACCGAGGGACTGCCAGGTCGTAATGGAGGCTGGCTCGGGTGGGGTCGGGGAGGCGGGTTGGGTCGGGGAGGAGAAGGATGAAGCGGCCGGGCGGGGAGGTGGGTGCGGGGAGGTGGGTGCGGGGAGGGCGGGGTCGGGTGCGCCCAACTACGTTGCTGGCTGAGAAGGGGCAGGCGCCTCCTCACGCCCGAGGACCGGGTGGTGGAGTGGAAGGAAAGGGCGGCTGGCATGCGACGGGTGGGCGGGGCGAGGTGGGTGGGGCGCAGCAGCCACACGGGCTGATAGGGGAGGTGGAGCAGCCGCCTCCTGTCGCGGCGTTGTCCTTTGCGTTTCGCTGGTTGGAGCTGGGAGGGGGCGGGGGGCGGCTGGCGGCCGTTCGCGGTGCTGTGTCACCACGCATCAGCTCACCACGCATCAGCTCACCACGCATCAGCTCATCAGCCATCGGGGGGAGAGGGCGCTGGGGACCCTGGTGGGCGGAGGGACAGCGGCGCTCTGAGGCTGTCTGGGAGCCCACCCCGGCATCGCGTGTGGACCCGCCCCGGCGAACAACCGCCCGAGGTGGAAGAGGCGCTGCTGCTGCTACGTGGGCAGCCCGGGGCGGGGACCGGGGGAGGACGTCCAGGGCCGACAGCTGCGTGTGCCCCTGGCGCCCGGCTGCACCGAACCCCTTCCCGCCCCTCCGGTGTGCCGCGAACCCTCGGTACCGTCCGCGCCTACTGTACTGAGGCGCTGCTTGCTGTCAGTGAAACCTTCCTCCCCCCTGCCCTGGGGGGAAGTCTACCAATTTCCTATATGTCTGCCAATTTCCTATACCCCCCTGCCCGGGTCCCGTCTGCGACCTCAGACGGTCGGGCGGACCGCGATGGTGCTGCTGGAGGAGGTGGCGGGCGTGGGCGCGGCCCAGGCCGGCAGGCGGCGGATCTGGGGCGAGGAGGCGGACGCGCGCGCCGCGGACATGGGCCGCGAGCCGTCGTCGTTCCAGGTCGGTGCCTTTGGCATGTAGGGGGGCCGGGATCGGGGTCGACAACATGCGGCACGGTGGGATTTCCTGAGGGGGGGATGCCCTCGCGCACCTGACCCGCGTGATGCCCTCGCCGGACCCGACCTGACCCCAGGACTTCTTCTACATCTACGGCGGCGAGCAGCTGGCGGAGGAGGTGAACAACCTCTCCAACGAGTGCTCGCACCTGTGCAACAAGTCGAGGTCCAAGCTGGAAGGTGCGTCGGAGGCGGCGGGCTAGGGAGCGAGCGGGCTGCAGCGGGCCAAAATTATGCGGCCGAAACTGAGCCAGGTCCAGGTCCAGGTCCAGGTGAACTGAAGGCTGAGGCGGTCTCCGGTGGGCCGAGGTGGTTTGCGCAGGCTTCTCGACACTGACAGGAACTGCTGGGTGCTTGTGAAGCAAGTCAAGCCCAGATGGGTGGGTGGGCGGCCTGTTCGGTTTATTGGGGTCGACAGCCGCGAAAGCGTGCATCGGTTTGGCAAGCCACACGTCCGTTATGCTGCACGATACAGGTGCTGCGCGCGCAAACGCACCGCTTTTTCTTCCTATACCGGTACGCCCATACTGCCCCTCTCTTCCCCTCTTGCTGCCCCAGGCGAGCAGCAAAAGGCCCTGGATGATGCCCTGGCCCGCCTTGGGCCGTACTTCAACGACCCGTGGGTCGGTCAGAAGTCGGCGGAGGCCGGCGCGGAGGGCGCCTCCGCCGGCGCGCTGCCGGACCTGGACGTCATCAGCAAGGAGGCGGCGGACCGGCTGGGGCAGATGTACGACCCGATCGGGTACCTGTGCCAGGACAGCCTGTCGCGGTCGGAGGCCTTCCTGCACCAGCTGCTGGAGGCGATGGAGGCGGCGCGCACGGCGCCGCCGGCCAAGAGCACCAGGTGGGGGCGGGGAGCGAGTCTGGGTGTGTAGTGTAGTCCGCCGTACAGCCGACGGTAACGAGCGCAGGACGCTCCCCCCTCCCTCAAAGAGTGCGACACCTCTGCATTTGTGGTGTCGAGTCTGTTGACGTGGCCGGGCGGTGGCGAGCTGGCAGGGCGTGCTCATCACCTGTGTGATGGGGGAAGGACATACACCGCCCCATATTGCATGACAAGACAAGTAGGACACACGGTGCGCGAAGTGAACTTGGGAGATCCAGTTCCGGCGGGGGTTAGGAGGTGGACATGAATGGGGGGAAAGGTTTCCAGCTGTGGGTAAACCTCCTGATCGCGCCCGATTACCCGGGGCCCGATCAGCGGCTTGGGACGCCGGTCTTTGGTCCCCCCCCCCACCGGCCGCCTGCATCTGCACCGGCCGTTGACTGTCACTGGCTGACGGTGCAGCAGGGAGCAGCCGGAGGTCGAGGACGAGGAGGGTGAGGTCGAGGAGGAGGACGAGGAGGCGGCGCTGCAGCGGCGGCGCGCCGAGCCGCGGGTGCTTCTGGAGAGCTTCCGGGTGCACTTCACCAAGCGCCTGGCGGAGGTGACGACGGCGCAGCTGCAGCTGCTGCTCAACCTGGGGGCCAGCCTCGCGGCGCCTGCGAGGACGGGCAGGTGCGAGGGCGGCGGGTTGGGGAGGGTGTGCGTGGTCGGTGATGACGCGGTTCAGAGCCCATGCATGGGTGGGAGAGGTCCGGGGCCAGGGCCGGGGCCGGTCGTCAGGGACAGGAGGCCCGGCCGGGGTTCCCAGACAGAAGGACGCAGACCCGCATGCTCGAAACCGAGGGGAGGGAATAGCCGTGACCTTGCACCGGAAGGGAGGGTGACCCCAAGGTTGCGGGCCGGGAGAGGAGCTACGGGGGGGGGGCGTGTTGCATCCCTGGCGGTTGCACCGACGTGCGGGGTGCCCCTCACCCGTGAATCGCAAATATCCGGTAACGTGCGGAGGGAAAGAGGGGTCAGGCCAGCGACAGGACAGGCCCAAGGCTGCGCACAATGTCGGCATTGCCCCCCGTCATGCCCCTCTCCGCTTCCCCCCCCCCGATCGCTGTCCCGCACAGGCCCGCTGTGGATGGCATCTCCTGGCCGGACAGCAGCGAGCAGCAGGCGGCGTTGCTGGCGGGTGAGGCGCGGCGCATGGTGGCCGACCTGGACGCCATCACGGAGGCCTACAGAGCCACCATCAACGCGCTCCGAGCGCCGGCAGCGGCGGCCTCCGGCCCGTCTGAGGCGCCGGCGGTCAGCCCGGCAGAGGTGGAGGCGGGGGCCCAGGCGGAGGCGGGGGCGGGGGCGGAACAAGAGCCGGGGGCGGCTGAGGCCGCTGCAGCGTCTGCGGTGCCGACGAGTGTGGACGGCAAGGTGCTGGATGAGATGACGGCGGCGCTGGCGGGCAACTCCGAATCGGCCGCAGCGACGATCAAGTCGGGCTACAAGGGGCTGCTGTACGCGGTGCTGCTCCGGAGCCTGGTGACCCAGATCGCGCAGCAGCGGGAGGACGAGGAGGACCAGGAGGGCAAGGAGGAGGAGGAAAAGGAGGAGGGCAAGGAGGCGGAGGAGGAGGAAGAGGAGGAGGGCAAGGAGGAGGAGGAGGGCAAGGAGGGGGCGGCGGACGAGCATGTGGCCGCGGAGGCGACACGCGCTGCGCAGTAGGCCCGGTGTCGTCGTGGAGGTTCGCGTCGGCTAATGAGAGGCTATAGTGACGCGTGCTGTTGAGGGTGCAGGTTTGACGGGTCGGGATGGTGGATGGCAATAGTGTAGTGGAGTGGGAAGATCGGTAATACGTCGTTTTATATTAGATTTGGCAGATTTGAGGTTCAGCGCATGTCGCCCCTGCGGATATTGCATCTGTTCCACCGCAGCATTTTGCTGCTCCTGTAATTAATCTGATTGCGGCATAATGACTGGGGGACGCGAGGGGTGTGGCTGTGTTGCAGAACCCCAATCCATCCGATAGCGTGTATGCAGAGCAGCTTGAGTGTAATGTTGTCTACTGTGCTGCGTCGTTGTTGTGGACTTGCTGTGCTCCGACGGCTGTAACACTTAAGGACATGTCGTCGTTGGTCGCAACGGATAGCCACCGCTTCATTTGGAAAAGCTCAGGACCAACACAGTCAGGGACACCACCGCTTCAGCGGCTCCAAAGCTAAAAACGAATGCTTGAAGGAGCCGGATCCCCCGTCCTTCACGCTGTTGCCCAAAAGCCGATTCATCGCCCATTCACACATGGGACCGACCACAAGGGGATTCACCCCCGGCCAGTATGGCCTGCTCTTGACATGCAAGGAAAGACTCCCCGTGTACCGCATGGCGGATTGGGGGTGAGCGTCACGTCGCCGTCTCACAACAGCCACTCCCGTTCTCTAAGGGCCTCTGCAACTGAGCAGCGCTTCCCCGAGTCGGGCAACTCGCAGCTCCGCCGTCGCACCCCGCAGGAAGCGTTGCGGGCGCTGCATTGCACTCTGCTCTGCCTCTCCTCGACTCACAACACATCCGTGCAGCACCACCACGTGCAGCACTGCATTCAATGACGTCCCGGACTCCCACCCTGGACCATTTCACACACACATGTGGACTGCACCCACATGTACGTACATCACACCGTTGTAGACGTGCGCCTGGCCGCGGGGGCGGGGTGGGTGGGCCAGTGCAGGTGGTGCGTGGACCAACTGGGCTTGCTCCTTGCAGGACACCGCATGTGGACTCCCAACTCGCTAACCCGGTTGGGCCGGGGCTCGAGTCCCGACACGTGCAGGGGTGGGGCAAAGCCCACCCGCCATCCATCCACCCGTCGCTGGATATCCGCCGAAGATCGGTAGAGCTACCCTCGCGATTGTAGGCCCCTGCGCCTACTGGCAAACTTCATTCCCGATCTACAACTCGCGAACTGAGACACATCCTGCGCGACGCCTGGGCGCCTACTAAAGTGGTCCTACGTCTCCGGGCCGCCGCCGCCACACCACAACAGCGCAACGGACTGCAGTAGCGCTGTCGACGGCAGGGCTGGCCCCGTCTCTGTCAGTATCTGCCGACCCGCAGGTCCTGTTGCGAAACCCCAAACACACACTCGCACACGATGCATGGGGAGGTGCGGCGCTGGTGCCGCTCAACAACCCCAAGCCCCTCCGCACACACGCACCCACACGCACTGGCCCTGCAGCAGCAGGACGGCACTAGTCGTTCGCGTCGTTCCCCAGCTCCCTCGCCAGGTACTCCTTCAGGGCCGCTGCGCAGATCTCCGTGTCCGTGGGACTCAGGTTGAACTGCTGCGAGAGCTCGCCGGCCAGGCTGTCGGCTGTGTCCATCTCCGGGTCGAAGACGAACTCAATGTCGCGCTTGAGCTGGCTCTCCTCACCCGGCTTGGTTACACCCAGCATCGTTAGCTGAAAGTGCAGCTTCCCGTCAACGCTCTTTGCGCTAAACACGAACTCGTAGTCCTCGCCCTTGAGACGGCCGACCGCGATAGTGCCACCCGCGTCTCCCCCGACCTCGGGCGGCTCCACGCGCGGCCTATCCTCCTCCGACTCTTTGCCCTGTTCGCCCTGCACCGGCAGCTCCTTCGGCGGCTCCTTCCGCACAGCGAAGAACGGGTCCGCGAGCAGCTGCTCGGCTGTCGGTCGCTGATCCGAAGGCCCCAAGCACTTCCCGATGAAAGCGCGAGCATCCTCGTCCGGCACCTCCTGCAGCAGCTGCGGCCACTCCGTGCAGTGCTGCGGGTCCAGCTGCTTCAGAGTGATTAGTTCCAGCATGCACAGCCCGAACGCGAACACGTCCACGGAGGTGTCAAATGCGCCCTTGTGGCCCTCGTGCTCCTCCCAGCGATATGGCAACAAGGTTGCCAAGCCGAGGTCGCCGATCTTAATTTCGCCGCTGTGGCCGTTCACGTAAATCTTATCGCAACGCAAGTCCCCGTGCGTGACAGAGGGACTCATGTTGTGGAGATACTGCAGGCCACGTAAGATCTGCTTAGCCATGCGCTTGACAGCCTTCAAGTCCAGGTGCTTGTGCATGTTGCGATACTGGCGCAGGTTGCCGGAAGTAAACAACTCCGTAATGAGATTGATACAGCCGTGCTCCTCGTCCTCCCAGCAACGGAAACACTTGATGATGTTGGGGTGGTCCAGCTCCAAACCCGTCATCATGTCCTTGGCAACGCTGTGCAGCTGCTCCTCGCTCAAGTGGTTCGAATCCTTGCTGACCTTGCTCCATGCCACATCTATCCCAATTTGGCTGCAAGGGCAGAGCAGAAACCAAGACAAGTTGATACAATGTCGGGGATAATGCCACCGGCGGCAAAGGACTGCAGTCCCGGCCGCTTCCCCAGCGTTTCGCTGACCTGTTGAACGCCTTAAAGACGGTCTTGAACCGCCCCTTGCCCACAGGCTCCTTATAGCGGCAGTAGCTGCCTTCAGGGTCCACTTCCGCTATCTCATCGTCACCGTCGCCAGCGTTGTGTTGCCCGCTCGACGGGCCCGAGTCATCCATGCTGGCTGTACTTTCTGCCGCTGCAGCTAAGCCGCAGAGACACGGCTACCACCAGGAACGAGTTAAGGTGAAAAGCCTCCGAACTCCCGCTTCCGCGGCTGCACCTGGCTTTTTCATCGCTGGTGCCTAATGAGCTTCATCTTTTTGTGAGCGACTTCCGAGACCGACTGCTAATTAGCTACGCCGCCTCCCACCAAAGGGAGTGCGGGCAAAAGAGCGCCCACAGGCAACGATGCAGGTAACAAAATATCCAGTGCCCTTGATTGTAAAAGATTTACATCAGAACGCGATCGTGACCGTGTAGAGCACGAGCGAACTTTTCCTTCAGAGACCATGCCGTACGACCCACAACGGTCCATTGACGAAAAGTCGATCTGCTTACGAAGCTCTGAAACAACCAAAGCAAAGTTTACTGGAGCAACGTCTAGCCATTCAGGAACCTACCTCTCAATCGGTCTAAAGTTATTACTGTTTCAGCACAGCTCTTTGCCCAGCCCGCTTCAGGTGATGTGGACAGTAAACAACCCGAAACCTTAACAATTTACCATTGTAGCAGGCTCGAGACCCATGATCCAGAGGTGTGTCGGTTCCTGGTGGCGCCGCCGCGAACCCCTGGGTCACCAAGCAGCGGGGCTTGCCACAAGTGGCAAAACATTTCTACACCTCACCGTTCTTGGATACGCTTTTCCCTAGTACAGCGGGGATCCTGTGCGGCGCAAAGCCACCTGCCTTTACGTACCCGGCTGTTGGTTTCCCTGTGAAGACGTACCGCGCTGGACCATAAGCACACCTTCCCCTCGTCCCAACCGGGGCTAGTAACGCGCAGCTCGCCGCTTTCAATCCCGGCACCCAATGGTCCCCGTACAACCGGGCCACTGGTGAGATCAGTGAGATGGTTGAGAAAAAGTTCTGATACCGTTGGGCGTCTCGTCAGTTGGCAGCACGGCACTGTGCACCTGTGTACGACAAACCCGCTGGTGTGCACGGCAAATCCTGAAAATCTCAGCCAATACAAAACGCTTGGCCGGGCGCGCGTCCCCTGCCTTCCCGCGTGTGCTGTGGATTAGGCTTACCCCGGAGGATCCAGGGGATGCGGCTGCGATCCGCTCCGTCCGTATCCCCATCGCTATCCCGGCAGCGAGCCCACTGTGAATGAATGAGGTCCACCAGCTCGCAATGTCCCTCTCCCTCCCCGCGCCGGACCGCGGTTCTCACGGCGAACAAACATCCAGAGCAGATCACCCGCACACCCGCCCAGCCCCTCGCACGCAGTCCCTGACGCACTTGGCAGCATTGCTCCCCCGTCTGCCTCTACATGTCCATCCAGCTCTCCCCTCTGACCGGGCCTAGCGCCCAACAGCGACTGCTCTGACAGGGCGCCCCCACGGATCGGACGCGACTGCCTGTCAAGAAGCCAGCCAGCTAGCTTGCCTAACAGCCTTTCCTGTCTGTCTGTCTGTCCGTCGGCAGATGGGGTCGCTGAGAGCGCGTCCACCCCTCCTGCGGGTGTGTGTGGAGGGGCCACGTGCCCCGCGGGCGCCCCCCCACTGCGAAGGGCTAGGCGCCCTAGCCCCCCCCCGCCTCCTCAACTAGCCGGGCCAATGAATGGAAGCCAGCTCCACACCGACACCCGGCATCGGTGCAAAGACACCCTACTTCCGTACAGGGGGTGCCGTACATGAACGCACAAGAGGCTAGAATGAAAGAAGCAAGAAAATCCCAGGTTGCCCCCCCTGGCAGTGCCGCCGTACAGCAGTGCGGCCCTCCAAGCCTGAAGGGACGAGACCCTTCACTTAGGCTTAGGCTTAGGGAACCTGATGGGGGCCAGTCCGGAGAGTCCTCGACCTCTGCTCCCTCTCCCCCCCACGGTGCGCCACCTCACACCCCCAACCCCGACGCCACGCGGGTCCCACGCCCGGCCCAAGGCAGCCCCCCCTCCCGACCCTCCTGGCCCGGGGAAGGGTATCGCCTGTAGGGCCCTCTCCTCGGGGCCCACGTCGCCCCGTCTGGCCCCGCACCCCTCATGTCATGTCATGTCATGTCATGTCCTGTATGTCGTACTACGCACAGCGTTAATCGCGGCTCCCCCCCTCCCTCGACCTCCCACGACCTCCCCTTCCCCCGGCCTCCGCGAGTCTCCCGCCACTCCCTGCTCTTCGTACTCGGTGTGTCTATCAAAATCAAGACAGCACTGACCGCCCTTGCCCCTCCCCCCGGCCCCGATCTCTTCATAAGTCCTCATCCCGCTCCCAAACCCCTCTGCCTCTACCAAGCTGCCCATCACGACCAGCCTCGCCCCATTGCCCCTCTCGACGCATGTCCGTTCCCCCCCGCCCTGTCTATTTATTCATTCCTCCCTCCCAACTCGACTACGATAGGTGAGGGTGTGTGTTTAGAATTGCAACCCGCCCGCCCGCCCGAGGGTGTGTGTGTGTAAAAGAAAAACAGGGTGTGTGTTTAGATAAGAGACTCGCCAGCCCCAAACCACGCACCAATAGGGTTTGTGTGTGTGTGTGTGTGTCTCACGCCCCAATTTCCATCAGGTCATGTTCCCGGTACCACCGCGTCGCCACCCGCCACACCCCGCCCCGGCGACGTTGAACTACGGCGGCGGCGCCGCTGCCAGACGAGCCGTGACGGGTCATTGGCCGCTCTCAGTTGTGCTGCGCCTGCGCCTCCCGCAGCGAGGTGACCGCGCCCTCCAGCGCCAGGGCCCAGTGCGTCCAGTGTGTACCGCCTTGGCAGTACACCACGTACGGCTCCCGTATGGGGCCGTCCGCCGACAGCTCCGCCGTCGAGCCGTCGATGAAGGTGCCGTCCGCGAAGATCACCTCATCGCCGTACCCCGCCGTAACCCCTGCATCGGTACGAAGGGCCATTACGTAAGCCGTTCGACCTGTGATGGCGTCCAAGGCCGCCCACCCGCCCCACAATACACACACACTCGCAGTTCTCTTACACACACACACACACACACACACACACACCAGCTCCCCCTCGCCCCGCCAGTCCCGCCGTACATCCCCACCCACCCACATCATCCCCCCCTGCAATCATACTCCCCACCGCGTACATCCGTACCTGGTTCCGGAGATATGTACGAGCCGATTGGGCAGGTGCGCTGTATCCCCCGGCAGAACGCCGTCATCCGGTCCCGTGACCGCAGCTGTACGGCAGTGATCATGGACCAGACGTCGGGCACCCCGGGCGCGGGTATGACCGTGTAGCCGTCCCGGTGCAGCAGCTCCGCCACCAGCCGGCCCCCCTTGAGCGCCTCCCCCGTCGTCTGCGGCGCCAGGAACAGCCCCTGGAAGAAGATGCGCAGCGTGGAGCCGGGCACGCCGCCCGCGTCGATGCCGATGCCGGGGGCGTACAGGCGGGCCGCCACGCGGCCGATCAGGTCGGCGCGGCCCGCCACGTAGCCGCCGCCGGGCGCGATGGTGCCGCCTGCGGTGGGAGGTTGGGGTTGGAGGTTGGAGATGGGGATGGGGTGGGGTGGGGTTGTGTGAGAAGAAGGCAGACAAGAATGACAAAGGCGGAGGGTGGCGGGTGGCGTCTGTCCCCCCAGAACCTCTAGGCGATGTGAGGATGTCCACTGGGGGGTCGGGGGGCGGGTGGGGTCGGGGTGGGGTGGGGGGGGGGGTACCCCTAAGGGGGGGAGGAAGGGATTTGGAGGGGCGGACAGGCGGGGCGGGGTCTTCGAGGCGGGGCAGCTGCGCGTCGCAATGGGGCCGCAACGGGGCCGCGGAGAGGTCGAGGTGGAGTCCAGTCAGTGAACGCGGACTCCCCCTTCTACCACCGACTGCACAACTTCCCCGCACGGCCGCAGCTTCACCCCACCCCCCGGTGCCTTCTGATGTCAATCAAGGCAGCGAAAACCCTAGACAACCCCTTCCCTCCATGCATTTCCCCCCTCCCCCCCATCCCCCTTTCCCCCTCCCCCCAACGCCCCTGCCCCCCGCACCCGGGTTCTTGATGAGTGAGCCCATGGCCAGGTCCGCCCCCACGTCGCAGGGCTCTAGGGTGTCAGTGAACTCGCCGTAGCAGTTGTCCACCGTGACCACCACGGAGGGGTCCTGGGCCTTGATGATCTGGGGGGGAGGAGGGGGCGGGGAGGGGGGGGGAAAGGGTGGGGAGGGGGGGAAGGATAAGGAAGTTGGTAGTTGACATAATGACACGGCGCTGACTGCTCCCCGCCCCGCCCCCACACCCGCCCCCACACCCGCAACACCCCACCCCAACCTGCCCAGCCCCAACCCGCCCCGCCCCACCCCTCACCCCACCCCGTCCCCGCCCCACCCTACGCCCACCCGCCCCCACACCCGCCCCACCTGCACCGCTCGGCCGATCTCCTCAATGGACAGAGTGGGCCGCAGCGCGTATCCGCAGGAGCGCTGGATGTGGGCCACCCGAGTCTTGCCTGTTAAGGCCAGGGGTTGGGTGGGGGTGGGGGAAGGGGAGGCGGAGGGGAGGGCTGAAGACTCTGGCAAAAGTAGGTGAGGCCCCAAGGGGGAGGAGGAAGGGCCGCGAACCGGGAACGAAGCGAGGGCGAGCGGTGGCGGGCGGTGTTGAACGGCGAGCTGGTCAACCCCGATGGGAAGACTGCAACTGGCACTTTGTGTTGAGGGGAGGGTGAGAGGGCACAGGAAATTGGTAGACATAAGTATAGTGAAGAACAGAAAAGGGGGAGAAAGCGGAACAAGGGGGCCAGGAGGGCGAGGAGATCACCTCGGTGGGATGCGCTGACTACCTGGGAAGACACCGGTGCTATAGCGCCACTCCCCCCCCCTAACCTCAGCTACAGTGGCTCCCTTTCTTCCCCCCAAACCCCAGCCACAGCGCCCCCCCCTTTAACCCCGCCTTCCCCCCCAACCCCCTGCCACCCCCATCCCCACCCGGCACGATAGCCGTCCGGAGCGCCTCCCAGTCGATCCGCCCCTCGGACGTCAGCGCCAACTCCCGGTAGCTGACCCCCCACTCCATCAGCGAGCCGTGGCCGGGGGTGCCCCGCGTGCCGATCACCTCCTCCATGGTGTCGTACGGGCTGAGGAAGGGGTTGTACGAGCACACGGGGCGGCGAGAGTGCGTGTGTGTATGGGAGGGCGCGGCAGAATGGGAGGGTGGGGGGTATAGGAGATTAGAAGAGATGTTCACACTGGCGGTGGGAGTTGGAGTGGGCATGTGCGGTTTACGGTGCGGGTTACGGCCCTCCCACGTTCTCCGGAGCTCGGTGAGGGCAGCGGCCCCGCGGGGCTGCTACCCTCACACCTGCCTCCGGGCAGGGCCACCCGCCTCTGCAGGCAACCAGTTATACTCCCTCCCGCCTGCCCGTCCCAGCCCCACACAACCCTTTCCGGTTTGACAAAGCGAAACGACACCGCCCTTCGGCAGGCACATCGACACGGACACACCCCGGGGGCCCGGCGCCCCCCCCTCCCCCCAATCCTTTTCCCCCCCGAGGTAGGGCCAATGACGCGCGAATGAGAGGCAAACCGCCCAGACCCGATGACCAGCTCTCCCAGGCGGTCTGGTGTACAGTACGACACTGCACGGTATGGTACGGCACGGCACTCACTGTCCCGCCACGGCCAGCATTTCGTCCCCCGGTCTCAGCACCGCGTACAGGGCGGAGGCGATGGCGTGGGTGCCGCTCACGAACTGCACCCGCATGAGGGCCGCCTCGGCGCCCATCACCTGCGCCATCACCTGCGGGGTGGGGTGGGTGGGTGGGTGGGTGGGATGTGAGGAAGCGGTGCGGTATTGGGGCGGGGTGGGGTGGGTACCGTGTGGCGCATCGGTGGGCCGGTCCCAGCGCCGATGATGACTACACCCGAGAGAGCAAAGACCGGTTGGTGAACTGGGGTGGGGTGGTATGGGGTTGGCTCGGCGTGCGTGGGGTCGGGTAGTGTATAGAGAATAGACCCGCCCGACCCGTGGGGTCGGGTGGTGTATTGGCGGTGCGGCTTTGGGGCTGGGGTTAGGGCAGGGTGGGTTTGAGTTTGTAGATCTGGGGCTGAGGGGACTCGGGCGGTCACGAGGAAGTGGGCAGGCAGGCAGGCAGGCAGGCAAGAAGGAGGGGGTGAAGAGGAAGGAGCAACGGCCCCCGGGCCCCGGCACATCCAAGGGGAGGAGGGGGGTGTTGGCAGTTGGAGGCAGTGGACTACGGACGGGACCCGCCCCGCCCGCCCGGCCCCGGAGGACCCGCGATGGGGGGCACTCGGGACTGACTGGGGGCTCAGGATGTAAAGGACAACCCTCGCGCACCCTCCACACACCCGCATCTCCTCAGGCAACCCATCCTCGCACACCCACGTCTCCCTCCCCTCGCATTCCCCCTCCCAAACCATTCTTCACAGCCCCCCCTCCCCCCGCCCCCCTTCCCCCCCCTCCCCCGCCCCCCCCCCCGCCCCCTCCCCCCTCGCCCCGCCCCCCTCACCGAGTCGAGCGCCTCCCTGCCCAGGTCGCCGTGGCCGTACCCCGTGGACCCCGCGAAGTGGTGGGGCCCGATGCGGTGGTCCCGGAACGCCTTCTGAACCTTCCGTACATTGGCGGCCACCAGCCGGTCGATTTCGGAGAACACGGGGGTCAGGTCCTGGGCGCAGTTCCAGATCTGAAGGGGGGGCAGGGGGGTCGGGTGGGAGCGGGGGGAGTGGGGGACTGGGTGTGGGGTACGGGTGTGGGGAAGAGGGAGGAGGGGGTTTGGGCAGAGGGTGGAGGCTTGGATGCGGAAGGAACTCGAGGCAGGTGGAGGGTCGGGCGGGGCGGGGCCGGCCGGGGCCTCGGGTGCTGGGACGGAGGGGAGGGAGGCGGCTGGGTGAGCTGTACGGGGCCAACTGACCTGATGGGGCGTGTGTATGTGTGCCGCCGGGAGTTGGGGTCCCGGAGGCTCAGGCCGCCGGGAGTTGGCTCAGGAGATGTGTTTTCAGTGTGGAACCCGTGTGAGAGAGCGTGTGTGTGTGTGGGGGGGGGGATGGGCCGGTAATTTGGGTTTGCGTCCTGATGCGGTCTGACCACCATGTCCGGATGCGGCCTCCCGGCGCGTCTGACCACACCGGCTGGTCATGACGAGTATTTCATTCAGATCTTTGGATTCCGGGGGGTGGCAGAGCCGCCCGCGGATGCCATGGCCTGGCACAGTTGCAACGGTGGCCACGAGCTGGGGGCGTTGCACAACCACCACCTGCCCAGCCGGCCGCCCGCTGCAAAGAGGCCGTGTTCTAGCTCGCAGGTCATCCATCGCTTTTAAAGAGACGCGGTTGCGGCGGCAGCGCACCTGGTCAGCCACGGACAGCTCCTGCATCGGCTCGTCAACGACTGGTCCGTGCGTCGCTGGCGGCTCAGCGGTCGCCCATTTTGTTCGATTTGCAGAGCGACGCTCGCCGTTGACAATTGTGAGACTGCGCTGGCGAGTCACCGGTCTGGCAGCTAGAGGTGCGCCGGTGGCGCCGCTGTGCGCCCGGTTTGCGAGAGGACAACGAGGACAACGTGCAAGCATTTTCACACGTGATCACTAAGAATATGTCGATATGGAATTACACTTCACACAGCAGGGTGCCAACACCGACTGTTCATTTTCGCCGATTACAGTTTTGGCCGTACACAAATGTTGCCTGGTGATGGAATGCTATGCTGCATTGCAGAAAGCTTTCAAGTGATTACTCAGGTGTTCAAAACCAAATCAAATGTGAAGTTAAGACCATGTAGTTGTAAACACGTCTGTTGTGTTTGTTACTCATGCAACCTTGTGCTTAGCGAACTTGGGAACATCCCCGCGAGCTCTATTATTTATCAACACAATGAGAACCGTCCAGACGTGAGTAGGACCTATGTTGCGGTCGGCTGTGGCACTCATTTTCGGGCTTGGCCTCCTCCAAGCCATCGAAGCAGGGAGGCCCGGCCGGGAGGTGAAGGTGAGCTTGACATCGCGATCAGGGCCAGTACCAGCGTTCCCGCCCGGACGACCACGTCATCGGTTCCCGCCTGGTGCACTCGCGTCAAACCACGATCGCTGCGCCCCCAGGCGATCTGGGACGACACGAGCGAAATTAATGCGACGCGCGTGGAGGAGCTCAGGTGAGGTGCCACTGGCTCGTGGCTCCTCGAGCCTCAACAGGCCAACCGTACCTCCAACCGCCCGTCTGGACTCGATGCCTTCTCGCCCCGCTTCCTATTGACGCAACCCGCAAGCTTCCCAACCCCATTTTGTCATCAGCACGGCACTGCGAAACCGCATGGGAGCACCAAACTGGTGACCCCCAACCCCGATACCAACCCCCCACCCCGATACCGCCGCAACACCAAACCGCAGGCAGCAGGCCTGGGAGATGTTTGACCACGGATACCGCAACTACATGGAGCACGGGTTCCCCCACGTAAGTCAGCACCCGCCCCATCCCCTCCCTCCCTTGCGTGCCGTACCCCGCCGTACCCCGCCGCCCTCGGGGTAGGAACAGCGCCCCGCAGCGCACCCCGGGTGAAACCAGGTTCCGGGGCAAGGACGGGAGCATATCCAGCCATCAGCCGCCTCTGAGCCGTATCCTTTACCTCAACCTCCCATCCCCGCCTCTGCGCCCCTTGCCCCTGATCCCGAGCTCCTCGTGCCGCCCAGCTGCACTCCCGCACTGGAACAGCCCCGCTCGCCGGACACCTGCGCATCGCCTGCCCGCCTCCCACCCTATAACCCTACAGCGCCTCAGCCCGCGCCTCCCCCGCCCCCCTCCTCCCTCCCCCTGCCCCCCCCCTCCCCTCCTCCCTTCCTCCCCCCAGGACAACCTGCTGCCCATCAGCTGCAGCGGCAAGGACTGGCAGGGCGGATTGGCGATCACCCTGGTGGACTCGCTGGATGCGCTGGTGGTGGGTGCTCCAGGGGGCCGGGGCTCGGGGGCCGGGGGCCCCGGGGGTCCAGGGAGGGTCCGAGCCCCACCGGGCCCCGGGGACCAAGGGAACCATGGGTCACTGGTCTGTGGGCGCCCCTTGGTGGCGCCGTGCTCTGGGTAGTGAGCCCGTTCCGCCGGCCCGTTCCCCATTGCCATCTCTCCTCGCGGCCACGTCCGCCCCATTGCCATCTCCGCAGCCAACCCCCCCCCGCCCTGGCCTCCCTTCAGCTCCTGAACCGCCGTCAGGACCTGGTGGAGGCGGTGGACCTGGTGCAGGAACACCTGACCTTCGATAAGGACATCAAGGTGGGGGGCCTGAGGCTGCGGATGCGGCTGCTGCTGCGGGGGTTGGGGTTGGGGTTGGGGGGTGGAGTGCCGAGTGGGCGGGGTTGTGCGGCCTTGGTCGACGGCACACGGTGGACGGCGGGCGGGTGGGCGGGGCGGGAGCTGAGGTGAAGGACGCTGGGGTGGAGGACGGTGGCGCCCACCCGCGCGCGAGAGGGAGGAGGGGGGACCGCGGTCTGAGACAGTGAGAGCCGCGGGAGCAGGCTGCTCGAGTCGTGAAGGGGTTGGGCCCCGATCCGCCAATCCCTTTCCCCCTTCGCGGCCCCTCGGGCTCCCCGGCTGGGGGGACGGAACACCACAACCCCACTGCACCACGTTCCTGCACCACGTTCCTGCACCACGTTCCTGCACCACGTTCCTTCTCCCTCTACCCTCCTCCACCTCCCTCCCCCCCCCCCTCCCCCTCAGGTGCACGTGTTCGAGACGGTCATTCGGGTGCTGGGGGGCCTCCTGTCGGGCCACATGCTGCTGGAGCGGAACCCGCACCTGGCGGCCATACCCCCGGAGGACCAGGAGGCGGGGCCGGACCGGGAGACGGAGGGGGGCACGGGGCGCCAGGGAGAGCCCCCGGCAGCGGCGGCGGCGGCGGCAGCGGCGGCGGCGGCGGCGGCGGCAGCGCCGTCGCCGGTGAGCTACAGCGCGAGTGTGGCCACTAACGCGACGGTAGCTGGCGCTGCAGCGGCGCCTGCGGAGGCGGTTGCAGCGACAGCGGCAGTGGCAGTAGCAGCCGCGCCAGATGAAGCGGTGGTAGCAGCGGCAGCAGCGCGGATGGCAGCGGAGGCGGCGGCTGGGGAGGCCGCGAGGGTTACGGCAGCGGTAGAGGCCGGGCTGAGCGCGGTGTATGGCGAGGAGGGGGCGGCAGGGGCCGTCAGCCCGGCGGCGGCGCTGCCGACGGCCCGGGCGCTGGAGGCGGGACTGGTGGGCCGATCGGACGCGGAGGAGGAGACGGAGCCTACGGGGCAGGCGGCGGAGGCGGAAGCCCGTGGGGCGGCGGACGCCGGGGTGGCATGCGGCTCGAGCTCGACTGGTTCCGCCGACGGCGGAAGGGGAGGAGGACATGCACACACAGCAGTATCAGTATCAGCAGCAGCAGCAGCAGTGGCAGCTTCGCCGCCGGCGCCTGCAGGGCAGCAGCACCCGGGGCAGCAGGTGCAGGCTGGGACGGTCCCACACCAGCACGTGTCGTCTTACGGCAGCGGCAGCAGCGGGCTGGACGCGGCGCCCAACCCCTGGACCACTGGTCCAGGGACGGGCGGGGCTCCGGAGCAAGTGCAGTACGAGCAAGTGCAGTACGAGCACGGCCGAGTAGAGGTCCCCGAGTGGGAGGAGCAGGACGCCCTGCCCTCGGGAGCTGATGCCGCGGTCGTACATGCCTCGGCGTCCTCGGGTGCGGATGGCAGCGGCGGCGATGGTGGCGGCCGGGGTGCTGACGGGGCCGGGGACCCCGCCAGGGATCATATCGTACAGAGTACGACACATGGCTCCACACCTGGCGAGGGTGATGGCGGCGGCACCGGTGCTGGCCCGTCGGGGGCGGTTTCCGGTCCGGAGGTTAAGGCGGCGGCGGCGGAAGCTGCGGCCGCCACGGCGGCGGCGGCGGACGGCGCTGCGGTCGCTGACGGCGCCGCCGACGCCGACGCTGACGCTGCGACTGTTGGCGCACCCCGTCCCCCAAAGTCCGCCCCGGTGTACGACGGTGTTTTCCTGCGGAAGGCCGTACAGCTGGCGGACCGGCTGCTGCCCGCCTTCGACACGCCGTCGGGGTTACCCGCGCTGTTCGTACACCTCCGTAACGTGGGTGTGTCATGATGGGAAGGGGGTGGGCGCGCTAGCGAGGCGGGATCCGGGTAGTACGGCACCAGGAGGAGTCGTTAGCTTGATGGCGGCGGAGGTTCAGGTTACGGTTGGTGGTTGGCGGGTTGGTGGTCGGTGGTGGGCGGCAAGGCCTGATAAGGGAGGATGCGTTGGCGTCCCCTGCTTGCCTTCGCCCCCCCGCCCATCTACTCGCCCATCCCAACCCGCAAACGAACCAACCGACCAACCAACCTCTCCTCCCCAGGGCCCTATCCGGGACAGTAACAACAGCACCTGTACGGCGTGTGCTGGCACCTTGCTGCTGGAGTTCGGACTGCTGACGGCACTGACCGGTGGGTCGCTGAGGGAGGGACGTTTACGGGGTTGGGGTGAGGTGAGGGACACGGGCCGAGCGCCTGGGTGCTGCGGGGCCGGGGGCCGTCCTGGGGCCGGGGTCCCGCCCGTACTGCCAGCCAGCCACCCAGCAATCCCGCGCGCCGCGGTTGATACCCTGATGCGGCCACACTGCGCCGCCCGCCCTTTCCCCGCAACTACCGTAACCACCCCAACCATCATAACCACCACCACTCCCCCGACCCCTCCCATTTTCCACCTTGCCCCCCGGCAGGCAACCCCGTGTACTTGGAGCGGGCCGAGTTCGCCGCCCGGCTGATGTACGACCGACGTAGCCGACTGGGCCTTGTGGGGGCGTCCCTCAACGTGGTCAACAGCGAGTGGGCGGTCAAGGAGAGCACCATAGGGCCCGGATCGGACTCGTACTACGAGTACCTGTTGAAGGTACGACACGGCGGGATGGGGCGGGGGGACGGGCGGATGGCGGACGGCGACGAGGCGTGAAAGCGCGGCAGGCGGCGGCGGCGGCGGCGGAGGAGGTCCTGGTACAGTTCCTCTTTCACTGGATCTTTGCTCTGGCAGCAGTCAGTGCCGTTGATTGTTGCCCACCTATTCGCCATACCCTCCCCTCCCCTCCCGTCCGCTCCCGCCTCCCCGCCCCGCCCCCCGCCCCGCCCCTCAGGCCTACCTGATGTTCGGCAAGTCCGAGTACCTGGACATGTTTGCGGATCTGTACGCCAGTACCATGAGGTGGATGCAGGTGAGGGGGGGGCTGTGCTGGAGGGGGGAAGAGAGGGGGATGGAGGGTGTGTGTGGAGAGGGTTGATAACGGCATGCGGCTCCCGCCCACTGCTACAACACCCCAGCCCCCGCTGCTCCCGGGCAGTCCGCGCAGCCCGCCCTATCCGCCCCCTCGCTGTCAGTCCTGTAACCCCTCCCCCCGCCCTGCCTCCCTCCCCGCCCTCCCTACCCCTCGTTTGCCGGTGCCGCCGCCTCCCGATGGCTTGCCCCTTTTTCTCCTCTTTGTAACCCCCCGCCTCCGCCCCCAACCCCTCTCCCCCCCTCCCCCCCTCCCCCCCAAACAGATCCCCGGCACCTTCAAGGGCTACAGCTTCCTGGTGGATGTCCACATGGACAACGGCCGCATTGCCCGACCCTTCGTGTCCAGTCTGGGGGCCTTCTGGCCGGGCATGCAGGCGCTGGCGGGTAGGGGCGGGAGGGAGGGGGGAGAGGGCGGGGAGGGGGGCGCTGCCTCTAGGGTTTGTGTGCGACTGTAAGGGGTGGGCGGGTGGGTGGGTGTGGGGGTGGGTGATTCCGGTGGGGGTCCTCCTCTCTCGTGATGAGGAGGCTCCGGGGGGCAATGGGGCCGGGGTCAAGACTCCCCCCCCACACACCCGGTCTCCGTACACCCCCCCCCCAGGCCAGGAGCGCGACGCCATCGAGCTGCACGCCAACTTCACCGCCGCCTGGCGCACCTTCGGCTGGCTGCCCGAGGTGTTCGGGATAGACCTGAGCAAGGTCCACCCGGAGGACCCCGGCTACAACCTGAGGCCCGAACACATCGAGTCCACATACCTGCTGCACTGCCTCACGCAGGTGGGTGCGGGGCGGGGCGGGGGTGCCGTATGACAGTGAAAACGTGTCGTACATGCCGTACTTGCCGTACATACCGGGGGCGGTGTGTGATAGCACGTACCTTAGAACGCGAGGTGCGGCACTTGAGGGGTTGGGTTGAAGCCGCCAGGCGGGCGGGCGGGCGGGCGGGCAGGCAGGCAGGCGGCAGGTGATATTCTTCCGCGCGCTGGGTCGCGCTGCCACATCCGCTCCCTCCTTCCTCCCTCCGGGCCCCCCCCGCGCCCAAGCCCCGCGCCCCCCTCCCCCCTTTTGAATATGTCTACCAATTTTCTGTACCCCCCGCCCTCCAGGACCCCGCCTACCTTCGTGTGGCCGCCAACATCCAGTCCACCCTCCACGACCACAACCGTGTCAAGTGCGGGTACACCGGTGTCAACCACGTGGACACGGGTGGGGCTGGGGGGCGGGCTGGGGTGTGTGGGGCTGGGGCTGGGGCTGGGGCTGGGGTGTGTGTGGATGGGGGGAGAGTTACGGGGCTGGAGGGCGGGTGGGTGGCTGAGGGCGTTGGGTGGCTGCCACCCGCGCTGCCAGCTCGGTCCTCTGGGGCGAGGAGGCAGACCAAGGGAGCACATACCAGGGACCCCAACTCCAGGCCGGGGCCGCGCCTCCCCGACCCCCCCCCCACGCCCCACACACACACGGGCTTGCGACGGGAAGGGGTGTACGACAGGGAAGCTTGCGTGGTGATGTGCTGCCTTGTGCAAACCATAGCCCCATCATGGAGCACCCGACTGCATACCCGGACCCAGCAAGGCCTGACGCGTGCGAGCCGCCTCGCTCTGGCTCAGCTGGGCAGGCAGGCCTGCCGGAGGGTGCAACCCTAGCTATTACGATTAGGTTAGGACGCGGGACCAGGCTAGTTTTACCGCACCAAGCAGGGGCGCGCCTCCGAAACGCGCCCTGGGTGCTGCAAGGACTTGAGGAGGTTGAACAGCGGACTGCGAGGCGCAGACCGCCCGGGATGGGCCTTCGCCCACTCCCTTGAGGGGGCACAGCGGTCACCGATCCTCGGGGATCGGGCACGCGCCCTAGGTTGAGAGCGAGGGGACAGAGGCCCCTTACGCCCCTTTCCCCCGTATCCGGGGGAAAGTGCTTCGGCGGTCTCCCGTATGGGGCGGGTTAGCGCCCCCGGCCAGTGTCGGCCCGGCAGATATGTAACGATACACACACACACACACACACACACACACACACACACACACACACACACACACACACACACACACACACACACACACACACACACACACACACCCCGATGGATGCGGATGTGGAGGGGGGCATCCCTTGGCTCGCGAACCCGCCCTCCCCCCTCCCCCCCGAACGGATACGTCCACCAGCGTCCCGCCCTCCCTCCTTCCCCCTCCCCCCCGAGCCGCACCCTCACCCCCGCACCTCCTCCTCACATCCCCCCGCACCCGCGGCTGGCGTCCGGCGGGGTCAGTTTCGTGCGCTCTCAGTCGGGTGAGGTCACTGCCTACAAGCTGGACGTCGTCGCCTGTCGCTGGCGACCCGGGTACAGTCCGATTCCCCACCGGGCCTCTGCTCTGGCAGCCGCGCAGTAGGAATGGCTGTCTACCAACGCCCCATGTCACCCCCCTCCCACCCTCGCATCCCCCCACACCTCCCTTCCATCCCCCCCCTCACACCCGCCCTCCCGCCACCCCTCCCGCCACCCCTCCCGCCACCCCTCCCGCCACCCCTCCCGCCACCCCTCCCGCCACCCCTCCCGCCACCCCTCCCGCCGCCCCCTCCCGCAGGCGAGCACGGCGACCTGATGGAGTCGTACTTCCTGTCCGAGACCGCCAAGTACCTGTACCTCTTGTTCTCTGACGCCCCGGGACTCATCGACTACTACGTGCTGACCACTGAGGGACACGTCATGGCGCCACTGCCCGACCCCCACCGGCTGGATGTGGCCCGGCTGTCGGTGCAGTGGGGGCGGCAGGAGGAGGGGGAGGAGGGGGAGGAGGACGGGGAGGTGGTGGTGCGGGGGGCGGCAGCGGCGGCGGCGGCGGCGGAGGGGCCCGGCAGCGGTGAGGAGGACCGGGGGGGGCGGGGCAAGGGCGGCGGGACGGCGGCGGCGGCGGTGCGGGCGGCGGTGGATGCGCTGGTGGCGGCGATGGGGGCGGCAGCGGCGGCGGTGACGGGCCACCAGGGCGCGGGCGCGGGGGCGGGAGGCCACCCCCACCCCCACCAGCACCCCCCTGCGCAGCAGGCTCAGCCACAGCAGCCGCCTGTGGGGCAGCAGCAGCCGCACCAGCAACAGCAACGCGAAATGGGGGACGCGGCGGAAGCAGGCGCCACTGCGGCGGCGGTGGCTGCAGCCACTGCGGCTGGCGCCGCCGATGTGGGGGCAGCAGCCCCTCCTCCTCCTCCTCCTCCTTCTCCTCCTCCCACCGCGGAGCAGGGTATCGACGCGGCGTCGTCGCCGCCCGACGACTGGCCGCTGCTCGAACAGCTCCCGCCTCCGCCGCCGCCGCAACCAGCCCATGATGTGGCCGCCGCTGCCGTTGCCGCCGATGTCGGCCTCGTCCAGTTTACAGCCGCAGCCCCAGTCGCGGCCGCTACCTTTGACGCTGCTGCTGCTACAGCTCAGGACGCTGGTACTGCTGCTACAGCCCCCGACGTGGCTGCCGACGGCCCCCTGGACCCCCCCGCGCCACAACATCATGGTGCCGCACATGGTGCCGTACCTGCGTGGGCGGTCACCACCCTGGATGATGACGAGGACGGCGATCTGGACGCTCCAGGGGAGGGCGGTGCGGCGGCCGAGACGGCGGCGGCGGAGACCGCCCCGGAGCCGCCAGCGGCCGAGACGGCGGAGGCCGCCATCGCAGCTGCGGGGCGTGCTGCGCCGGGGGGTGGTGCCGGAGGCGATATCGGGTCAGCGGCGCGCGAGGTGGAGTCGCACACCACCAGTAGCAGCAGCAGCAGCAGTAGCAGCAGTAGCCATCCGGAGATTGTGAGCTCCGAAACCGCCCCACGAGGAGATTTCTCCACGCCCCCCCACCCTGGAGTGGACGCCGCGTCCCCAGCCGCCCCGACCCCCCCCTCCGCCACCTCTCCCTCCCCCTCCGCCAGCTCCGCCCGGCCCCCGGTGAGCTGGAGGTGCCGCAGCCCATCCCCCCCAACTGCCGCAAGGTCTGCACCCCGCCCTCGGCCCAACAGCAGGTGAGCACGCGCGAGTTACCTGACCCCCTCAAACCCCCCCCCCCAAAAAACAAAAAAAACAAACACAAACACCCCTACCGATTCTCTCGCTAGGCGCACCCGCACCAATTCGCCGTTGCCAAGCACCTCCGCGCGACCCGCCTCCCACTCCCGTCACACACCGGAAAGGGGAGGCAGGGTGCTGGATGAACCCACCCACCTACCCGCCCGCGTCCGATATCCACGCGGCTCCCCACCTAAACCCCCCACCTAACCCCCCGCCCACCTCCAGCCCCGCCCACCTACCCCATCTACCGCCACCTCCCGATATGTGCCGCCGCGCTGGGCGTTGCATTCAAGTCGAACCCACCCCTTCATAACCCGCCTACCAATTGCCTAACCCACCCGCCAACCTCCCACCCTGTTAGGCCGCCGTGGAGTCCCGGCTCCGCGCCGCCTTCCCGCTGCTCGCGCTGCGGCGGGAGGACGCGGAGCTGATCCGCCACCGCCGCTGCGTGTCGTGTGTGGTGGTGACCCGGCGGTTGGCGGAGGAGCCCGCGGCGGACGAGGAGGTGCGGGCGAGGATCATGAGGCTGCCGCAGCAGAGCATTGACGAGGTGCAGCCGCTGGGGCAGGGAGGTGAGGGGGGCGGGGAGGGGGGAGGGGAGGGGGGAGGGGAGGGGGGCGGGGAGGGGGGCGGGGAGGGGGGCGGGGAGGGGAGGGGAGGGGGCGGCGAGGGGCAGGGGAGGGGAGGGGGGCGGGGAGGGGAGAGGGGAGAGGGGAGAGGGGAGGGGTGAGAGGGGAGAGGGGAAATGGGTTTTCGAGGGTGAAGGACGAGGGGGAAGGGGCTCTGCGGCCGTTCGGTTGGGCTCCGGGAGCAGGGGGCGGGGGGTTGCGGGTCAGGGGACTGGAGGGGGGCCTGCAGTCATGTCTGGCATGAGGAGGGCGGCAGTCCGGGTGGGGGTTTGCGTAGGGGCCGCAGAGCAGGCGCTCAAGCCCGAACCCTTGGACCTTGGGTCCTTTGAAGCCTGGATCCGAAGAAACGCTGGATCCTTAATAGAACCCGTGGATCCTTACAGACCCTTGGATCCGTCTAGGGTTTACCCGATGCTGACGGCTTCGGACGTCGTGGCCCGCGGGTTGTTGGCGCTGTGGGGTCGCAGAAGGCTCACCGCCCAACGTCCTGGCCCAAGTGGTGTGCTCCCTCAAGGTGTCAGCCAGGGACGGCGCAGCCGCCTGCAACAATGTACGGGGCGTCACCTCCCACGACGCACAGTACGGCGTGCCGTACAACGCCATCATTCTGCAGCTGTCAGCGGTGGCGGAGGAGGCAACGGCGGGGGCGGGGGCGGCTTCAGCGGGGGCCCCCCGGGAGGGCGCCGACGGGGACCCTGCGGCAGCGCAGGAGGCCGTCGTGGACACGTACGTCAGCCTTGTCGTACGAGGCGGCGCCGGCGGCGAGGTGGCGCAGGTGTTCGAGGGCATGCTGGCGCATTTCGGCCCCTCCCTGCCGGAAGCGACGGCGCCGTGCCTGCACCACCTCCTGGCGGCGCCGGCGGCGGCGCTGGCGGCGGGCTGCGACGGCCACCTGACGTCGCCGCCGGACACGCTGTACGACATGCGGCCAGGCGGGAACGTCTGCCCCGCCAGGTTGCAGGCGGCGCTTATGTGGCGCGCGGCGGCGCACGGGACCGGCAGCGACGAGCCGTTGGAGTGCCCGGGCGCCGGGGCTGTCGTACCGGTCAACGGCGGGCGGGCGGGGGCCTTATCGACCGGTGGTGCGGACACCGAAGCGGCGGCGGCGGCGGCGGCGGCTGTGGCGGAGGATGGGCAGCTCCAACGAGAGCTCCTGCAGCGGCGACTGCAGATCCAGCGCGGCCGTCGGGAACGACGTCATCAACTCGGACGACGTCCTTCCAGCGGCGCCGCTGGCAGCAGGCGGCCGTTGCCGCCTCCGCCACCGCCGCCACCGCCGCCGCCGCCATCCCCGCCGCCGCCGCCGCCGCCGCCATCCCCGCCGCCGCCGCCGCCGCCGCCATCCCCGCCGCCGTCCCCGCCGCCGCCATCCCCGCCGCCGCCGCCGCTTCAGGATCCAGCTGCGGCCCCGGGGCACTGCCAGCTAGATGTACGGCCACCTGCGGGCACCTGTTCGTACTCGGAGGGTACATCCGCCAATGCAAGCTTTGACCCGGCGGAGGCGGATGCCTTCAGCGCCACTTCTACTTTTGCTGCTACTGCCTCAGCGGCCACGACTGCTACTGCGGCGGCGGCGATCTCTGTTGCGGCAGAGCAGACCGGCGGCGAATCTGAAGCGGCCTCGTGCCAAGCTGAGGTCGACACAGGGGCAACAGCCCACCACTGCGCAGTGGCAGTAGCACCAGAAGCGGCAGTAGCAGCGGCAATAGCAGCGACAGAGGCAGCAGCAGCAGAAGCCGTAGCCTTCGCGGCGCCGACGCCGGTAGCGCCGGAAGCGCAGCCGGCAGAGACTTTGGTTGCGGCAGACGTGGCGGCGGGGGCGGCGGAGGCGGCGGAAGGCGAGGGTGAGGGCTGCGGGCGTGGGGTCGTGACCCGGCAGGGCGACGTGTGTCATGGTGGGGAGCCGTCTGTCCCTGAGGAGGAGGCGGAGGAGCGGTCAGAAGAGGCCGCGGTGTTGTCAGGCGGGCGGCAGCCGCCTGGGGACTGTGAGGCGGAGGGGACGAGGGCGGCGGGCGATGGCGCCGCCTCCACCGCAGGCGCTGAAGCCACCGCTGCTGCTGCGGTTGCTGCTGCGGCTGCCGCTGCAACCGCCGTAACGGTCAACTGGACGAGCTGGATGTCCGAGTCGCACTCTCAGGGGCCATGCGCCGGAGGACCGCCGCTGACGGCGCCACTGGTGGGTGGGTGGGTGGGTGGCTGACTGGGTGGCGGAGGGGGGAGAGAGGTGTGGGGATGGGGGCGGGGGGCGGTCGGGCGCTGACTACGCCCCCTGGTCGGTCAAACCACCTCTGTCTGCATGTTGAGCGAGCACCGAGCAGCGGGGATCCACCCAAGAACTCGCGCCCGAACCACCCGCTACCCGCCACCCACCCACCCACCACCCGTGCTTGTATGGGTGTATCCGGTACGTCGGTGGGCTCCGTGTGAGGGCCGCCAGCTACCCTGCACCCCTGCAGCCGTGCACCCCTGCAGCCGTGTGACCTCGTCCCGCTGGAGGTGACGACGTGTGTGTGTGTGTGTGTGTGTGTGTTGCTGATGGTGTGTGGAGGTGTGAACCCCCTCCCCCCGCCCCGCCACGCCCCGCCCCGCTTGGCCGACCCCGGCCCCGCCCTTGGAACCCACCTCCGCCCCCCCCATCAATCAATCAGGCTGTAGCAGTGCCTCTGGACGGCTGTAGCCGCCCCACCAACCCGGCAGACCTGGCAGGGGCAGTAGCAGTGGCGGCGCGGGGCGGCTGCAGCTTCATGACCAAGGTGCAGAACCTACAAGATGCAGGTGGGGGGTGGGAGGTGGGGGGTGGGAGGTGGGGGTGGGGGTGGGGGATGGGTGGTGGGTGGTGGGGGGTGGGGGATGGGTGGTGGGGAGTGGGAGGTGGGGGGTGGGAGGTGGGAGGTGGGGGGTGGGAGGTGGGAGGTGGGGGTAAAACAAGTGGTAAAACCGGGGCGGGGGGGGGAGATAAAATTGATAAGAGAAAAAGAAACCGGGCGGGCCGCATGAGCCCGCGGCCCCGCGCGACGCCGATCAGCTGTGGCCTATGGGCTGGTAGACACAAGATATCTTGGCCTCGGCACCGAAACCATGACTTGGAACCTAAACACTTCATGGCACATGTGGCTTCTGTGGTTTCCCGCGGAGCAGGCGCCGCGGCGGCCGTGGTGGTGAACCTGAACCACCCCACGGAGCTCATCGGCATGGCCCCGGACGACTCGGAGTTCGACCCGGAGATCCCTGCCGTACTCATCGGCGGCCGCGACGGGCGACGCCTGCTGCGCGCCATCGCCGCCGCCGCCGCCGCCGCCGGGCCGCCGCTGGCGGCGTCGCTCTCCCAACTGGACGCGGCGGCGGCCGCCCACTCGGCGGCGGCCAGGATCGCGACGTTGGGGGGCGGCGGCAGCGCTGCCGCTGCCGGAGGCGGCGGCGGAGGCGGCGGGGGCGGGGGCGGCACCTGCGCTGCGCGGCCCGGCACCACCGGAGCGACCGGCAGCGGGGCCGGCGGCGGCGGCGGCGGCGGCGGGGGCTCTATCTCGACGCGTCTAGATCTGTTGGTCCCGGGGGGTTCCCACGCGTTCCTGGCGGCCAATGTGCTGTCGCGGGGCCGCACGCTGCAGCAGCTGTTCGAGGCGGTGTTGGAGGACGGCCGGGCGGTGGTGCTGCTGCAGCAGATCGCGCAGAAGAACGCAAGGCAGGTGCTGGCGCAGATGGAGCAGTGGCGGCAGGTGCTGGCGCTGCAGTCCGCCCATCAGGACCGCCTGAAGCGGGCCCCGTGATCGAGGGGGTGCGATCGCGCGTGGGGGGGGTGTGGGGGGGATGTGGGGGGGCGCATTGGGAGTGCCAGCCAACGTTCATACGTGTGGGGGGGGTCAGTGGGGCGGAGGGGGTGGTGGGGTGGGTGGGTGGGTGCGGCACCAGCGGCACGGCGGGTACGGCAGGACTGCTGGAGGGAGGGGCCGGCGGGCGCTTTGGACTGTGGGTGGAGGAGGGAGAGGGCGTGACGGGTGACGGGCGGGGGGGGGGGCGGGCTCGCTGTCTTGATTGACATCAGGGCTGGTGACTAGGAAGGGAGGTGCGCGGTGCGGCGTCGATGAATGGGCGGTGGGCGGAGGAAAGGGGGGGGGTACAGGACATTGGCAGACATCAAGTTTCTTTCAAACTGCGCAGACTGCCCCTCCCCCCCTCCCGAGCAACGTTCTGATGGGAGAACGGTACAGTACCGCAGATCGCCGTGGGTGGGTGTCTGGGGACCGGTGAGGGTTAAGATCCATTGTTGGACGAGACAGCACAACGGACGCTGTACAGCATGACTCACCGACCTCGTCACTGCACGTGATGCATCGCATCCGAATGTGCTACAGGACCGGAGCACTGCCCACCCACCCACCCACCCACCCACCCACCCACCCACCCGGGGGGAGGGGGGCCGCCACCCCCCGTCCTCTCCGAGGGCGTGCTCGGAAAGGAAGCCACTGAGCCCTGGCCGAGGGCGTTACGGAAAGTGTACGAATAACATCGCATGTCGTACGGTACGATGGCCCCAGCAGGTACTACATGCATATGCAAAACGGTTGCCTGTGGGCCAACCGTTGTACGAACTGACCGCCCCAAGCACATGTGGATCTCACCCCATCTCTCCATCCCTCCCTCCAGTCCTGGGGGGCCTCCATCGGTCACCCCCTTGGTGCCGGCAGCAAGTCGTGAGCGCACCGTTTGTGGGCGGGCGTCATCTGAGCGGGCGGGGTGTCTGCAGGGGGTGGGGTGTTGCAGGGCCCCTCGCGCGGTCTGGGTTGGACGGGTGCTTGTGGGGTGTCTGGGTGGGGGCCTGGGGGGGCCTGGGGGGGAGGGCTGGCGCGGCGCTGCTTCAGATGCGGAGTGTGCGGAGGGCGGTTGCGGAGGGAGGGTGCGGAGGAGGGTGGGGAGGAGGGTGCGGAGGAGGGTGCGGAGGAGGGTGCGGAGGAGGGTGGGGAGGAGGGTGCGGAGGAGGGTGCGGAGGAGGGTGGGGAGGAGGGTGCGGAGGAGGGTGCGGAGGAGGGTGCGGAGGAGGGTGGGGAGGAGGGTGCGGAGGAGGGTGGGGAGGAGGGTGCGGAGGAGGGTGCGGAGGAGGGTGGGGAGGGGGACCCGCAGGTCGCCGCCACCCGGTAGGTAGGGGGGAGAGGAGGGAGGGGGGGTGTCCCCAGCGGGGCGGTTTCGTTGTCCTGAGTTCCTTTCTAGGCATCATGGGCTGGCCGGGGGCCGGTGTTCGGAGTGGAGGAGGAGGAGGAGGAGGAGGAGGACGCGAATGTATGATAAGAGATGCGGAGGGCGGGCGGCGGCAAGGGGCAGGATTGAGCAGATGGCAGCGCAGGAGGAGGGATGGGCGGTGGCGGAGACAAAGGGCGGGGATGGGCGGTGGCGGAGGGTGACAATGGAGGAGGTGACAAATGAGGAGGTGGCATGGAAGGAGGAGACAGAGGAGGAGGAGACAGAGGAGGAGGAGGAGGCATCTTGGTCGGAGACGCAGCGGGGGATCGGTGTGCCGTGTGAAGGTGAGGCGGACTGGACCTAGGCTGGCTGGTTGGTGCTCAGCGGTCTCGGGCTGACTGTGTGGCCGGACTCAATTTTTAATACAGGGCTCGAGCCGCCAAATCACCGACAGTGCGGGCTGCCGCCTAGACATGGGAGCGCAGGGCCGCCCGGGAGGGCCGGTGCGCCATTCCAAGTCGGCGGTTGGTCGTGTCGCTGCCAACCGTCCGACCAGAATTCCGGGAACGATGTCGAGGGAGAGCAGCTCAAACGCCTCATACACAGACGTTTTTGGTGATGCTATGATGTAGCCAAAGCCTTTGAATATCGGAGGACTTGCACTTTGCTTTCGTGAGGCATGCCCGTTCAGTAAAATCAAGCCATGACGGTCACGCAACCCCGCTGGTTCACACCTCTCAGACTTTTAGGCATATTCTGTTTGACAAATCTGGTTGTTTACCTTGACCGAGGTGCGTCGCCCCTGGCCAAGGCCACCGCGTAACGTTGCAGACTGGTCCAGCACTCATGGGCAACGGCAACGCCACTCCCGACAGGGCTGATCGCGAGCAATGGAGTCAACGGGTCTCCTCGCACCACAGAAACCCCAAATGGCTCCGGGATCCAGGTCCGCGCGCCAACGTCCCTAACCGTTTGTTTCACGCCTTCCCCGCGGGTCGCAAGTGTTCTCATGGTTCGTCGCACCCACATCTCGGTTCCTCTTTTTGAAATATTAAATATGCTTACAACCCAATCCTCAACCTTACACCGCAACCTTGCAGTCCCGTCCGTCAGTCGCTAGGGAGCGCCCGAAACCCCCCTACGTTCGCATCCCTCTCCTCTCCTCTCATATCCTGCCCCTCCCCCTCAAGTCAGTCAGAGCAGAAAAAGTCCCTTTCCCCAACTCCCAATGTGAATATGCCTATCATCTTCTCCACCACCCCACCCCCCTCCCCACTCCCCTCCCCACTCCCCTCCCCTCCTGGCGGCAGGGCGAGTTCGACCTGAGCTATTTCGCCGATGGTCTGCTGCCCGCGCTCTTCATGGTGGGGCTGCTGGTCAGCTCCCCCGTGTTCGCGGAGGCGGTCAAGCACTGCAGCGCCTTCCGCATGCTGGGCTGGGGCATGGCGGTGTGGTCGGTGGCGGTGGTGGCGTGCGGTGCGGCGCCCAACTTCGGATTCCTGCTGGCGGCCCGGGCCTTCGTGGGCGTCGGGGAGGCGTCCTTCGTGGCCCTGGCGGCGCCCTTCATCGGTAAGTCTGTCTGTCAGTCTGTCAGTCAGATTGTACTCCAGTCGCGGGGGGGGTTCCCTCGGTTGGTGGTTCGGGTAAGGCGTAAGGGCCGGACGGTTAGTTATCTGGGCGAGGTTCGGTTAGCAGTTGGCCGTTGTCGGTTAGTTGCGATTTGCGACGTCACTTTGTGGGTCTCGTCGACACCTCTTGTGGGGCACCTCCGCGGCGGGGCATGTTCGACGTCGCCCACGTCACCTACCTACCTACCTACCTACCTAGCCGGGCCCGTGGTGTTTTCGGGCGTGCCTACGGCCACCACACCCCTCCCCCCCTCCCCCCATTTGACCATGGCCGTGCGCCCGATCCCGCCACCGCCCCCCAAAACCTCGCCACCCTTCTCCCCCCTCCCGACGGTCCCCCCCCCGCAGATGACTTTGCCCCCGCCGCCCAGAAGGCCAGCTGGTTCGCCGCCTTCTACCTGTGCATCCCCGTGGGCTTCGCGTGCGGCTACATCTTCGGCGGCCTGGTCACCTCGGTGGCCTCGTGGCGCTGGGCCTTCGTGGCGGAGGGGCTGGTGATGGTGCCCTTCGTCGTCTTCGCGCTGGCAGCCCAGCCGCTGCAGCTGAGGGGCTCGAAACCCGCGGGTGGGTGGGTGTGTGTATATCGCATCGTCGTGCTTCGGTGCTGGAGGGGGCGCAGCGCGCGGGGCAAACGAATGGGCACGGTGCGGCAGGGCGGCGGCAGGGCGGCAGGAGTCGCGTGGCCGGGGTGGAGGTGGTGATGGTTGTGGGGGTGGTGGTGGTGGGGGGGGGGTGATGGGCGCTGGGAACTGGACGAGTGGCCGCCTGGTGAGGGTGCCTGGTGAGGGGCATGTCGTGGGGCGGCCAGGGGGGTCGGAGTGGAGGGCCCCGCAGTCCCTCCCCACAGAGGCCCGAGGCCCCTCACGAATACCGTACAACCCGTACACCATTGCCCCTCTCCTCCCAGCGCCTCCCCTCTCATCCCCCCACATGCCCCTTCCCTTCCCTTCCCTTCCCCCGCCCGCCCGCACCCCGCCCACCTCCCCCACCTCCTTTCCCCCGCAACGCACCCCCCGCCCACCACCCGCCCCAGCTTCGGCCCACCACAGCCGCCGCAGCTGGCGCGCCGTCGTACGGGAGTTCCTGACTGACGTGGCCACGGTCCTGCGGCAGCGCGTGTGGGTGGCCGTGTGCGTCGCCTACACGGCCTACGTGGCGGTGCTGGGGGTGTACGCGTACTGGGGCCCCAAGGCGGGTCGGGCGCTGTTCTTCGGAGCGGACGAGTCGGGCTCCGCCGCGGACCTGGCGTTCGGCGGAGTGACGGTGCTGACGGGGGTGCTGGGCTCCGTGGCGGGAGGCTTGGCGCTGGACAGAATGGGTGAGGGGTTGGGGGGAGGGGGTTGGGGGGTTTTGGAGGGTGGGGGGAAGGGGTTGGGGGGGAGGTCTAGGAAGCGGGTAGACATGTGGATGCTGCGAGGCACGGGTGCGGCTGGGTGGAGGGGAGGGATGGGGGATGGCGATGGAGAAGGAGAAGGGGGGTGGGGAAAGGCTGGTGGAGGGGAGGCACCAGTCGGAGGAGCCACCGACAGGGGCAATGGGGCACGGTTTAGTTGTCAGTTGTCAGTTGCCAGTCCGCCCTCGCCGCTGCTTCTGATCTGCCCGAACCCGGAGCGGGTTCCGGAAGCGGTTTCGGAGCCCCCCAGTCTTCCTTCTCGTCCTCCCGGTGCAACCTCCCCGCCCCCCGCCCCCCGGCCCCCGCCCCTCCTCCCCCCTCAGGCTCCACCCTCCGTAACGCCAACCTCATCTGCGCTGCCTCCACCCTGGTGGGCTTCCTGTTCGTGGTTGTGGCCTTCACGGCCTCCACCTCCTTCGCGGCCTTCATGGGGCTGTTCGGGGTGGGTCAGCTGGTCATGTTCCTGCTGCAGGTGAGGGCCGGCGGAGGGGAGGGGAGGGGCAGGCGGGGGAGGGGGAGGGGGAGGGGGAGGTCCCTGCGACCCATCCCTGGAGGGCGGGAGGGGGGAGGAGGGCGGGGGGGCTGCTGCTTGCTCCTCCCCCTTATCCGCCTCTCTGCAACCCGCCCTCCCCTGGGCTTTACATTCTCTCCCTCCCCTGCGTGCGATAAGCAGCCGTCTGTGCAGCAGCACCAACGCGCCAACTCGCCCTCCCCCCGTCCTGACAGTCAAGACAGCGAAGCCGCAACGCGCCTTATCCCCCCCTCCCCTAGCCTGGTTTTTTTGGTTTATTTCTTTTTTTCCATTTATCCCCCCCTCCCCTAGCCTGTGTTTTTGGGTTTATTTCTTTTTTTCCATTTATCCCCCCTCCCCTCCTCGCCCCCGCCTCCTCCCCCCGCCCCCCTCCCCCCTCCCCCTCCAGGCCCCGGTGGCGGCCGTGGGTATGTGGTGTGTCCCGCCGGAGCTGCGCCCCCTGGGTGCTTCCCTCATGACCGTCTCCATCCACTTGTTCGGGGACGTGCCCGCGCCCCCCCTGGTGGGGCTGCTGCAGACCCGCCTGGCCGAGGGCAAGCAGGGCGCAGAGGCGGCGGCGCAGTGGCGCGTGTCGCTCAGCCTCTGCTCGCTGCTGCTGCTGCTCGGCGGGGCCATGTTTCTGGTGGGGGCGTGGAGGTCGGGGCCGGGGGCGGATTACCGGGAGCGGCCGGCAGGTTGCGAGGGGGAACTGGGAGAGGGGACGGGCGGGGAGGAGGGGGAGGGGGAGGGGGGTGCGGATGTGGAGGGGGCTGGTAAGCCCGGGCGGGGCACGCGGGGGCCAGGCGGCGGGGGAGGGGGTATTGTCGTACAGGATGTGGATGTGGACGGGGGGCCGGACTTGCGGCCGCTGCTGATGGATGAGGCGGCAGGGAGGGGAAGCAGGTGCGTGAGCAGCAGCAGCGGCGGCGGCGGCGGCGGCGGCGGGAGCGGGGAGGGGCCCGGGGAGGTGCGGGGGTAGGGGAAGTGAGGTGCGCAGCTGCAGATTTTCGGTTGGGGGTTGGGAGTTAGTGACGATTGATGGTTGATGGTTTGGGGTTTGGGGTGAGGGTTGTGGGTATGCGGACTCCTCCGGGAGGGGAGCCGGGCCGGGGTGGATACCGGGGACGGGGCGGCGTCCAAGTCCTCCATAGGGGGGGAGAGGGGCGCTGGTGGGGAGCTGGTGGGGCGCTAGCGTGCACGGGGGTGGGTGGGGGGTGGGGGAGGACACGGGCGGCGATGGTGGGTGGGAGGCTGCGCATCCTGGGGGTTTCCGGTGTCGTACGGCACCTGGGGAGGGACGGCCACGACCGGCGAGGCGGCAGGTCCACAGGTGAATGGTGATCGGGGGGTGGGGGATCGGGGGGTGGGGTGGGGGGGCAGGGGGGTCGGCGCGGGTGTACCGACCTGGCGGCATGCGGTACGGAACGAGGTCGGCCCAAAACCCTTGAGGAGGTTTTGAGGACCTACCGTGTGTGTATGTGTGTGTTTGGGGAGGGGGAGGGGTAATGGGGATGGGGTGGGGGTGGGTGGGAGGGTTAAAGCATGCGTTTCTGAGGTGAAGGCTGTGATGAGGGTCTGCAGTGTCGGAGAGCCAGAGCACCTTCCCAGGAGCAACGTTGAGCAGACATTCCGTGGGAATACGGAGGCGGGGATACGGATGGGAACTACACTGCACGGAAGGGCCCGAGGCCCCCGGCGCCCCAGGGGGAGGTCGGCCTAATTTGGAAAGACTGAAGAAAACGAAACCTGGGGCCGCTAGACGTCGCATGCGGTTGACGTAGCGGGTAGCGCGCTTCGCTTCAGGCGTTCCAAAATGGCAAGTCATGATATATTTGAGGGATCTGTCCTGCGGGTGCGCAACCTGAAGTTTGAGGGAATGAGTCAAGGCAATCAATCGTCTATCCAAGACGGCACCGGCAAATCTTCTTCCCGGGCGGCGGAATCGCTCAATGCGTATTTGAAAAGCCTTTTGAACACTGGCCAGAAAAGGTGCGGGGTACCCAACGGGAGAACGGACCTGGCATCTGGGACGAGGTACGAACCCTTACGGACTGTCGCACATTCTGAAGTGTGAACGGTCTGGAGGTTCGGCCTCAAAACCTTAGACCCACAGCGAACGTCAGAATTTCAAGGCATAACGCGAGGAGCGCATTGTCATGCTGGAATCAGCGCTTGGGCGTCTGAGATTGGGTTTTCTTGTGTGCATGGCCTGAAGGTGCCAGTCAACCAGTGTACTCCAGGCATCGAAGTCGGTACATGCATGTAAGCAACCCATTTGAGTTTTAATGAGATTGGGAATTGTGCCGCGATAGCGGCACATAGGCTAACTTACGTAAACATGTTTTCCCTAGCTCTGACCAAAATACTCAAAACGCGGCCCGGCTTGCTACATTTGATTTCCTTACTAATAGAGGAAAATGCACTTCCGCAACGATATGTGCTGCAATTCGCTTCATACAAGGCCCGAATCCGTAAACACGTACACATCTATACTAAGCCAGACACGCCCAATTGTTCAACACATTTTTATATCGTTATGAACAGAAAGACTGCGCTGATTATATTTGCAACAAGAAGCTGGTCTCGGCTGTGTAACACAGTGACTCCACGTTCGTCGTTTTTAGACAAGAACTGCGTAATTGGCATAACCGGTTATCAGTGACATTATGTTGAGCTACGTCTAGACGGCCTTCGGTCAAGCTCTGGCGCTTGCGAAGCTCTGCAGCGTGTTCTCGGACGGGCCGGACAGTCGACGTCATTGTGAAGGTAAGTCCAACAACCCCGCAATGATGTGCGCACAGAACCACGTAGGATTTTTTTCTGATTGGTTAGCACCTGTACGGGGTGTGTGTCTGCTGTTCACCTGCGCGTTTCATAACGAAATGCCCGGCGCTCACAGCTGCTAGGCAACACCGACCTGCAGGTCTGTCTCGGAAGCCTGCGATATGCAGATGAAGTACATTTAAGAATTCAGTTCTGAGTGGTAGGCTCGCGTTCTGTTGCAGGTCGCACCCACATGGAGCGTGGCCCGGCCGGAGCGCAGCAGGCGGTGTCAGCGGCTGCCGCCTGGCAGCAAGTCATAAATGGAGGCCTGTCAGCCTCAGGAGGCGCGCACGGTGGCAGGGTCACCCTCGTAGCCCAGGAGCTGGGGCCACTCGCGCCTCGCATGGCCATCCACCATGCCTCGACTGGTCAGCGGCACCAGTTTGGGTCAGCAGGTCGTGCTGCTCTCCACATGGCCCGTCAGATGCGCCCCGAACAGCTGCAGCTTCCAGTAGCTCTGGAAGCTCAGGTCCTGCAGCTCTACCAGCTGGGAGTGACGGAACCCGCTGCCCTCGCTGCGTACGGCGCCGTCGTCCCGTTGCAACAGCAGCAGGCGCAATCGCAAGCGCCTGCCCCGCAGCAACCGCAACAACAAAATTACATCACTGTGCAGCAACTGCATCAGCAATTGCAACTGCAGCCTCAGCAGCTGCCCGCTCGCCGCCGACGCGCTCAGGTCACCGCCGCCGTCCCTGTCCCCCTGGGCCAGCCGGGGGGCCTTGCCCTCGCCGAGCACCCCTTGCTGCTGCAGAACGTCCACCTCCTAGGGGCGGGTGGGATGCCCCACATGGGTGACCCGGGGTTGGCCGGGCTGATGCAGGCGGGGGTGGGTCCGGCGGCGGCGGTGATGGCAGCGGCCGGGTATGGGCTGCAGCAGCAGTCGGCAGCGCAGCAGTCCGCCGCGCACCCGACAGCGGCCGTCGCCGCCCTGAGCACTGCGGAGCAGCAACAGCAGCAGCAGCAGCAGCAGCAGCAGATACTGCTGCAGAGGCAGAGGCAGCAGCTGCTGCAGCAGCAACACCAACAACTCCTGCAGCAGCAGCAGCAGCAGCAACAGCAGCAACAACAACAACAGCAGCAGCAGCAGCAACAACAACAGCAACAGCAGCAGCAGCGCCTGCAGTTGCAACAGCAGCTGAGACAACAACTGCAGCACCAGTTGCAACAACAACAACTGCAACAACAACAACAACAGCAGCTGGAACTGCAACAGCAGCAACTTCAACTGCAACAACAGCAGCAGCAATATCAACTGCAACAGCAGCAGCAGCAGCAGCAACAACAACAACTGAACCAGAGCCAACTGGCACAACTGCAGCTGCTCGCCATAAACCCGTCTCAGACAGCCGCTGCCCTGCAGCAGCAGCAGCAGCAGCAGCAGCCCCACCAACAAGTCTTGCAGCCGCCACCGCCGCAACAGCAGCAGCCCCATCAGCAGCCCCAGTTCCAGCTGCGTCACCGCGCTCGGGCGGTACGGCCGCTCGCCGCCGCACTGGCGCTGTCGCCCACGGTTGCTGCTGCGGCGGCGGCCAACGGCAACGGCCACGGCAACGGCGGTACCACTACCTGCGACACCCATTACTCGATCCATTCCTCCAGCTCGTCTACCCGGGGGTTGCCCCTCAGCGGCAGCAGCTTCGGGGGTCCCCCCAGCGGCTGCTCCGCCGCGTACCCCAGCAGCGGCGCCGCGGTCGCCCTCGCGGCCGCCGCCGCTGGCGGCTGCGGCGGCGACAGCTCCGCCACCGACCTCGGCGAAGACCTGTACGACCTGTACGACGGCGCCAGCTCCGACGGCGGCTGCAGCGCCGCCGACTCTGAAACCGAGTTCGTCAGCCCCAACCGCCCCATCTGTACGACGGCGTCCTCCTGGGCCTCCCTCACCGCTGCCGTACTGGCGCGCGTGATGGCGGTCCTGTCGGCGGGCGGCGCGCTGCCCGCGGTGGCGCCGTGCCTCCGCGCGGTGTGCCGCCACTGGCGCAGCGTCGTGGACGTGCACCTGGACAGCCTGTCCCCCAGCGTCATGAAGGTCCGCGTCATCACGACGCGCTTCGCCGCCATGCGCGCCCTGCACCTCGACCACTGCGCCAACATCCGCAACCGCGACCTGCTCGTGCTGTCCCGCGCCCCCGCGGCCCAGCACCTGCACACTCTCACGCTGGGCGATGACCGCGCCCGCCCCTGGGTCTCCAACCGCGGTCTGGCGTCGGTGTGCCGCATCACCTCCCTCACCCGCCTCACCCTCCGCGACTGCATGTCGCTGACCAACCGCGGCCTGGCGCCCCTCAGCGGCCTCACGGGCCTTACGTGCCTGTCCCTGCGCGGCTGCCGCAAGCTGACCAATCAGGGCGTGGAGGCGCTCCGGGGGCTGTCCAACCTGCAGCACCTGTCGCTGTACGGCGTGATGCGGCTGTCGTGCAAGGGCCTGGTGCCGCTGGCGGCGCTGCCGGTGCTGCGGACGTTGGAGCTCGGGCACACGCGGGTGCGGGACGAGGGGCTGGGGCACGCGGCCCGGCTGGCGGGCTTGCGCGCGCTGGTGCTGGTGCGGGAGGAGGTGACGGATGCGGGGGTGCGGCAGCTGAGTGCGCTGGGGGAGCTGACGCGGCTGGTGCTGCGGGACAGTGTGGAGGTGAACGGGGAGACGTTGGCGGTGCTGCTGCCGGCGCTGCGCCACCTGCAGGTGAGTGAGGGGCGGTGGGGGAGGGAGAGGGGAGGGGAGGGGGGAGGGAAAGGGCAGGGGAGGAAGAGGTGTTGGGGAAGGCGGAAAGGGGGAGGCAGGAAGGGGGAGGGAAAGGGGAGGGGAGGAAGAGGGAGAGGGGAGGGGAGGAAGAGGGCGTGGGGAAGGCGGGAGGGGGAGGCAGGAAGGGGGAGGGCAGGAAGGCTGAAGGGCAGGGAGGGCAGGAAGGCTGGAGGGCAGGGAGGGAGGGAGCGAAAGAGGGAGCGAAGGAGGGAGGCACGGGTGGGGATGGAGTAGGTGCGAGGCAAGGCGCCAGGCAGGGGAGTTTGTCTGTTGTGGGCTGTGCCGCCGCCTCCACTGTACGCGACCTCCCCTCGCGGATCATTGCTCCGACGGCGCCAGTCAGCGCATCATTCAGGAGTCTGCCCCACCCGCCCCACCCGCCTGTGCCAATGAAGACAGCGAGATCGCGAAAAATCACCGATTGTGTAGCAGTTGTCCAGTTGGCCGACGCCGCCGTTGAAGTAGGACGTAGTAAATTATGTGTATCTAGGGTAACGTAGAGCCGTGTATGGTTGTAATATGAGAACGGCTGTAGCGTGGGCTGAAGGCGCAGTAGCGAATGGCGGGCGACTTTGTCCACCAATGTCCCTCCTAACCATCCCTCCCTTTCCCCACCCCGGTTCGTTCTTCGGGGTCCCCACCCCAACCCCCGCGCCTTTCCCCATACAGGTGCTCGACATTCAGCGCAACTGGTCCTTCAACAACCTTCAGCTGGCCCGCTGCCTGCCCATGCTCATCGCGGCCCCCGCCCTCACCTCCCTGGACCTCCGCTCCACCTGGATCTGCGACGAGGGCGTCGCCGCGTTGGGCCGCATCCCCACCCTGCGCCGCCTGGCCCTCAGCCCCCAGCAGGACTCCTGGGTCAAGTACCTCGCCGTGCTGCCGCAGCTGAAGCAACTGACGGCGCTCGTGCTCCGGAACCTGCCGTCGTTGCCGTATCAACTGATCGAGGCGCTGGCGGCGCTGCCCGACCTGAGGGAGCTGGATCTGTCGGAGCCGTCGCCGGCGGCGGAGGGCCCCGCGGCGGGCGGGGCGGCGGCGGCGGCGTGGGCGGCGGCGGTGGCGCCCGCGACGCTGGCGGCGATGGCGGGCAAGGAGCCGCTGCGGGCCTACACGGTGGCGGCGCTGGGGCGGCTGCAGGCGCTGCGCAGTCTGGACCTGTCAAGGTGGGTGGAACTTGGTGATGTGTGATATTCCGGTGTGTGAGTTCCATGAAGTTCGATTTCGTACATGTATATTTAGTGTTTGATGCGTTGGTCAACTGCTTTGCTTGGTCCTTCGCCTCCCTAATCCTCCCCCCTTTTGCACACACAAGAGAGAACAGCTCCAACAACACGTTCTCCTTCCCCCCTTTTCCCCCCCCTCTCCCCCCTTCTCCCCCCTTCTCCCCCCTTCTATCCCGCCGCCCCACACTCAGGCGCAACCTGCTGCCCGACCAGGCGCTCTTCCTGGTCATGTGCATGCCCTCCCTGGAGCGCCTCATCGCCGTACAGTGCCCCTTGCCCCCCGCCGCCGTGTCCCGCCTGTGGCAGCAACGACCCGAGCTGGTGATTGTGGCGGGCAGCGGCACCGCCGCGCTGCAGTACATGAGCTCCCAGTTATCGTACAACCTGTCGTACCAACCGCAGCTGCAGCGGCAGCAGGGCCCGGGGCCGGCGCACCCGGGGGGCAGCGGGGGCGAGGGCTGTCCGCTGCCCCCCCTGGATGATGGGGACGGCTTCCTCGCGCTGTGATCGCCATCCGCTGGCTGGCGGCTGTGTGGCTGCGTGGCTGCGTGGCGGTTACCTAGGAGCCGGATGCGCCGTGTGCGGTGTGTGTGTGTTTCGGCGAAGTCTCCACTGACCTAAACCCACGTTGAAATTCTGTGTTGAGCCGGTGTTGGGAGGAGGGGGCCGGAGGAAGGAGACTGGGACGAGAGGGCATTCGCCGCTGCTGGGGTTCGTGTACGGCATGGCGCTGAGGTGGCGGCCAGACGGCGGCGGGCGGGCGGGGGGTCTGGAGGGAGGACCACCTGCAGGCGTAGGAGGCGGTGGAGGGGGAGATTATGGGGGGGGAGATGATGGGGGGGAGGGGGAGGGGGGAAGGAAATAAGCGCTGCCACCCGGGGGGGAGGGGGAGGGGGCGTGTGTTCAGCCTTCGCTATCCCGCCGTGTGGGGCGCGAGGGCGGTCGGATGATGAGGGCCTCTAGGGTGTGTTGTTGGACGGTGGGGGGGGTCGGACCGCCCATTGGATCACTCGACATTCGACATTCGATGTATGTTCGATCGACGAACCATCGAGAGCCCTTTCTTCGCCGATGGGGGTTTATAGGAAATGGGTAGACATATGGGGGGAGTCGCGGGGGGAGCTTCACAGAAGCGCACATCCCTCCAGGGGGGGGCAGATGTGCCGGTCGCGTTGCCGCTGCCACGATTCGGCAAGTCTGTGCGGGCGCTGTATGTTGTACCAGCCACACAACAACAAAAGGAAAGAAAGGTGCAAAGGTGCTTTGTCTCGCGGGCACTGACAGTATTCGCCCCCGAGGCAAACACCGGCACCGCCATATCTCTGATTCATTGTGGTCCGTCTGCCCGCCTGCCTGCCTGCCTGCCTGGCAGGCAGCCAGCGAGATGTGTTTTAGCGGCGGGGGCGTCACCTGCCGCGCCGCCTACCGATAACTCATCGCACTCAGCGTTTGAGTTGAGTTCGGTTTGTGTACGGTTCTTCAATAAAGACATGCTGTTGAGCTTGTGTGTGTATGTGTGTGTGTGTGTGTGTGTGTCTCTCACCTTCCTTTAGCGACGACGAGGGGGTCCGACAAAAGGGGGGAACTAGGTGGTCTGTGTGTTTAGGCCAGTGGCCCGACCCCCTCGGATCCTCCCCACCTCCCCGCCTCCCCACCCGGGGGGGTTTACAAAGAAACGGGGGTGGGGGGTATCGCCCCCATCAGCCCCACCTGACCTCCAGGGGGGGAGGGTAGCCCTCCCTCGTACGCTGTACGGCATCGGCAAGTGGCATCGGCCGTTCGGCCCCACCCCCCGGGGGGATTCCCGCTTCATCTCGGGGCGGGCGAGGTCGCGTCCCTTTTCCCCACCTTTTGCTAGCTGTTTTTCAAGGAGGGGCCTGATGTCGCGGGCCGAGAATTTTTGAACTTGCAAATTGCGCAATGCAGCAACAGTACTGCTGTAGGAGGGCTTTGGTGGCGTGGCGGTGTCGGTTCCCGCTGAGAAACCCGGTGGGGGGCGTCGGGGCCCCACCCGGCCCCTCCCGGCCCCCACCCCTCCCGATGGATCGGGGAGCTGACCACACCCGCAAGGGCCACGGGGGTAAGGCCCACGGGGCCACGAGGCGGGATGTGCGGTACGGCGTTTTTCAAAGGCCATTTCCCCTCACCCAACAAGTGCGTGAACCCGTTCGGGAGCTGAGACCTGGATCCAGGTCCGGATCCCGCGCCCTGGATCCGCATCCAGGTTCGGATCCGATGGGAGAGACGCGCCGGTGATAGGGTGGGGTTGGGGCTGAGGGAGTCTAGGCGAGTGGCCGAGGACTGGCGTATTTTGGGGGGCGGAGCCGGCCGGCAGGTTTGGGCGCCCCTGGGCCGTCCTTCCGCGGGGGGCTCATTGCAGGGGGCTTTGCTCTGGGACCTTTTTTCCCGTCATAGTATTTTTGGCAAACTGAGCCGTGTATGAGTGTGTGTGTGTGTGGGTTTGAATGGGCGTGACGAGGGGTTGGCTTTATTGGGTCAATCCCTCCGTGTATCAATAAGACATTGCTGATTATGGGCAGCTGTGCAATCTGCAGGGCTGGTAGTACGGAGCAGTACGTGCTGCTGCGCATGACGAGTTATGAGGATGATGAGGACGATGGTTGGCCTTTTTGCAGATGGATTTTGAAGAGCAGCTAAGCGCGTGAGGGAATCCGCCGTTGGAGAGGAGGGGTGCTGCTGGTTGCCGTGGTGCGTGGTGCGTGGTGCGTGGGTGGGTGGGTGGGTGGGTGGGTGCGGGGGGTTGGGGTTTCTTGACAAGGAAGTCTGTGAAAGGATGCTGCCTCCTTGGGGGCCAGATAAATACACACTCCCCGTTTCTGTCTTCGCCCTTTCCTCACTCTTGTTTTTTCAAAAATCAAATAATTGGATTACATGATGGGGCACTGCCTGCCCGGCGCCGCCTGTGTGTTTGGCGAGGGGGGCAACCCGCCCGACCCGGAGGTGTTCGTGTATCAGGGCATGCGAGAGGGGATATCGGATATGTGTTTTTAGTCACGGAGCAAGGCGGGGCGAGGCGGGGCGGAGGGACACCCGCCCCTGCAGCGGCCCGTGGACGGATCGGGGCCGCAGCCAGAGTGGGGCGGTATGTCTTCTATACCCCCCCAATGTCCCCCGCCCTGGTACGACTCCTGCCCTGGATCCTGTTAGAGGCCCCGGTCGATGGCTACACGGAGGTGGCGTGGGCGGAGGTTGGAGGAGGATGTGGAGGTGGTGTGGAGGTTGCGGGGCACTGCAGGTAGGTGCGATGCCCCCCTGGTGGTCACACTTTCGTCGAGCGCGTGAAAGGGCGTCCAGTGGGGCGGTCGGCTGGATGGTGGTGAGTCGGTTTGCTGTCCTGGCTTCGCTGTCGGTCCTTGACCCTTGACTAGGGTGGGCTGCGTGAGGGACTGCAGTGGGAGAGGTTTTGGTGCGGTGCGGGTGCCGCAGGGGTCGCTCAAGTGTACGATGTACGATGTACGACGATGATTCATGGGAGTTCTATGCGGGGATGCGAGTACGGGTCTGTGTGTAAGGAGGGATGAGTGATGAGCTCCGGGGCAGGCGGGGACGAGAAGACAGCACAGGCAGAGCAGGGGCGCGTGACATGCAAGGGGCACAGCTACACAGCCCGGGATAGCCAAGTCCGTGGGCCACCTGGCCTCCGCTGCCCCGACCCGTTACGGTTGGGGGCCGGGGAGGGGGACATCGCGGCGGTGGGTGTAGGGACAAGGAGGACGTGGAGGAGGTGGAGGAGGAGGAGGTGGAGGTGGAAGCTGGCGTGTGCTGCAAAGCTTCGGTCGCGAAGCACTGCACTGCACTGCATTCCACTGCCGCAGCCCCCCCTCCCCCCTCCCCCCGGCCCCTTGATGTGCCAGCCGGTGCTGTTGCGCCTTGGGGCCACCTGCTGTCTCCCTCCCCCCGCCCCCACGGTTCCTCCCATCGGGGCGGTAACGGACACCGGGTCTGTCCAGATGAGATGGCGTCGGGGGGGGGGAGGGACATGCGTGTCTGTGTATGTGTGTCTGTGTATGTGGGGACTTGGCTGGTAGGGGATGTTTGGAGGGGTTCTGGGGAAGGGATAGCGATGTGAGGATGCTGCGACGGGGTTGGGGGGTTAAGGGGGAGGACGAGGATGCGCTGGGAGTGGGGGTTTGGGGGCCGCTTGCTCCCAACTGCGTGAACAGGCCCTAGGCCGGGTGAGGTGAGGTGAGGTGACGTGAGGTGAGGTGAGGTGAGGTGAGGTGAGGTGAGGTGACATCCGTGAACTGCCCATGTAAGAACAAATAAACGGGAACATGCTTGCGGGGAAATAATTGCATTATGAATTTTATTATCCGCATGGGTGGGTGGATGGGTGGGTGGGTGGACGGACGGATGGATGGATGGATGGATGGATGGATGGATGGGTGGTTCAGAACTGCTGTGGTGGGAGTCGTGCAATGTCGCGTCACTGCCCCGGGCGGGTGGCGGCGGCCGGGGGTGGCACGCGCAGGTGGGCACATACCCATTATGTGAGTGCCACAGTACAGTACGGCATACACATACACACAAACACGTGGGTGATGTGCTTTGGTACCTCGCTGGCGGGGCCCCTCCCAACCCCCTCCCAGCCCCCGGGAGAGGGCGACATCGGTCGGCAGTTGAAGGGTGCAGCCGCCAGCGTCACCACCACCACCACCACCGGCGTGTGGGCGCGCTTCCCATACTTTTGGGGGCTCGGGCGCAAAACCTTGTGCGACCGTACGGCACGGTATGGCTTGAAGTACATCGGTCGGGGTGGGTCAAAGTGTCCTTCGGTGTGTCCCCAGTTTGTGCTGCTGGGTGGTGGTGGCTTCATGGGTGAGTCACGCTCCTGGGGAGAGGGAGGGCACGGGTGTGGATGGGGCGGCGTGGGGTACGGATGGGACATGTACAGGAGCGGATTGCGGAGCTGTGGGAGTGGTGTCCCTGACAGCTGTTCCTGGGCAACACATCCACCCCTGCACCGCACCGGCAAACCCCGGCCCCGTCGCCATCGCCAAGGTCCAGTACGATGCACCGGATTTGGGGGCGGGGATCCCACCCCAATGGGGTTCTGAGACGGGGGGTGTTGGAGGGGGTCCGCGATCTGGCTGCTGCGCTTGCAGTCGTGATGGGGCGGGCGGGCGGGCGGGTGGGGACGTGAGGGGGCCAGGTTTTGGGGCCCAGGAGGGTTTTGGGGCCCAGGAGGGTTTTGGGGCCCAAGAGGGTTTTGGGGCCCAGGAAGGTTTTGGGGCCCAGGAGGGTTTTGGGGCCCAGGAGGGTTTTGGGGCCCAAGAGACCTGATATCAGGAGGAGGAGGCGCTTGTCTCTTTGGGACTTCGGGGGGCTGCCATGTGCCTCCTCGCCTAGAACTTGATGCGAACTTGAAACCTAAACAACAACCCTTGAAAGCTTGCAGGGGATTCACGTCCCTCGGCTTGGGTGGTGGCTGGTGGGCCTGGTGGGGCGAGGCAGCGGACCCGCCCTGCCCCCCCCACCCCCGCCCCGCGGCGCGCTGCCCCCGGTCGTCGTGTTGTGCAGTCGGACGCCGCGGGGACGTTCGCTGAGCCCCGCGGCTGACCCCTCCCTGGAGCTGGAGGCGGAGTGAGTGGTGTGGTGTGCGTCGCGGCCCCATGGGTTGGCGGCTAGGTCACCCCCCTGGAGTGGAGTGGAGTGGAGTGGAGGGGGAGGTGGACTGGAGTGGAGATGTAGCCTGTGGAGCCCATATCTGTGTGTGTGTGTGTGTGTGTGTGTGTGTGTGTGTGTGTGTGTGTGTGTGTGTGTGTGTGTGTGTGTGTGTGTGTGTATCGTTACATATCTGCCGGGCCGACACTGGCCGGGGGCGCTAACCCGCCCCATACGGGAGACCGCCGAAGCACTTTCCCCCGGATACGGGGGAAAGGGGCGTAAGGGGCCTCTGTCCCCTCGCTCTCAACCTAGGGCGCGTGCCCGATCCCCGAGGATCGGTGACCGCTGTGCCCCCTCAAGGGAGTGGGCGAAGGCCCATCCCGGGCGGTCTGCGCCTCGCAGTCCGCTGTTCAACCTCCTCAAGTCCTTGCAGCACCCAGGGCGCGTTTCGGAGGCGCGCCCCTGCTTGGTGCGGTAAAACTAGCCTGGTCCCGCGTCCTAACCTAATCGTAATAGCTAGGGTTGCACCCTCCGGCAGGCCTGCCTGTCCCCTCAAGGGAGTGGGCGAAGGCCCATCCCGGGCGGTCTGCGCCTGTGTGTGTGTGTGTGTGAGGGGGAGGAGGGCCATCCGGGGGCGGCAGTGCGGCAGCCCGCCCTGGGCTCACCGGGTGGAGGCAGTGCGGCGAGGGCGGAGCAGAGCAGGTGCCCGCGGGTCGGTTCGGCCCCCACCCTCCTGTCTCCCCGGGGGGGGAGAGGGAGGGGCTCTCTGGCTCCTTGAGGGCCCTTGATGGGGCGCGGCGGACAAGACGACCCCCTTCCGCCCGAGGGCGGCTGCGCCTGTACGGCAATACTGTATACCGGGTCCCGCGGACCGCGATTCGGGGGTCGTACCCGTCAGGCCAGGGGAAGTTGAAGGGGGAACACTCCGGCCTGAGTGTATGTACGACTGTGTAATCAGCGAGGAACCCGCCCGCGTGTGTAGTAGTGTACGCGGAGGGAGGGGGGTGCTCGGCGGCTGGGGCGGCATATCGTATCGTATCCGCGGAAGGTGAGAGAGGCGGAGGGAGGAGGGGCGGCCAAGCAACAAGCGCACTGTGTAATGGCGGTGATGGATCGCTGCGTTATAACGCATCATGTATTCGTATTGATGTTACAGCCACTAAGGGAGTGGGCCCCCTGGCGGGTCGTCGATTACAGCCGCAGGCCCCTAGCTGACCGCACACTGCAAAACCCGAAACCGCGCCACCGTGGCGCACCGGACAGGTAGGCTCCTCAAGCGCACCGACGCACACACCCCTCACCCTTCAATTAACCCCCCACCCTCTCCACCACCAGGTAGGGAACCACCCCGTTCCTGCTGACGGTGCCGGCCGACTGCGGCGCGGGCCGCGGTCTCCCCCCCAGGTGCCGGTGGGATCGGCCCGGCGATGCAATCGGAACCCCTAAAGTACGACAGCCTCTTTGCCTTCCAACGCACAGCACGCACAGCACACAAGGCAGCACGAGGCTGATCCACCCCCACCCCCACAACCGGCCCCTGGGGGCGTCAACGGGTCCGCGCGGGGGGACGCAGAGGCCGCTTCCCTCCCTCCCTCCCTCCGGGGGGGGGGCTGGTCATGAGGAAGGAACGAAAGGAACAAGGGAGCGGCCGATGAACCCTCAAGTGTGACTGTGACTGTGACTGTGACTGAGACCGACCTGTGAGCCAAAATCCAAACACGCCGGAACACGCGCGCCTCCATACATACACACACACACACACACACACATACACGCGGGCGGGCGGGTTGCATTTCTAAACACACACACACACACACACCCGGTTCCGCCTCTGCAGCCGCGATCCACCTCCGACTACGAGATCAAATTTGTGGATGGCCGGCGCTATATTTCGAACGTGGTTGAGAGATGATTTGCAGTTCACAGAGACTGATTACTGGTCAGGGGGGATGCCAGGTGGAGCCCAATGCGAGAATAGAGACAATGAGGGGACGGGCGGCCTCTCCGTACAGTGCAGGCGGTCGAGGCCCCACCCTGTCAACAACGTCCGGCAAATCGCTGCTCCTGGGTGATGGCACACGACCCCCCGCCGATGGGGTACACGACCGCCCGACACCATGTATGCATACCTGGAGACACATAGAGATGAACCAAACAGCCGAACAACGGAGTGGCGAGCAGCTCATGGCCGCCCCTGCCCCCTGCGGCGCAAGGCCCGTATCGGCACCGTGCCCCGCCCCGCCCCTCCCCGACTCCCAAAGGACGGACGGATGGGCGGGAGGGACGGCCAGCTCACCATATCACGTCATGTCACGTCGCACCTCACGTCATGTCATGTCATGTCACGTCATGCAAGTGCAGTTGCGAGATGCGATACGCACCGAGCATCCCCACCCAGCCAGCCACATGGAATGACCCCATCCCTCCCTTCCGTCCCGGCAATCTGCAAGCTCGGGCCTGGCGGGCCCGCCACACATACAACCTCGACCAGGACAAAACACCCGCCGCCGCAGCCACCTTGCGCCGTCCACCCCGCCCCTGCACTGCTCCGAGCTGCCAACACTCATAGCACCGAAGACCCTCGTGGGACCGCGTTGGAGCTCCTGCGGCCCCCTGCTGCCGCTCTTCCACCTCCTCCTCCCCCTCCTCCCCCTCCTTCCCCCTCCTCCTCCTCCCCTCCTCCCCCTCCTCCTCCCCCTTCCCCTCCTCCTTCCCCCTCCTCCTCCTCCTCCTCCTCCTCCTCCTCCCCCTTCCCCTCCTCCCCTCCTTGCCTCCCGCTGCTCCTGGTCCTCAGGCACAAACCGCAAGTTCCGCCCTCGCCCTCGCCTTCACTGCTACCGCGGGTGGCGGGTGGCGGGGGCCGCGGTTGCAGTTCCTCCGAGCTCCGTCGGACGATGAAGCGACGGAACGCCGCGTCGTCGGTCTGTCTCTAGGGGCCGAACGACCGCCACCGCGTCCACCACCTCTACTGACCGACTGCAATGCCGCCAACCAGGCCCGCAGGCCGACCCAGGACACCATCGTCCACACAAATGTGCAACTATAGATGCGTGGATGCCGAGTCTATGTGTGTGTGCGCGCGAGTATACTGCAAAGGAATGCTGCGGCTGCGACCCGCGACCAAAAGTACGGCATCCAACCAACCGGCGGATCCCTCAGCGCACCCCAGCCCGCCCGCCCGCCCGCCAGGTCGGTGGGATCTACCCCCCGCTGGACTGAGCGCCCGACAGCAGCATACCGTAACAGGCAAAGGCGACATCCGGCCCCGCCCCTCTCTGCCGTACATCCAGCCGATATGCTCTGCACCGCACACTGCCCCCACCACTCCGCACCCCTCGTGCCAGCGATGGCTGCAGCACAGTGCCGCCCCCCCAGACCGCTGTCGCAGCGCCAAATGCACCCCCCCAGTGCTCCCCACCCCACCCCACCCCACCCCACCCCACCCCACCCCACCCCACCCCACCCCACCCCACCCACCCCACCCCACCCCACCCCACCCCACCCCACCCCATTCCACCCCACCCACGTTTTCGTGCCTTCCAGAAATCCCCCGAGCCATGCGTCGCCCATCACCCCATCACCCGCCCTTCCTCCCCACCACAACCCCTCCCTCCCCTGCACCCATCCTCAGTGCGGGGGAACCCGCGACGGGCTTCACCGCCCGGGCGACCCCCACCTCGGCGCACCTCCGCAGCCGCGGGACCTCCAGGCGGCCTCCCGGGGGAGCGGGGAGGGGGAGCGGGGGTAAATGTCGGTAGCGGGGGTAAATGATGGAATCCAAATCCGGCTCCAGGTGAAATGGTGAGGCATCTGCCCACCCTACCCGGGGGGGGGCGGCAAACCCTAGAGCCCCCTTCTGCGTCACCGATTCAGCGTCCGCGTCCCCCCGTATCGCCGTCCTCCCCCTCAGCCGTCGTCTCCATCTCCGTCTCCGTCACCGTCTCCCTGCCGGCCTCCACCTCCGCCTCTGCTTCCGCTCCCGAGTCGGACGGGGAGGCGGAGGAGTCGCCGCCTGTGCCCTCCCCCTCCCCCGCCCCCGCCCCCTCCGGTGCACTGTCCGGGAGGGGCATCAGCGACAGGTCGCGCAGCCCCGCGGAGTGGGAGGGCGAGTGGGGCTGGCTGGGGGGCTGGGCCATGTCGAGGGGCTGGGTGGGGTCGGCGGCCTTCGGGCCGAGGGGGCAGGGGGCCGGGGGGGCCGGGGTGCGGGGGGGCAGGGGGCCGGGGCCGGATCCAGGGATGGGGAAGGAGCGTCGTTAGTTCGGCTGGGCGGTAAGGCGGTGGTGGGTGATTGGGTGCATGTCCGTTACCTGGTCGGGAGCTCTCCTCCGACGGCATCACTGTGCTGCCTTGTGCAAACCATAGCCCCATCATGGAGCACCCGACTGCATACCCGGACCCAGCAAGGCCTGTCGCGTGCGAGCCGCCTCGCTCTGGCTCAGCTGGGCAGGCAGGCCTGCCGGAGGGTGCAACCCTAGCTATTACGATTAGGTTGGGACGCGGGACCAGGCTAGTTTTACCGCACCAAGCAGGGGCGCGCCTCCGAAACGCGCCCTGGGTGCTGCAAGGACTTGAGGAGGTTGAACAGCGGACTGCGAGGCGCAGACCGCCCGGGATGGGCCTTCGCCCACTCCCTTGAGGGGGCACAGCGGTCACCGATCCTCGGGGATCGGGCACGCGCCCTAGGTTGAGAGCGAGGGGACAGAGGCCCCTTACGCCCCTTTCCCCCGTATCCGGGGAAAGTGCTTCGGCGGTCTCCCGTATGGGGCGGGTTAGCGCCCCCGGCCAGTGTCGGCCCGGCAGATATGTAACGATTCACACACACACACACACACATCCTCGGGGATCGGGCACGCGCCCTAGGTTGAGAGCGAGGGGACAGAGGCCCCTTACGCCCCTTTCCCCCGTATCCGGGGAAAGTGCTTCGGCGGTCTCCCGTATGGGGCGGGTTAGCGCCCCCGGCCAGTGTCGGCCCGGCAGATATGTAACGATTCACACACACACACACACACACACACACACACACACACACACACACACACACACACACACACACACACACACACAGAGGGGGGGGGGTGGCGGGTTGCATTTCTAAACACACACGGCAAACTATTGGGCGCCACTCGGCCCCTCGCCTGTCACGCACTCCTGTTCTGCCTGCTTAAACACCACTCGGGGGACAAAGGTACGGAAGAGCCCCCTGGAGCACCAACACGCCCACAGCCACAGCGGCGGCCGCAGCGACAACTGCTGCCGTACATGCGACCCCCTCGCTACTCACACAACACAAGACACTCCACCCCCGCACCCTCACCCCGCGCCGCCCGCAGCCCCCGACCCGCACCCGTTCCTCCATGACCACGGTCCCCGCTCAAGCCGTCTCCGCCCCCGGCTCCCCCCGGCCCCCCGGGCCCTCGGGCACCGTACCGTGCCGTACCTGTAGTACGACTCTGTACAGCGGGCCCCTCCCCGGCTCGATCCGCTCCCCCTTGGCGGTGTGCAGTCGGGGCCCCGCCCTCCGTTCCGAGGTGGCGGCGGTGCTCACACTCACCAGCTGGTGGCAGCCCGCCACCCCCTTGAACCTGTGTGTGTGTGGGGGGGGGGGGGAGGGGAGGAGGGGGGAGGTGGAGAGACGGGACGATTACGGAAGATTTGGGTTCAGGGGTTTCGACGAATTCAGAGGCAGGGTGGAGCGGGTGCTGCCACGTCCATCGCATATCGCATCGCGCACTCCTGCCCCATACCCCCACCTGAACAGCCCCAGGTCCTCCACCAGCAGCTCACGCGCCCACAGCCATCGAAAGGCCCCCGTACGGCGGCAGATGCACGGGTCGGCCAGGCGGGGCAGCGGCTGCCCCCCCGGACCCGACTCCCACAGCGTCGTGGGTACGCGGGCGAGTCGCCCGCCGCCCCTGGAGCAGGTCGGAGGGCGAACGGAAGGAGGGTGGGGGGGATGCGTCGGGTTGGGGGTGGGGGTGTGCGGGTGTGCGGGTGGCTGACAGGGGAGCTGCAGAACGTGGGTGGCAAGTTGGTTGGCTGCAGAGGCAGCTCGGCGCGTCGGGGAGAGTCGCGGCTCAGGATGCAGCGGCATGGCTCCGTGGGGCAGCGGGGGAGGCGGCGAGGGGGGAAGGCGGCGGGGGAGGCGGCGGGGAAGGCGGCGGGGGAGGCGGCGGGGGAGGCCCACATCAGCAGCAACGCGCCGTGCCGGGCTGTGCCATCAAGGTGCCGCGCCGCGGCGCAGCGCGCGGGCCAACCCGTGCTGCCCTGCCCCCCACCCCCATCCCCCATCCCCCACCCCCCGGAGTACCCAACATGGCCACACACCGCCACGGAGCTGGTGCGCCGTACCCACCGCAACGCCGGTGACCTGGCCACCGCGGACGTGCTGCCGGGGACCAGCTCCAGGGTGGGCGCTGACGGACGAGGCGGCCCCGACTGCCCCGACTGCCCCGGCTGCCCCGACTGCTGGGACGCATGGCCGAGCCCGTGCGCATGTGTGTGCGCGTGTGGGAAGGTGTGCAGGTGTGGATGGGGGTGGGGGTGCGGCTGCGGCGGCGTTGATGGCTTCTGCTGTGTCTGTGTTGGTGTTTGTGTGTAGCTCTGTGACTGGCCCAGCTGGGGCTGGCGCTGCTGATGCTGGTGGTGCTGGTGTTGGTGCTGGTGCGGGTGGGGGAGCAACGGGTGCTGCGGCGGCCCGGCGGGGCTCCGATTACTGCGACGGTCGAACGCGCCGTGACCAGGCCCCAGCAGCGCCGCCGCCACAACGATCCCCCGCATCGTCGGCGGCACAGTCGCCGGGTTAATGTCGTACGCCGCCAGCTCCGCCACCCCCACCTCCTCCTCGACGATGGCGGTGCCGGCGTCGCCGACGGGGCCGCCACCGCCGCCGCCGCTGCGGAGCAAGCTGGATGGCCCATCGGGGAAGGACGTCCCGTGGGAGCCCGTCAGCGGCGGCGACACGGCCGGCGGGCCCGCCGCCGCCGCCGCCGCCGCCGCCGCCGACCTCGGCAGCGCGGGATGCCCGACGCTGGCACTGGCGGTACGGAGTACGGCTTGCGTCGTTGACGACAACTCGCGGACCGACCGCGCACGGATCAGTCCGGGGACGACAGTGCCGCCGCTGCCGGCCGACGCAGCGGCGGCCGCACCGCCACCAGTGCCGCCGCCGCCGCCGCCGCCGCTGGCAGCATCCAGGAGTGCGTTCCGGGAGGAGTGCGGAACTCCGTTCGCCGCCAAGGCTGTGAAAGAGAGCAAACGGGAGGAACGGCGGCGGCGACTGGCCCCTGGAACGTGCTGCCGCCGGCCGCGGCCGTACTTGCCGACGTCCTGGGCGGCGGCTGTCGCCGCCGCCGCCGCCGTCGCCGCCGTTAGGGCGGCAGCCGCTGCGGAGTTGTCGACGCACAAGACGACCTCGCCCCCGCCGTCGTACTCGGCTGACGTACACCATCCGTACAGCCGCAGGGAGGGCCAGCACACGTGACAAATCGGCGGGCAGAACAGACAGAAAGACAGACAGACAGGAAGGCGGGCGGACATTGTTGATAAGACAGCCAGTTTACACAGGCAACGAAATACGACAAACGGCATGTACGGCGTGAAAATCATGAAGGTTACACAGCAATTATGCGGTGCACCGTACTCACGGCACGGCGCGCACCTACCCTACCTATCGAGTGCCGGCGCCCCGCCGCCTGGCCGTTGGAGCCCGCGGCGGCGGCGGCGGCGGAGGAAGAGGCGGCGGCGGCGGCGGCGGCGGTGGCGGCGCTGCGCATCGCCGCGTCGGCGGGCATCCGCCACCTCGACGGCACCACGCCGCTGTTGTCGACGTGCGCCACCAGCCGCAGCGGCAGCATCTCCGCCGGCGGCGCCACCAGCGCCGCCGCCGCCGCCGCAGCCGCAGCAGCTGCCGACAGCAGCCGGCCGCCGGCGCTGGGGGCCCCTTGTTGCGACGACGACGACTGCATTTGCTGGTGATGGTGTTGGTGCTGGTGCTGGTGATAGGAAGGGGAGCTGATCATCGTTTGCTGCTGCTGCTGCTGCAACTGTGGCGCCGCCGCTGCTGCCGCCGCCGCCGCCGCTGACGGCGGCGGCGGCTGCACCATGGTCGTCCCCGCGTCCCGCAGCCCCAGGTCCAGTCGCAGTATGTCCTCCATCAGCGACCGAGCCACAATCACCTGACCGCCCTGCGCGGCGGCGTGGCAGAAGCGCGCCGCGCGGTTGACCAGCGGGCCGTAGTAGTCGGCTCGGCCCGTGTTGGGGTGGGGCCCCACCCGCGTGGGCACCCCGGCGTACATGCCGGCCTTGACGCGCGGGCCGCGGAACAGCACCGCGCCGGTGAGGGGGTGCAGCTGCTCCTGCATACCGGGGAGGCACAGCATGGGGGGCGTCCAGGGAACCTGCGACGGAGGGCGGCGGAGGGCGGGGGGAGAGGGGAGGAGCTTGTTTTGGGGGGGGCGGGGGAGGGAGGGTATAGCGTGTTGGGAGTTGGGGTTGACATACTGATATCCGCCCGCCCCCCGCCCACCTCCATGGCCAGCTCCTGCAGCATGAGGCACCACTCCAGGGCGGCCCCCGCCTCCGAGAAAGCCACCATAAAGTGCCCCTCCTGCTCCTGACACTCGTAGCCGTTACACGCCAGCAAGCTGCGCCGTACACAGTCGTTGTACACCGACAGCACGTCGTACGACAGGTCGCGGCTCACGGCCACCATCTCGGGGTACCTGGTAGATATGACCAGGGAGGGAGGGAGGGAGGGAGGGAGGGGAGGGAGGGAGGGAGGGAGGGAGGGAGGGAGGGAGGGAGGGAGGGAGGGAGGGAGGGAGGGAGGGAGGGAGGGAGGGAGGGAGGGAGGGAGGAGGGAGGGAGGGAGGGAGGGAGGGAGGGAGGGAGGGAGGGAGGGAGGGAGGGAGGGAGGGAGGGAGGAGGGAGGGAGGGAGGGAGGGAGGGAGGGAGGGAGGGAGGGAGGAGGGAGGGAGGGAGGGAGGGAGGGAGGGAGGGAGGGAGGGAGGGAGGGAGGGAGGGAGGGAGGGAGGAGGGAGGGAGGGAGGGAGGGAGGGAGGGAGGGAGGGAGGGAGGGAGGGAGGGAGGGAGGAGGAGGGAGGGAGGGAGGGAGGGAGGAGGGAGGGAGGGAGGGAGGGAGGGAGGGAGGGAGGGAGGGAGGGAGGGAGGGAGGGAGGGAGGGAGGGAGGGAGGGAGGGAGGGAGGGAGGGAGGGAGGGAGGGAGGGAGGGAGGGAGGGAGGGAGAGGGGTTTAACGACTCAAGGGAACCCTTCAGGTGACCCGTCCCGCCGCCGCGGCCGCCGCCCCCGTCGCGGAAGGAAGCGCCACGCGGTCCCCGCCCGCAGACCCTACCCGGCCCCCCGCCCTGCCGCCCCCTGCCGCCCCCAAACCGGCAGCCCCACCTCTCCAAGCTGCAAAACACCACCGCCACGGGCGGCAGCGGCGGCGAGCGGAAGGCGGAAGGCAGCGACCGCCAAAGCGCGGAGGCGGGACCCGCGGCGCCGCCCGCGGCCGCCGCCGCTGCCGCCGCCGCTGCCGCCGCCGCCGCGCGCTGCTGCTGCAGGAGGTGCTGGCCCAGCGGCGCCGCGGCCGCCGCGGGGGCGTCCAGGTAGCCCGGGGTGAGCTGTCGGGAGTCGTCCAGGGGCCGACAGAGGCGGGCGCGCTCCTCGAGACCCGGCACGAGGACCTGTGGGGCCGGTGGCAAAGCAACGGGTGCGCGTGTGTGTGCGAGTTCATGGATGACTGAGCCGCGAGCCGCGAGCCTTGTGAGTGTGAGCATCTAAGAAACATCCATCGTGTGTGTGTGTGTGTGCGCGCGAGTGTGCGTGTGTGTGTATGTGTGTGTGTGTGTGTGTGTGAATCGTTACATATCTGTCGGGCCGACGCTGGCCGGGGGCGCTAACCCGCCCCATGCGGGAGACCACCGAAGCACTCTCCCCCGGATTCGGGGGAGAGGGGCGTAAGGGGCCTCTGTCCCCTCGCTCTCAACCAAGGGCGCGCGCCCGATCCCTGAGGATCGGTGACAGCTGTGCCCCCTCAAGGGATTGGGCGGAAGCCCACCCCGGGCGGTCTGCGCCTCGCAGTCAGCTGTTCAACCTCCTCAAATCCTTGCAGCACCCAGGGCGCGTTCCTCAGCAATTCCGAGGCCTGGTCCCGCGTCCCAACCTAATCGTACTAGCTAAGGTTGCACCATCCGGCAGGCCTGCCCGCCCAGCTGAGTCAGAGCGACGTCGCACACGTCAGGCCTTGCTGGGTCCGGGTATGCAGTCGGGCGCTCCATGATGGGGCTATGGTTTGCACAAGGCAGCACATCACCACGCAAGCTTCCCTGTCGTACACCCCTTCCCGTCGCGAGCGGCCCTCGCCTGCAAGTCCCGCTGCCAACTCCCACTGGTCGGGCCCGACCCTCCTCGGGCACCCACGATCCCCATCGTGCCGGGAAGTGGGCTTCCCTTGTACCAATCAAAAACAAATATATAAATACCAATATATATATATAATAAATATATAAATACCAATCAAAAAAAAGCGTCTCGCGCTGCTATCTATCCATCAAGAGTCTACGTCTACTGGCTGCACGCAGCGGATCCGGCCGTTCACCGTATGTGTGTGTGTGTGTGTGTGTGTGTGTGTGTGTGCGTGAATGTGCTAGCAAGGGGGTTAGCAAGGTGTGGGCGCACCCGGGACCAACCAAGTGACCCCGGGCTCCCGCAGCGACCCGCGACCCGCGGGTCACCAGCCAGCCAGGCAGCCGCCGCGGCGCCTGCCCGACCCATGGGTCACATCGTACCTGCGTCAGCGCAATGTACTCCAGGCTGTTCCCCGCGTGGAGTTCGAACACGCCCATCGCCATCACCCCCACGGCCAGGGAGGGGCCGCCGCCGCCACCGCCGCCGCGCTGAGCCCTCTGCACCGCCGACGGTGGCGGCGGCGGCGGCGGCAGCAGCCCCGGCGATAAAGCCGCCGCCGCTGCCGCTGCCCCGCACGCCGGCGTGCCGGGTCCCGACGGCAACCCGCTGGCGCTGATGCCGGTTTGTTGTCCCCCTCCCCCTCCCCCGGGGGCGGTGCGGATGCCACTGGGGTGGGAGAGGGCCGACAGCAGCAGCAGCAGCAGCAGCAGCAGCAGCACAAGGGCGGATGGGGAATCCCTTGGGGCGTTGTACGGCACCAAATACCCACCAACCCCAGCTACCAACCTCACCCGCAGCCACCAACCCCACCCACCACCCCCACTCTCCGTGAACCCCATGTCGGCATCGGCTACCGCACCTGTCACAGCGGGTACCGGACGTCATCGCTCACGTCGGCAGTCTGGCTGGGCTCGTGTCTCGCAGCCCAGTTCTTCAAGGACACCCACGCCCACTCCCACCCACACATAACACCCGCCTTCGCTTGTCGCGGCGCAGTGCTTCTCCACACATGTTGATTGCACGTCTTATTGGCCAGTGTACTGGTCACTGGTTTGGGTCGGCCGAGTTCCTCGCTCAAGACATATATACACACACACACCGTTTCGGTTCTGCTTATTCGCGGCTCAGCTTTTCTCCTTGCTAACACACGCCGTTTCGGGCGCTGCGCCAGTTCACCCCCACCTGCACCTCATCGCCTCCCAGAAGATCCCCAGCGGCATCGTGACATCCTCCGACAGAGAGCAGCTGCCCGCGGTGACGGCCCCGAAACCGCCACCGCCACCGCCACCGCCGGCGCAGGCGCCGACGGCGGCGCCGGCACCGGCGCCGCCGCCACAGCCGCCGGCGGTGCCGGCGCCGCCGCCGCCTCCACCGCCGACGGCGGCCGCGGCGTTGACCAGCGCGTTGAAGTACATCGAGCCATCCAGGCTGTTCGCGAAACCTCCGCCCAGGCTGACAGCGCCGTCGCCGCCGCCGCCGCCGCTGATCCCGCTGGGCCCCGCGTCATTGCCGCTGGGGTGTTCACCGATGCTAAACCGGCCGCCGCCGCCGCCGCCGCCGCCGAGTACCGGAACGCCACCGCCGCCACTGCCGGCGCCGCTGGGGTTTTCGCCGATGCTTATCCGGCCACCGCCCATCACCTGCGCACGCAACGAGCCGCCGCCGCCGCCGCCACCGCCGCCACCGCCGCCGCCGCCAGCTACCGCCGAGTCTACGGATCCCAGCGCCACAAGCACCTTTCCGCTCACCAGGTGGGTCAGGTGGTGGTGCTGCTGCTGCGTCTGGTGCTGCTGCTCCTGTTGCTGGTACCTGGTCAGGGTGTGGCTACGGCTCCAGGGCACCGGCCCGCCGGGGACGGTGGCGGTGGCGGGGCCGCCAACGGGGCCCCCCGCCGCCGCGCTGGCCCCCGTCTGGGTCGGGGTCTGGCTGTGGGTTTGGCTGTGGGTGTGGGTGTGGGTGTGGGTGTGGGACTGGTTGTGGGGGAGGGCGGGAGGTAGGCTGGTGAAGCGGGAGAGGCCGCTGGGAGGGCGCACGCCGAGAGAGGCGGTCTGGGGAAGGGAAGGGGCAGGGGGGGGGCCGACCAAGGGGGGAGGCGCTAGGAGGGCAGGATGCCTGGGCATGCAAATGAGGACACGGTGAAGGGTACGGCGAGGCAAGCGGGAAGGTTGGAAGCCCGCCCCGGAGCGAAGGGGCGAGCGGAGGATCGTGATGCGGAGGCGGATGGTGGCTCGCGGATGGTGGTTGGCGGATAACGGTTGAAGGATCGTGGTTGGCGGATAGCGGTTGGAGGATGGTGGCTCGCGGATGGTGGTTGGCGGATGGTGGTTTGGCGAGAAAGAGATTCTTCACCTAGTGGGTCCCAATGGGCTCTTCTGACGTCATCCGCACCCCAGCCGTTCATTCGGACGTGGGCGACGGGACCGCGGCACAAGCCGGGGTGCGGTGGGGGTTCAGGACATTGGCAGGCACACACTTATACAGCGCTGCTGGATAAAACAAAGGGGGTGAGGCCTGTGCGGCTCTTCACGAGAGACCAGAAAAAGCGGGCGTGCGAGAGTGCGGGAGCGCACTGGCCGAGGGTGATGCCCCCTCCCCCGCCCCCGCCCCGTCCCCCGCCCCCTCCTCCGCTGCCGGCCCCTCCCCGCCCCCTCCCCCGCCCCCTCCCCCGCCCCCTCCCCCGCCGCCGGGCGCGCAAGCACCACCGTCAAGGCTCTCCGGCTGGGGCGGCGCCCCCAGTGCCCACGGGCGACCCGGCCGCCCGCCTCCGCGGCTGCCCCGGCTGACGGCCTCCCCGGCAACGGCCTGGCTTCCACCAAAGCCCGGTGCAAGGGGTAACCCAGCGCCATCCGCCCATCACGACAGTGCACGGGCCCGGGCCCCCCATCCCGAAACCCTAGGTGCCCTACCCCGAAGGCGCCGCCGCCTCCGCCGCCTCCGCCTCCGCTTGCCAAGCTCGCCGCCGCCGCCAGCGCCTTCCGCGACGTCTGCCGCCCGAGCGCCCCCAGCGCCCCAAACAGCTTGCCGCTGCCCAGCCCCCGGACGGGGCTGTCCGTCCCCGCCGCCGCCGCCGCCGCCGTCGGACCCCAGCTATCAACGCCGCCGCCGCCGCTGTCGTACCCCGTCGTGGCACCGCCGCCGTCGATGAGCGGTTCCGGAGCCGTCGCGAGGTCCAGGGGGTGCCGTGAGTGGCTCCGATGAGATTTGAACTCCAGGGAGACCCCGGGCCCTATGGAGGCGAGCCGCGCAAAGCCCGACACGGCGGCCGCCTTGCCCGAGCAGAGGGGCCCCAGCAGGCGCCGCCGGCTGGGGGTGAGCAGCTGCTGCACGCGGATACCGATGGCGGTGAGGTGGCTGTGGGTGGCGTTGAAGGTGCTGGCGTCGATCAAGATCTGCGGGGGGTCGGGGGGGTGGGTACGGCGTGTGGGGGCGTGCCGTACGCGGGGGACCGCGATTTGCGCGTGCGGCGCGAGGGGAAGGCTTGCCGCCTTCCAACCCAACACCACCAAAACCACCACCACCAGCATCACTACCAGCATCACCACCACCATCAATCCCTCGCCAGCCCCCCGAACCCCCCAACCCCGCCCAGTCCACCGCACCTGGCCGCCCTGAGGAAGGTCCGCCACCGCCTGCAGCCGCCGCCGTACCTCCCCGTAGTACTGCATCCGTACACTGCTGCTGCCGTTGCCGCCCGGCGAGTCCGCCATGCCCGTCGCCACCCCCATCCGCACCCTCAAGCCCCGGAACATGACGCCCAATTCGGTGTACCGACACCAGTCGTCCGAAGCCGGCTGGTCGCCGTTGGCGGCGCTGGCGCCGCCGCCGCCGCCGCCGGGCGTGCCCCCGCTGGCGCCGCTGGCGGCTCCGCCGGCCAGGATGTGTGAGGGCGTCGTCCTGCGGGCCACGGGTGAGGAGACCGAATCCGGCAGAGGGAGGCGGGAAAGGGGAAGAAGAGGGCTGTGGGCGCAGGCCTCGGCGGTGCTGATGTCGTACCCCGTATTCCGTACACCGTACTCTTGCCAGCAACCCCGTCGACACTCTCGGCCAGCACGCTTCCCAAACCTCTAGCGATTCGCCGTGAATGCAAAGAATCAAAACCATTTTAGGCTTTTAGCAAGCCGCAAATAAAGTGACTCCATAGGGCCTCGATTGGGGGACGTCGGTGCCCCCGCGCGCACACGTGACCCACGGGTCGTGAGACAGCGGCGCCGCCTTCAAGTCCACGGATGTACGGAGCTGCCGTATATTCTCCATGAATGAGTACGGGCTATGACTCGGCGGCAGCAACGCGTCCACCGTATCCGCCGCCGCCGCGGCCGCCGCCGCCGCCGCCGCAGCGGCAGACGCGGCCCCCACCACGCCGCCGCCGCCTCCGCTGACCTCCCCGCTCGCCGAAACCGCCACCGCCGAGTGCTGAGGCAACTGAAGCGGCAGCGTCGGTGGCCCGCGGGTCAGTCTTTCGGGGTCGCCGATGCTCGGCATTAGCCCCACTGACTGTACGGGAAGGTCGGAGCTGTAGCCGGTGAGGGTCGTCGCATGCGGGTCGCCGATCAGTACGATTCCGTTTTGTCTGAGCGCCGTGAAACTGCCACTGGCTCGCCGTACGATGGATGAGTCAGCAAGACGATTCTGATTCCTGAGGTATTGCTGCTGCTGCTGTAGCAGCTGCGGTGCCGGGGACAGCGGCGGCGGCGGCAAAAGGTGCGCTAGTAGCAATCGTTGCGATTGCTGCTGCAATTGCTGCAATTGCTGCTGCTGCAGTTGCTGCTGCTGCTGCTGCTGCTGCTGCTGCGCCATGTACGACTGTACCTGGCCGAGAAGCACGTGTTGAGATGTCGGCCGCGACTGTAGCAACTGCTGCAGCTGCTGCTGCTGCCCCGTTGACGGCGGCAGCGGCGGCAGCCCCGCTGTCGCTACCGCCGCCGTCGCTGCCGCCGCCGCCGAGAACGGCGAGGACTGCTGCTGCTGCTGCTGTTGCTGCTGCTGCAAGGATTGTACCGCCGATGGAGACTGCAGCTGTAGCGGCTGTGGCACATGTGTCACCAAGTGCGGGTGCGACTGCAGCAGGAAGGACAGCGGCGGCGGCAGCGTCTGCGACTGGTTGAAGCTGCCGACGGTGGCGGCGTTGGCGTTGCTCTGGGAGTTGTGCTGCTGGTTGTGGTTGTTGTGGTTGTTGTTGTACGGGTTGCGATGGTGGTTATCGTACGACGTGCTGCGTCCGTGCAGCCAGGGGTGCTGGTCCTGCAGGGCGTCCAAGGTCTCGATGGCGGCCTTGTGGTGTCGGAACAGCTCGGGGTCCCAGTCAGCATCTGTGGGGTCAGGCAGGGTTGACAGATTGCTGTCTTAACAAGTATTTAACAACAAGTTAGATATAACAAACTTCCTTCTACTTATCTTGCGACGGTGTCCGTGTCCCGGTCCACCAGCAACCCCAACTCCGAAGGGAGGTGCCTGAATTCGCGTCTGGGTTTGGTTTCTTTTCTTTTCGCCCCTCCCAGCCCCAAACCCACAGCCCACGGCCCCCATCCCCGGCGGTGTCGGCCCTCGGGCCCCCCCCCATGCGCCCGACGGTAAGGCCCCCATCCCCGCTGACGGTGCTCACTGAGCAGCGCCAGCTGGGCGGTGATGCACCAGCCCACTGCGTCCACGGGGTCGTGGAAGGCCACCAGGAAGGCATCGCCCTGAGGGAGGGAGGGAGGGGGGAGAGAGGGGGGAGAGAGGGAGGAAGAGAGGGAAAAAGGGGGAGGGAGGGAGGGCGCGAATGGGTGGGCGGATAATTGGCTGCAAAGGATAGGAGTTCGCAGAAAACTTTGTATTTGGGTGCGCGAATGGGTTGGGCGGGGACCTATGGGCAGCCCAGAAACGCGGACTCTAGGAGGGACGGGCCACAGCGGCCTCACCGTTCCCCACCCCTCACCCAGCCATGCTGCAGCCCCCCACAGGCTGCGCGGCGCCCCAACGTAATCACACACACACCCCCACACACGCGCAGCCCTACCCCCGCCCCACCCACCACCCACCCACCCACCCACCTCCGTCTGCACCTCGTACCCCTGCCACTTGGACAGGTTGAATCGCAACGTGCGGTCATGAAGCTCTATGGCCGCCGCCATCACATCCTGAGGGGGGGAGGGGGAATGTGTGGGGGGGGAGGGGGGGAAGAGAAAGGGGGATGTCAGAGAGGACAGCGACAGGCAGGGGGAGGATGTGGGGAATGTGGAGGAGGAGAGGCGGGAAGGGTCGCCAGGCCTTGTGCAGTCAGGAGGAGGAGGACGAGGCGGCAGGACCCAACGAGCGCGCTCTTGGAGGGCTGTCCCGGCAGAGATCCGATTCCGCGGACTGCCGTACATGACATGCGAGCGCGGAGTGGTCCGTGCGGCCTCCCAGCCGGGCCCTCCCCCTCCCCTCCCCCTCCCCTCCCCCTCCCTCCCCCTCCGTCACCCCAACCCCGCCTACACCCCGACCTCACCGTGTCCCACTCCCACAGCTCCGTGCTGCCCTCCACTGTGGTTGTTGGTTGACCGTTGATTTGTTGGTTGGTGGTTAGTTGATAGGGAACAGATTGTGACGCAGCGTGTGGGAAGTGAGGGTCAGCAGCGCTACAGAACGACTCTCCCTCGGAGGGGTACACACCACGAGGACCAGGACACGGATTGGATGGACAGGGAATGGCGTGACGTGGCAGGGTCTGGCGAAGGGTTGGCAACGGAGTGGCAGGGTTGAGGTGACGCGAAAGCAATCCCAGACACGCCCAGCCCAGGGCCTTTGGCGATGTTCAATCCCCAACAGTGAAAAGCGAGAGGTGTGTGTCCGCGGATGCCGAGGTGGCTCCGCGTTGCGTGATGCTGGCATCCGTACCACCTGCCGTGCATCCGTACAACTCACCGTCCGTAAGGACCAGCGTCACTGGGCAGATCCGGCCACGGCGGTTTGCGCCTGCGCGTCGTGTGAAGGATGGGGGAGGGGGAGGGGGAGGGGGAGGGGGAGGGGGAGGGGAGGGGGAGGGGGAGGGGGAGGGGAGGGGGAGGGGGAGGGGGAGGGGGAGGGGGAGGGGGAGGGGGGGGAATGGGTGGCCGGTCAGACTCGTAAGGTGGGCCCGGGGGCGGCGGCCCCACCCCGACGACTGCGCCTCCCCCCGCCCTCCCGGCATTCTTTCCTTCTGCCTCCTCCGCCCCGCATCCGGGCCCCTGCGACTTCGCTACCTCTCCCTCTCCCTGTTCGCCTCGTGACGCGCCGTGTGCCATGCCTCCTGATGGCTATCGGTGTGTGGGGCGAACACGGTGGTGCCGGCCCCGGTCTCTGGTACACCAGGCAGCTGTCCATTCACCCCAACCCAAACCCAAACCCGGCCCGCCCCTCCGCACCCGGCGGCGTGCGCTTGCCCCGAATGGCCCGGTAGCGCCCCACGGAGGGCGCCAGACGCCAAGCCGCCGCCATCAGCGCCACCGGCACCGCCACCCCGCCCGCCGCCACCAAAAGCACCGCCCACCAGGGGAACCGCGACCCACGGGTCGGCCCCGCCGGCGGTGGCGGCGGAGGGGCCTCGCACGACATGCCCACGACGCGGGGGGCCGTGGCGGCGGCGGCGGCGACGGTGGCCGCTGCCGGCGGCCTCGCGGCCGCCGTCGAGGAGTGGTTGTTCGTCACGTAGACGGGGACGTAGCCTCCGATGCAAACACACCCGCCGTACTGCCAGTAGTACGGCGCCACGGCGGCGATGCTACCGCCAGGGAGGATTGCAAGGGGACACACCGACGCACCCGGCTGCAGGCCGCTGCCGCCACTGGAGGAGGAGAGGGAGGAGGAGGCGAAGCTGCGGGGACAGGGCCGGGGAGGGGCGCTAGGGTTTGGATGGTAACGGCGCCGGTACGTCCTAGCACGCCCAACGTATCTCCTGTTGACAGCTCTGGCAGGGGTATCATCCACAGTTTCTTGAAGTTTCGATCCACTGTCAAGCCATTGCAAAGGAGGATCTGATATTCGCCAGCATACCCAATTCTTTTTCGCTGGAACACCCGACACCCCCCCCCCCAGCTGCTGTGCCGAGCATTCTTAGGCCCCCACAATATCGACTATAGAAACGGCTTGGCGTGGTCCCCAAGCTGCGGCAGCGCCCAATCCCCCGTGGACGTCGCCCGACCAACCTGTCGGACAGCGTCAGGTACGGCGGCAGACCCGCCGTACCAGGTACGGCAGCCTGCATCTGGGTGCCCAATATGTCCAGGGAGGTGAGCGCCATCAGGCCTGTTGTATGTGATATTAGAGGGAAGGGAACGGGGGGTGGGAGGGGGACGGGGTCAAGAGGAGAGAAGGGGATCCCGGGGGGGAGGAGACGCCTGGTGATTGTTTCGCGATTTCGCTGTTTTATTGACAAAAGGGGGACGCCTGGGGCCGGGCCGGTCTGGGAGAAACGCCGCCAGGACGGCGGGGAGGCGTGGGTCGGCTGCGGCCGGTAGCCGGGCTGGAGCCGAGGTGAACCAGCGTGCCTTCAAGCCCCGGGGCGCGCACGCACACCACGGCGGTCGAGCTGGGCCCCCGTCCCACGCGGCTCGGGCCTCCTGTACACTCGCACCCGGGGAGCCCCTACCATCGGGGGCGAGACGACACGCAGCGACGCTCCTGTGGCGAGGTGCGGACCCGAGGAGCCGCTCACCTCCACACAGGGCGCTGACAGCTGCGTGGGCGGGCTCGACTTTGTAACACCGGGCGCCCTGCCGCCGGTTCTCCCCTCCCCCCCCCCCCCACACACACGCGGCCTCAGCTCAGCACCGCACCGTAAACCCAACACGGGCCGCGGCCGGGTCTAGGTCTTGATCGTTACTTGTCAGTTCCCTGGGGGGCTCACACACCACCGACGCGCCCCGCCCCCCCCCATACGTCGATCCCCACAGCCCGGCCGCCCGGGCCCCCCACTGCTCACCCCTCGGCAGCTCCCCCGTCAGGTCGGGGTTTCCCTGGAGCAGCAGCGCCCCCAGGTGCAGCCCCCTCAGCGCGGACGGCAGCGGGCCGCTCAGGCGGTTGAACGACAGGTCCAGGAACTGAGGAGGGGGCAGCGGGACCCGGCAGGGGAAGAAGAACCCGGAAGACAAAGTCAAACTTGCGCCGACTGCTCAAGCACCGTACCGCGCCGCCGCCCGTTACCGGTGCCTAGACCGTTGTCACGATTGTTTTACAGCTGGTTTGGGTTGGTCGATTGGGGTCGATTGGGGTCGATGTGGGTCGATGTGGGTCGATGTGGGTCGATGTGGGTCGATGTGGGTCGATGTGGGTCCATCCAGATCTCGCTGCTGCCTAGGGCTACTTTTCAGGTCCGTGTTCTTCATCGGCGTCCCCGACCCGGAGCCCCATCCCCTCAGCCCCTTGCCTTGCCTTGTCTTGCCTTTCACCCCCTCCCCCCCAGGATTCCCCCTTTCATGTCAATAAAGACTGCGAGAAACCCCACCCCGTCCAGCTCCGTCCACCCCGGCCCCGGACCAACCCCCACCCCACCCCCCCGACCAGCCCTCGCCTGCAACTGCGCGCCCCCCAGCGTGTCCGCGGGCACAGTGCCCTCCAGGGAGTTGTTCCGCAGCGCCAAGTGGTACAGCGACAGCGAGGTGCGCAGCAGCGGCCCCACGGGCCCCACCAGCCGGTTGTGGGAGGCGTCCAGGTGGCCCAACCGGGCGCGGCTGCCCAGGTACGGCGGCAGCGTGCCGGACAGCTGGTTGGACGAGACATCCAGGTACGACAGGTCGCCTGCTGGCACGGGGGCACGTCATGCCGGGGGATCCCCGGGGGCGGGGGGCGGGGGCGGGGGTCGGGGAGGGGGTCGGCGGGCGGGGGGCGGGGGCGGGGGGCGGGGGGGCGGGGGGCGGGGCATGAGGCGAGGACCGGAATATATGGATGGATGGATGGATATATGGATGGATGGATGGATAAATGGATGAAAGCTGGGAGGTTTAACTCAATGGGCTGGTACGTCGAGATACTAGGTCTAAGTTTGGCAGCACACGCCTCTTTAAGTCTTGACCGACCCCGTGACACAGGAACCTGTGGCCGACACACCCTTTTGCCCTCTTCCAGACCTGCACACCGCATCCTCCTCTACACGGCCCCGGTGGGTGCGGGTGACCCTCCTCCTCCTCCGTATGGAGGAATACGAGCCCGCACCCTCCCCCTTCCTCCCATACCTGCGGACGCGTAGGTGAGGGCGAGGGCGCCCACCCACCCACCCACTCACCCACTCACTCACCACCCACCCACTCACCCACGAGCGCTGCAGCCGCCGGCAGCTCCGGGAACGGGCCCCCCAGCCGGTTGCCGCTCAGCCGCACACTGCGAAGACCGCTGGGCCCCGTGAACAGCTCGTGGGGGACCGACCCCGCCAGCCGGTTGTCGGAGAGGTCCAAGAACTGCACCGCGTGGGTTGGGTGGGATGGGTGGGATGGGTGGGTGGGTAAGTTTGTCTCCGGTTCCCCCCAACCCGACCCTGTGCCCCGACTTCTCCAGTAGGCCCTGTGCTAGCCAGCCCCGGCCTCATGCACCCAAGCCACATCCAAGGCGTGTCCGGTCCGGCCCAGACGGGACTCGGCCAGCTGGACCGACCCAGATCCCGGGCCGGGCGTGATGTCGCCTCAGGCCTCACCATGCGGCCGCCCGTCCGCCACCGCCGCACGCGGGGCACCCAGGGGTCGGACCCCTGGGTGCCGGGACAGGGGCCCTCCGGCTGTCCCCCAAGATGGGCCCCGCTCCCTGGTAGCCAGGTATCTCTTCCGATGCCATCTGGGTCACCCTCGAGAACCGCCTCCCAACCCCTGTATGAGTGAGCGTGTGCTTAGCGAGGTAATCCGCCCGACCCGATCCAACCGCGCGAATGGGTGTGGATTAGAGACCCGGGCGGCCCAACAACCTTCCCATCGCGCCCCACCCTCGACGCCACTCTGGCGGGGCCGGTTTGCTCCTTCCCATCGTCCGTTACGGGGCATCCGCCCCCCATGACCGACCGCACCTGCAGGTTCGGCTGTTGAAACAGCGCGGGGGGCACCGAGCCCGTCAGCTGGTTGCTCGACAGCAGCAGCGACACCAGGTTCGCCAGGCCGCCCCCACCGCCCGCCTCGTCCTCCGAAAGCAGTGCCGAGGCCGGGCCGCTGAGCTGGTTCACCGAGGCACTCAGGTACGACAGGTTGGCCAGCGGCGCCAGAGCGGCGGGGCTCCCCGTCAGGGAGTTGCCGTCCAGGACCAACAGCCTGTGTGGCGCGGGTAGAGGATGTTCGGCCGCAAGAGTCGGTTTGGGAGGGTGCGAGGGATACGCGAGCCAGGCCCCGCACCCGCACCCGCACACAGTCCCCCAGGCAGCGCTCGGAGGGGTTTCATGTCACAGCCCCTGCCCCTAATCTTGTCCCTGATCCTGATCCTGCCCCTGATCCTGATCCTGCCCCTGATCCTGATCCTGCCCCTGATCCTGCCCCTGATCCTGGCCGCCAACCCAGGGTTCCGCAGCGACCGGCAGCGCAGGGACCGGCGCGACCGATGCCGTTGACCTGCAGTCCCAGCCCCTTTCGGAACGGGCTCTCTTCTCTCCAGGGAGGGAGGAGCACGAACATGGGGCGACCGGGGAGCGATGTGAGCTGGGGGCTATCGTATCACACACGGAGAGTCCCAACGTCTCCACCCGCTGGGCGGTCGGTCCATACCACAGCTGCAAAACAGTTTGGGACCCCGTCCCGTCCCGTCCCGTCCCGTCCCGTCCCGGCATCCAGGGAGGAAGCTCTCTGGAAAGTTCGGCGCCTGCCGAACCTGAGGGAGGGGCTCCCTGTGCAGGGGGGCGTGGGGGCCGCCCGCCCGCCCGGGGGTTGGAAAGGGGGACTACATCGGCTCGTGGAAGCAGTCCTCACCCCGGTACATGCAACCCCACCCGGTTCATCCCCCGGCGGCCAGCCGGGAGCCAGACGGGCTCCCATCCGGCGCCTCCTCCTGCTCCTCCTCCTCCTCCTCCTCCTCCTCCTCCCGGATGTCGATCATCACCATCCCAGGGGCCGCTGGACGCCCTACGCCCGGAGCCCTCGCTTCCACGATGTACACCCCACCCCCCCGGGCCGGGGTGTGGGCTGCCACCACCAGTGACCGGCGGACGGTAGGGACCCTTCCACCTGGGGGGCTTAGCGGGCTACCGCCGAGCCCTCCCCAACCCCACCCCCCCACACACACCCACACACACATTCGTCTCCGGTCTTAACTAGGCCCCTTGCACGTCTCACGCACTCGTGCCTTGCCTGCCGAATATCTCACGTTCGTCGACACGCCCCTCCCCGCCACTACAGGTATGGCATTCAACCTGGTCCCCGTGTGCCCCACTCGGTTAGCGAGCCGGTAGATGTGGACCCCACCTAAGTGAGGAGCTGAGGGCTCCCCAGGGGACCAGCTCCAAGCTGCCGGACATGTTGTTGGAAGGGAGCACGAGGCCTGTGACGGCGCCGCCCTCCTCAGGGCAGGGCTGCGAGCTGGTCGCGGGGGAGGTGTCGCTGCCGAGGCCGGCCGGCAGGCAGCACAGCACGCCCTCCCAGCTGCAGAAAGCGGCGCCATCGCTGAGCCAGTTGTCGCGCCGTGTCCACCCCGGGCCGTTCCAGGAAATGTACAGCTGAGTCAGTGCTCCGCGTTGGTTTGCCAGGCACAGAGCATCGCACGGCGTGCCAGCGCCTGATGATGTGTCGTAACGTGATTCAAGTGATCGACGGAGGGCTGCCTGAAACGCCAAGGCTCGTGGGGTACTACTCCCTCTGTAACTGAGACTGTCGCCGAAACCGTTGAGGCCCCCGACGGCCGAGGTGGTACGCTTTAATACTGTACAGTTACATGGACATGATGTCCATAAGCATATGAGAAGAGGACAGATTAAGTATGAGAAGGGTGTAGTCATCGTAATGTTCTGATACAGCACAAAGTGCAGCCGAGCGACACTTCGTCACTCTCCATGCCTTTCGAATTACAGTATTATCACACAAAACAATGCCCCACGTTAAACTTGGAGGCCGTCAGCCTGGAAACAAAGTTTATCATTTAAACCTAATGTGTAGGAAATAAGACTGCTACTTTCCTGTGAGTGCACAAAGAGCAAATATTCGGCATACAACTAAGCGCTCCTGACGGCCAATCTCACGGCTGCAATGAGGTTGTAAAGCTCGTACAACTGCCCCGTTCGGTTGTTTTGTGCGCTGAGTTATGAGGTCCTCTCATACAGGAGTGCACTTTAGTAGTGCGTTTTACGTTTATTGGCGAAGTTGAATGGAGTAAAGGACGATCCCACAAATGCGAGACTGCGCACCGGAATGCGGTATCAATTCTGACAGTAAGTACGTATTTACACTCCAGCCTCGTGAAGTGTATCGGGCATTGCCAGAACCGTTTTGTCGTCCCGACGGTTGATGGAGTTCCGAAAACAAGTCAACGACGCGTCGTTGAGGAGGGCGTGCCTTTGATAGAGGCAGAAATGCAGCGGGGTTGTTCTGTAAAGTGAATGCTTAGATGTGGTGATGTGGCGCCGAGGTGGTTCAGTACGGCGGGACAGACCTTACAAAAGGAGTCGGAGAATCATTATTCTCGCACAAGCAGGGCAGTTCTTGCGGCCGTCAAGGAGGTGTACCCTCACCAAGCTGGTCTTCAGGGTGTGAATCTCACATGTTTGCGGTGAATGCATGTCCGTCAAGCGCCACGCTTGCAGAAGAGTAGCGTACAGTGGTATAATAATACCACCGCCGCGATTCAGGCGGCGTCAATTATACACTGTGCGCTAGACTGTTTTTGTGGCACGGTGCAAACAGGACAGAGGCGAACTGCGGACAAGGTCTCTGTAGAGGCTTGTCAATGACGTGCAATCAGTTAATGTGGGAAGCCCGCTAAGGTGATGACTCAAATCCCGACACAGGTTTCGACACAGTTTGGACTCAGGTTTCGACACAGATTTCGACTCAGGTAGACACTTGCAATATGGGGCAGGCAAGACCGGTGTCTCCTTGTTGCAATGCCTTGTCAATCCGCTTGTCGGTATTAGTGGTACAATTGCACCTGCGCAGGCGAAGGGTAACAAAGTCGTTTCGAGGCGAGACACCGTTCCCGTGCTAGTGTCTAACTCGGTTGCATCGCGCCTTCCACTCTACAAGCAAGTGGCGTCAGCACGACTGCACATGCTGATAGTCACTGCGGAACGCCATAGCATTCACGAACCTTTGCGATGCCAGTCAAGGCCACACACAGGGGCCCAACACGCAATATCTTTAACATTTCACCTAAATCTTCGCCGGCGAATGCTTCAAATGTTTGTTTCTCATAACATCTGGGCGGGACAGTGTCTGACTATAAGCACCGCGGCACTGTACGGGCATCAAAATACAGAAAGGCACCCAGAAGCGGCCGGGCCTGTACTGGTCTCCCGTGCAGGCTCTGACGATCGCACAATGAACGTCCACGTCGCTAAAACACAATTATCATTGCACGCGTCACAGCACCTGCATTGCCTCCTCACGTGTCAGCCGTATTTGCAGATGTCCTCTACATTGCGAACAGTCATCAACTTCGGCCCAAACAAATGTCAACGCGCTCGCAAACCTGTCAATTCAATGAACCTGTTTACGCTCTATCGTTGCGCTAACCGAACCTGGCGAAGGGCCTTGATTTCCTCCATGTCCCTCGGTTACGCGTACCTCACTGGAACCAATACGCTGGAACCCAAACAAATGCCAGAAGCGCACCCAACTCTTTCAGTCAAACGCAATTCATTCTCGTTATCGTGATGACGCCCAAATCCGTCGCTGCCCCTCCATTTCCTCAACGTCCCTCGCTCAGTCATCCATGTGCTCTGACGCAAACATACGCGAACGATCGCCGCAACCTGTCACTTCAATACCCGGTTTTTCCAAAGGAAAAGAGGGTTATAGCCCAGGGGACAGTTGGGCCTTATGTCGCACCCGTATGTGGGCCCCTGTACACTGTACAAGCGGTACGCGGTTGCGAGGGACATCAAGGATGGCGGGCCCGTTCGCCAAGGTCCCTGTGCGCAAGGATACGGCATCTCGAGTTGGATTGAAGTGACAGTGCCGTATCCTTGCGCACAGGGACCTTGGCGAACGGGCCCGCCATCCTTGATGTCCCTCGCAACCGCGTACCGCTTGTACAGTGTACAGGGGCCCACATACGGGTGCGACATAAGGCCCAACTGTCCCCTGGGCTATAACCCTCTTTTCCGTTGGAAAAACCGGGTACATGTTTTACATGTCCTAACATTCATCATTATGCTTTGCCTATCCTTCCCAGCCGCTATTTGCATACATAACTCGGTATCCTGCTTTTTCATTTTCAATGTGTATGGCGAATTCCATATTCCCTTAACGCCTGTTCCCAGCAACAAATGTTAATCAGTCACTGTATGTAGGAGTAAGGCAGGCTGCAAATAAACTACCGTTTCACGGCCTGGGTCCAAATTCCTTATTTTGCTTGTGCCTTTACTATGGGTGCCCGGTACGGGCACGCCAACCACGACAGTTTTGTTGTACAGTCGCAGGTCAACCTTCAATGTGGATTTCCTCGAGGAGGGGAGGTGAAATTGTAGGCTGTTTCAAGAATTATTGGCAGCGATCGAATTATGTGATTGGGAATGCGCTAGGCTCACATACAATTATACAATTCTATCGTGCATTGCGTTAAGGGAAACCTATATACACCTAACATTGTAAAGATACCGACTGAACCCAATTATGGATTTGCTAGTTGAAGCGCAAGGCGGCGTCCTTGAGGTTCGAAACGGGAGGAAAGGACGCAGCCTCTTCACAGCCAGATTAGTAAAGGGAGGCGAGATTGTGTTGAGCGAAGCGCCCATCCTTCTTCTGGTTGCGCCTGAGATGGCGCAGTCGACTTGTTTGGCATGTTTGCGTGCTGTCAGTCCGCTAGGTGCGCAATTTTAGGGATGTAATCATAAAATACGAGCATACTTAACAGTTGAACAGATAGCCGATACGTGTGCCTGGAGCACATCGTGCATCGCATGGCATAACACTCTAAGCGCTAATGCCCGCGCTTGCGTCCCCGCAGAGAGCATACCGTGCTCTGGGTGTCGCCAGGCATGCTTCTGCACCCCGGCCTGTCAGCAGATGGCGCAGGGGACACCTTGGCTGCACTCGGCGCCTATTTGCAGGTTGGGGGGACAGGCATGACCACGAGAAGACCATCCCATAAATCCATTGCAGCCTCCGCTGCCTGTGTTCGCTCCAGGGTAGCACTGCTACTGCGATCGCGTTGCGCGCACGTGGGACCGCTAGATACACCATCCCCGCCGCTGCGCGCGTTCAGTAAGTTAAAGCAGCCCAAAGCCATATAACCTGTATATGCGCTCCTGGCAGATGCGCTTATATAGCTTCAGGACGACGGTCCTTTATTACTATCATCATTATTAGTAAGGAGCAATCAATTGTATGGTAGTGGGCTGTGGCGCGTGTCCACACCTCCGAAACGTAGCCAGAATATGCTTCGTTCATCTCTTCGCACACTTTTCCTTACAGTGGACGGCTGGTTTTGCAGTTGCTACTTCGTCCTGCACGCTGGTCCTAACAGTTGGTACTTGCGAACGTGGCTATAACCTTTGGCTGCCTTTGGCGACAGTGACCTGGCGCGCAGACGTTCTTCTCTGAAAACACAGCTCGCAACATCCCGTGATGGTCTTTTACCTTTCCATTCCCAGGGGCCCATTCGGTTTTGCCGCCATTAGCGGCCCACAATAGCTATGACTGGAAGGAACTGGACGATAGCTGCACGTATGCTTAGGTAATTCCATACCTGTTCCGCAATGCTGTGTTCCCAGGCTGTCGGTCCTGGGAGCATAGCATTGTGGACATCTCAACCTCGCGTGTACCGGTGCGCCGGTGCGGATCCGTCAATTGCCTACGAAGTCAATGGGCCGCGCGCGAGTGTAATCTGCGCCGCGCAGCCGCAATGCAGCCGCCTGCTGAAGAAACGTGATGCTAGACGGCACATATTGCCGCGATCAGACAGACAGACAGACAGACAGACCGAAAGACAGAAAGACTAGCGAGCAAGTCGCCAAAGCACCACGGACGCGGACGCCTGATGTATTGCCGCCGCCAACCTCATGTACGGACTGTACGACAACCTCGTGTCCCAAGCGAACGTCCCACGCCGCCAATCGCACCCGTTCCCAGCCCCCCCCCCGCACCCCTCCCCATCCCCCGCCTGCGCCTGACCCCCCCTCCCCCCGCCATCGCATCATTCCGTGGCCGCCCGCCCAGAGCACGTGAGGGGCCTGCCCCCCCTCCAAAGTCCCGACCCCTCCCCTGCGCCCCTCCCCCCCCATCGCCACCTCGCTGCGACACAAAAACGCTCACCCTCCACGTCCCTAAAACCACGACAAACGGCGGCCGTGCAGCACAGATTTCGCCCCACAGCAGAGCAATCGTCTGCTTCAGACGCAGGGCGTGTCTCTAAAGAGTCGAACTCGGAGTGGGCGGGGGAGTGGGCGGGGGAGTCAAAGTGGGATTCGGACCCGGATTCAGATTCGGAGCGGGAGTCGCCCTCGACGCACCCCCTGCCCTCCCGGCGGCCGGCCAGATGCCTCTCAGATCCCTCGGCCTCCCCGCCTCCCGACCATGTCGCTCTCACCCCACCGCATCCCACCGCCCCACACCGCACCCAGACGGCGGGACTGAAGTCCACCCCGCCTATGCGACCCTCCGTCCCTCTGTGCGTCCCTCCCTCCCACCCGACACACCCCACCCCCAGGGCCCCAACACAACACACAACCAGCGGACCCCTTCACCGACCCGACCCGACCCAATTCGACCCGGCCCGCTGCCGCTGCCCAGCAGACGGGTCGGGGCCCTCTGCTCCGTAGGGCCGCCACGAGGCGCGGCCCGCCCCGCGCCCCGCCGACCCGCCCCGGTCCCCCGGCGCTTCCGCAGGAGGTTCTGCAGCCCTGAACCCTCTGCCTGCGCCCCCCCCCTTCCCGCAAACCCCGTCTACCTGTGTACGCCTCTCGTTGGGGTCCGCCCACCCCAGCACTGCCGCCTCCTCGGCGGCAGCAGCGCACCCCTTCTCCCCTCCTTCCCTCCCGCCGTTTGGCCCTTAAAATACCCTCTTCCGTCTCCTCGAAACTTCGAAGCTCGCCCGCCCCCACGGAGATCCACCACCACCACCGCCGCCGCCCCCCTTCGCTGCCCCCAGAACCCTGGCCGGTATCCCGCCCGAGGCGGCCCGAGGCCCCCGTAAGGCCCTCACGGGCAGATCTACGACATGACGGGCACGGGCGCCTTGCACGTGGGGCAGACCGTCGTACGCTTAGCCCCGGGCGCGGCTGCCGTCGCCGCCATCGCCGCCGCCTCCTCGCCGCCCCTGGCCACCGCCGCCGCTGCGGCCGCCGCGACGCCGTCGTGGGTGCTGTCGCACCACTCCTTGAAGCAGCCGTCGTGCTGGACGTGCAGGCAGCCCAGCACGACCATGGGGCCGCGCGCGTCGCCGCGCGCCCGCGATTTGAATATGGCGATCTGCTCCTTGCAGACGGCGCAGGGGGCCGTGGAGGCGCCCTCCGCGATGCCCGGGTGCCCGGCCTCCTTGAGGGCAGCCGCCAGCTTCTGCCTGTGAGGGGAGTTGGAGGAAGGAGGAGGGGGACCGGGGAGGGGGATCCACACTCAAGCTCGGCGTCGCCAGCTCGGACCACTGACACCATATTACTGGTAGCATTTTCGCGGTTTTGCTGTCCTGAATCCATCAAGGGGGAAAACGACTTCGGACTGCGAAACGGTCGACGTGAGAGATGAGAGATGAGAGGGAGAGGGAGGGGCCTTTTCCCCTTCTCCCACCCCCATACAGCACACAAGCCCCCGCCCCGCCCCTGGATATATCATAATACAGTCGAGTCTTTATCGGATATTTGCTCTGGCAGTAGCGCAGTATACATATGTCTACCAATTTTCTATATCACCCCCCCGCCCCCTGACCTGTACTCGAGCGCCTCCCCCGGCTTGTCGAGCTGCAGCTCCGCCAGGTTGGCCAGGTTGATGAGCACCTGGATCACCTTGTCGTGGTCCTCCATGAGCTCGAAGATCTCCATCGCCTGGGGTCGGGGGCCGGGGACCGGGGTTGGGGGACAGAATATCGGGCTAGGGGTCGGGGCTGGAGAGTGGGGGACAGGGCCGCAGGGGGCTGGAGAGTGGGGGACAGGGCCGCAGGGGGCTGGAGAGTGGGGGACCGGGCCGCAGGGGGGGTGGAGAGTGGGGGACAGGGCCGCAGGGGGCTGGAGAGTGGGGGACAGGGCCGCAGGGGGCTGGAGAGTGGGGGACAGGGCCGCAGGGGGCTGGAGAGTGGGGGACAGGGCCGCAGGGGGCTGGAGAGTGGGGGACAGGGCCGCAGGGGGCTGGAGAGTGGGGGACAGGGCCGCAGGGGGGTGGAGAGTGGGGGACAGGGCCGCAGGGGGTTGGAGAGTGGGGGACAGGGCCGCAGGGGGCTGGAGAGTGGGGGACAGGGCCGCAGGGGCTGGAGAGTGGGGGACAGGGCCGCAGGGGGCTGGAGAGTGGGGGACAGGGCCGCAGGGGGCTGGAGAGTGGGGGACAGGGCCGCAGGGGGCTGGAGAGTGGGGGACAGGGCCGCAGGGGGCTGGAGAGTGGGGGACAGGGCCGCAGGGGGCTGGAGAGTGGGGGACAGGGCCGCAGGGGGCTGGAGAGTGGGGGACAGGGCCGCAGGGGGCTGGAGAGTGGGGGACAGGGCCGCAGGGGGCTGGAGAGTGGGGACAGGGCCGCAGGGGCTGGAGAGTGGGGGACAGGCCGCAGGGGGCTGGAGAGTGGGGACAGGGCGGGGGCTGGAGAGGGGGGACTGGGGCAGGGCCGCAGGGGGCTGGAGAGTGGGGGACAGGGCCGCAGGGCTGGAGAGTGGGGGACAGGGCCGCAGGGGCTGGAGAGTGGGGGACAGGGCCGCAGGGGGCTGGAGAGTGGGACAGGGCCGCAGGGGGTGAGAGTGGGGGACAGGGCCGCAGGGGGCTGGAGAGTGGGGACAGGGCCGCAGGGGCTGGAGAGTGGGCAGGGCGCAGGGGTGGAGAGTGGGGACAGGGCAGGGGCTGGAGAGTGGGGACAGGGCCGCAGGGGCTGGAGAGTGGGGACAGGGCCGCAGGGGGCTGGAGAGTGGGGGACAGGGCCTGGAGAGTGGGGGACAGGGGCAGGGGCTGGAGAGTGGGGGACAGGGCAGGGGGCTGCAGGGCAGGGAGAGTGGGGGACAGGGCCGCAGGGGGCTGGAGAGTGGGGGGCCGAGAGTGGGGGACAGGGCCGCAGGGGGCTGGAGAGTGGCAGGGCCGCAGGGGGTGGAGAGGGGGACAGGGGCGCAGGGGGGTGGAGAGTGGGGACAGGGCCGCAGGGGCTGGAGAGTGGGACAGGGCCGCAGGGGGCTGCAGAGGAGACACGAGGGTATGTGGCCGGGTGTGGGGTGAGCTGGGCATTTGGGGTTGCAGCATGGGATGGGGTTTGGGTTGTAGGCGAAGGTTGTTGAGTCCGCAAGGAAGCTGGGAGTCGAAAGGGGAGCTGCACAGAGGGGGGCCCTGGGCCGGGGCGTCTTCGCAGGCGGGCAAGGCAGGCGGGCATGACATGCGATGGGCGTGGCAGCGCCCAACAGTTGCCCTCAAGCGTTTCTCACGTACCTCCTTCCCGAGGCCCATGCAATAATGGAGAGGCTGAGCAAGACAGAGATGTGTTGAAAGGGGGATTGTTTAGCATGAAAGGGTGAGTCCTGAGGCCGTCCACCGTCCTGTCAACCTGGCGTGGGTCAGGTGGGGGTTCAGGTGGGGGGCTGAGGCCCCTCCCGGCGGGCGGGCCGTACCTGTTCGTACGCCTGTTTGGACTGCTCGAAGCGGCGGGTGGCGAACAGCGCCGCCGCCATGTTGACCATGGCGGAGGCCGCCTGCATCATGCCCGTCGCCATGGCCGCCCGGTCGCCCGTCTCCGCGGCCTTGGCCACCTGCGGGGCGGGGCGGGGCGGGGCGGGGCGGGGCGGGGTTCCGGGGCAGGGGGTCTGCCGGGGTGAGGATAGGCGGTTGGGGGGTCGCAAGGAGTACGCGGACTTGAACGTGACTGCGCTTGCCGCCACGATAGCGATCCGGAGGATCCGGTGCGGCGACAGGTGACTGGTGCCCCGGCGACGATGAAGGTGAGGGTGGCGGTTGAGTGGGTTGCAGGGCGCAGCGAGGACACCCCGCCTGGTGAGGGTGGTGTGGGGTTGGTGCTGTGGGGTTGGTGCTGTGGGGTTGGTGCTGTGGGGTTGGTGCTGTGGGGGTGGTGCTGTGGGGGTGGGGGCACGGGGATGCGGGATCGTCGCCCCTCGACCCGCCCCTCGACCCGCCCCTCGACCCGCCCCTCGACCCAACCTCTACTGGACTTGGGCCGGACCTCAGCCGCCGCTCCGCCCCCCAGCCCCAGCCCCGGATACCGCCTGCGCCCCCGCGACATCCGCCCTCACCGACCACACACCCCCAAACCCCCAAACCCGGGGCTTCCCCGGGCCCCACTACAACCTTTCCCGACCTTGCGTGGGTAGTACATTGCAGGTTGCCTGGTCAGTATCTTGGATCTGGGTGGTTCGGGTGGGGTGTCTGCGTGTCTCGCTGAACCCCCCCCTCGCTGGCCTACCTCGTCCTCCCGCAGCTTGACGGCGATCTGCAGGCAGGCCAGTCCCTCCTCGGGGTCCGCCGCCATCACCACATTGCCTAGCGCCACAAGCACCTCCGACTGCATGCCCGCGCTGTCAGCCGCCTGCGCCACCGCCAGGGCCTGCTTCAGAACCTCAGCGGCCTGAAGGGGGGCAGGGGGGGCGGGGGGACGTGGGGACGTGACGGGTGCGGAGAAGAGCAAGTGTGGTTCTGGCGAGGCGCGTGTGTCCACAGTGAGAATCCGCCCGCGAAAATAACCGACGGATAGTCTGGCAGGGCGAGACAGCGTCTGCAAGCATCACGCGGACTCCGCAGGTGTCAAGATGGGATAGGCGTCTGCAGCTGCGCACCTGTGATTTCGTTGCGGACGATGCCACCCCTCCGCCCCGCTGCCTGCTCCCACCGCTCCGCAACGCAACGGGCAAGGCCCCCCACGCCTGGCCTCGTCCCAATCCCGTGGGGCCCCCCTCGCCGCCGGCATGACCATGGGAACCCCCCTGGGACCAACGACTAACCCCACCTCTGGGATCAACAACTCTACCAATTCGCTATACCCCCACCACCCCACCCAACCTAATCCACCCACCCACCCACCCACCCACCCACCCACGCATCCACCCACCCACCCACGCATCCGCCCAGCCCCACGCCCCTCGCACCTGCGTCAGCTTGCCCGCGATCTTCCACAGGTTGCCCAGCCCCACCGCATTGTCCACGTGGGCCGCCGTGTTGCCGGCCGCCTTGGCGTCATCGATACCCGCCTGGAAGGCCTCCGCCGCGGGGGTGAAGTTGCCCAGCTTGGTGTGGGTGTGGCCCAGCCACTTGTGCAGCTCCACCACCAGGTCGGAGCGCTGCGCGGCGCGGGCGGCGGACTGGAGCGACTGGAAGGCCTCCAGGGCCTTGTGCAGCTTGCCTGGGGAGGGGGATGCCGGACCGGGGCGGGCCGGGAAGGGAAGGGCAGGGGAGGGGAGGGGAGGGGAGGGGAGGGGAAAGGGGCGGCGTTAGGCGGAGTCGGGCAGTCCGCCCGTCCGTCCATACATCCGTCCGGTCGTTTGTCGTTCGTTGCCCGGTCATGCAGATCCACATCATCAAAGCGACACTCAGTCACACACGTCCCTTCACCGTAAAGGGCCACGTCTGATCGCGCTGGATGTCACACTCGCCGCCGATGTGCTTTCGAGGCAACATTCCGCCAGGTGCCTCCAACACCGATACACGGGCCCTGATCGTCGACCCGCATCATCCACCCGGCTTGCCGCTCCCCTTCCCCCCGCATCCCCACCTGCCCCCACTCCCACCTGCTCGGCCCCCCCTCCTGCTCACCTCCCAGGAAGTGCATCACCGCCTCCTCGAATGCGCCGTCCAACGTCCCCGCGCCCTTCTCCGCCGCCTGCCGCAGCACCTCCACCAGGGCACCCTGCAACCCGCCCGCCGGGTTCGCAACACCCGAGCCCCCGCCGCTGGCACCGCTGCTGACGCTGGCGGCCGCCTCCTCACGCGTCTCCGGCGCCGCGGATTCGGCGGCGGCCGGGGAGGCGCCGCCGCTCACTGCCGACTCTGCGGGGGGCGACGTGGTATCGGCTGCTGGCGGGGCGCCGCCGCCGCTGCTGCTGTTGTCGGCGGCCGCGCCCCCCTCCGTCTTGGCTCCCGCCGCCGCCGCCGCCTTGGAGCAGCTAGGCTTGTGCTCGGGCCAGTGTTTTTTCTGGCAGGCGACGGAGCAGTAGTACACGGACTTGCACTGCCCGCAGCGCTGCGGCAGGCCGCCGCTCTTTAGGGGCTGGCCGCAGCAGCCACACGCCTTCAGGCCCGCGGCTGCGGCGGGCTTGGGGGCCGCTGGGGCCGAGCCGGTGTCTGCGGCTGCTGTGGGTGCAGCACTCGGGGAGGCTCCGTTGGACTCCGAGGTGGAAGCAGCTTCGGGGTCCGCTGCGGGCTTGGTGTCGGTCGGCGCGGCGGAGGTGGCGGGTGTGGCTTTGGCTGCCGCGGCGCCGGGGGACTTGCGGGCGGGCAGGGAGGGTCCGGCGCGTGCTTTAGCGGGACTGGGAGTTTTCCGAACCGGCACTCCCGCACCGCGGCCGCGCGGGGCCGGCTTGGCTGCTCCGCCCGTCAGCAGCGCTTGCATCGAAACCGGTTCCGGCTCCGCCTCTACCTCCGGCTCCGGCGCCAAGACATACTTGTAGATCACGTAACCCGCACCGCCAGCTAGTGCCACGGTCGACGCTATTGCCGCCGCCTTGTATGCCCATGATGAGGTGCTGCTTGACATATTTCCGTCAGCCTTTTAACTGATGGATACAAAATACTTCCAATTGATGGCTAGAAAACGAGATCAATAGCGATCCAGCACTGCTGTGTGCGTGGTGTTGGGCGTGATCGTAGGCTGGTGCCTCCACCGACACGCACGGAGAAAAGTACACAGGCAGGGTGATTAACCTTTTATGAGTAACAGATATTTGCTGCAATAAAATCGCCAGACATGGGGACAGACAGGAACGACAGAGTGCACGACACCCAACCGTCTATTAGGTTTTAAGCAGCTCACAGTCGTGAAATGAGTATTTTGTATATCCAAAAGATTGGACACCTATCGCGCGTAACGTCCACTCTTTGAGGCGCATTCTATTCACTTTCACCCAGGCACTTGTGCTCGCATTCGACTGTATGGCGCTCCTCTTTGCATTTCGTTCGCGTGCCAACCGAACGAGGGCGTGTTCTGTACTCTCTGCATCGTATCGTCGCCTGTCCTCAGCGGCAGAACCATCGCCATCGGAGGAGGTGGGGAAAGCAGCACAGCTCCGCGAGTTCCGCGCGCAGGTCCAGCAGTTCGCACAGCAAGTGATAGCACCCCATGCCGAGGCCATTGACCGTGAAAACAACTTCCCGTCAAGCGTCAACCTATGGCGTGAAATGGGCAACTTCGGTTTGCTCGGTGGGTTGCCGCGCGAACTGTCGTGGACCACCACGTCAGGGTCTCGTTCGCTTTCAAGCGTTAATATCCTGAAGTTTGGTATAACTGCGCGCCTTGGAGGCGCCAAGCGAACTTCAGCGCTGCTGTCAAGGACCTTTCCACATCAACTGCCCTGGCGTTGGTTCCGCGTCAGCAAGCCCTCTGACGTGCTTTGAAGGCGTCAATCCCGCTCATCATCGGTTTCGTTTTTTTCTAAAATCTTCTTCCTTCACGTTCATAAAATTCCCGAATTTCTCTGCCGGCCAGGTATAACCGCTCCCGTGGAGTACGGCGGCCTGGGGATGGGCTACTCGGAGCACTGCGTCGCAATGGAGGTGGGTGACCTGCTCCCCGGGTGAGGTGACGTGTATCAGGAATCCCTGGGTCCCAATCCCTCAATCTCAGTCTGTCTGTCCGTCCCCACCCCCTCTCCATCCCGGCCCTCGTCGCCCGTCCATCCCGACCCTCAATCCTAACTGGGCTAGGTCTCACACGCACTCCGCCTCCGCGCTCTCAAGCCCCCGCCCTTCCCCGCGGTCCCCGCCACCCACGATGCGGTGGTCAGGAGCTGAGCCGCGCCAGCGGGGCGGTGGGCCTCAGCTACGGCGCCCACTCCAACCTGTGCGTCAACCAGATCGTGCGCAACGCCACCCCCGCCCAGAAGGCCAAGTACCTGCCCAAGCTCATAACCGGTGGGTGATGAGCTGCTAAAAGGGGGGGAGAGGTCCAGAACATCTCCCGCCGCGCCTTTGGGTTGGGTCCAGAACTCATAATCCTAAGATTTAGGGATGCAGGATTCAAGATCCAGGATCCAGAAGGCCCTCGCCCCGATCGGGGGCCACGGCTGGGTGGCAGTGGTACCGCGCCCGGCTCCTCCTCGTCGGAGCGCCGATCGCCTGAGGACGTCCGCCGGACCAGCCCACCGCGCGACGCTCGTGCCCTCGCCGGCTCTTTGAAGTCGACCCTTCCGCTCCCCCGCGCCGCCGTCCGCAGGCGAGCACATCGGCGCCCTGGCCATGTCGGAGCCGGGCAGCGGCAGCGACGTGGTGTCCATGAAGTGCCGGGCGGAGGCGGTGGCGGTGGCGGGGGCGGGGGCGGGCGGGGGCGCGTTCGTGCTCAACGGCAACAAGATGTGGTGCACCAACGGCCCAAAGGTGGGGGGGCCGGGACGGCCGGCAGCTCACCCCCACCCCGGCAGCTCACCCCCACGCCGGGGCCCCCACACCACCCTGCGCCATGCGGCCGTGGGCTGTCCCCTGGGGGTCGATGGGTCGAATTGGGTGCGGGTGGGTGCGGGGTGGGTGCGGGCTGCCAGCTTCCCCGAACGACCCCCATGCAACGGCGCGGCGCCGGGCTGCCTGCCCTGCCCTGCCCTGCCCTGCCCCCTGACGCCGTCCTGCACTCTTAACTCCCTACCCCCTCCTCGTATGGTACGTACGGTACGTCAATGCCGTACTGCCCTACCTCGCCGTGGCCCCCTCCTCCCTCTCCTCCCCCTCCTCCCTCTCCTCCCCCTCCTCCCTCCCCCCACACCCCACACACCCACCAGGCGGATGTGTTGGTGGTGTACGCCAAGACGGACCCGGCGGCGGGGCCCCGGGGCATCACCGCGTTCTTGATCGAGAAGGGCATGAAGGGGTTCCGTACGGCACAAAAGCTGGACAAGCTGGGCATGCGCGGCTCGGACACGTGCGAGCTGGTCTTTGAAAACTGCGAGGTGGGGGGTGGGTGGGTGTGGGGGTAGGGGCGGCGGGGGGCGAAGGGTGGTGGTTGTGGCGGTTGGTACGACCACTGCAGCGTGTGGGTGATAGGACAGCCCCCCCTGCTGGGTGGGGTTTCACGGGCGGGCGGGTGTGTTTCGTTGGTAGGCAGAGCAGGAGTGCGTGGGCGTGTTTGTGTGTGTGTTTGGGGGCGGGGGGGGGGGGGGAAAGAGAAAAGACAACCCAGAACGACCCGCAGGTTTCACCACACACCCACACCCACACACCTACACCCACCACACTCCGCGAAGCCTTGCCCTGGCAGTCATTGCAGCGCCGTCCTGGGTGCCCACCCGCCCGTTAGGAGCCCGCTGACCCCCCACTGACCCCCCGCTGACACCTCCCCACCCCCCACCAGGTCCCCGCGGAGAACGTGTTGGGCGGCGTGGGCCGGGGGGTGGCGGTGATGATGAGCGGTCTGGACTACGAGCGGCTGGTGCTGGCGGCGGGGCCCTGCGGCCTCATGGCGGCGGCGCTGGACGTGGCACTGCCGTACTCGACGCAACGGAAGCAGTTCGGACAGCCCATCGGAGAGTTCCAGGTTAGCGGGGGCGGGGGAGAGGGGGAGGGGGGGGAGGGGGGGACTGGAAATCGGTAGACAAGGGGGAAAGAGGGGGGGAGGGGCCGAGGGGTACCGGGGAGAGTTGGCGCGAGGGAGGGGGGAGAGAAGAGGAGGACATTGGAAATGGTGAAGAGGCCGTACCGCAGCGGGGGCGGGAAGGGATGTAGGAAATTGGTCGACATGTCGGTACCCCGGGGAGGGGCAGGGGGGGAGGGTTGGCGTTGTGGCGTCGTCATTCTGTTCACGGCGGCGACGCGGCCCCTGTCCCGTTGCCCTCGGAGGCGACTGCCTCTCTGTCCACCGCCCGCGGCCCATGAGCCCGCCCGCTTGCCCCGCCCCGGCGCCCGCCCTCTGCCAACCCGCCCCCCCGCCCCGCCCCCCCCCACACACATTGGACTGACCCACGGGTCCGCAGTTGATCCAGGGCAAGCTGGCTGATATGTACACCCGCCTCCACTCCTCGCGGTCCTTCGTGTACACGGTGGCGGCGGCGGCGGACTCGGGGCGGGCGGACCGGAAGGACTGCGCCGCCGTCATTCTGTACACCGCGGAGGCGGCCACACAGTCGGCCCTGGACGCCATCCAGATCCTGGGCGGTAACGGCTACATCAACGACTACCCCACGGGGCGGCTGCTGCGGGACGCCAAGGTGGGGGGGGTGGGGGGGGTGGGGGGGGGAGGAAGTGCGAGCGTGTGTGAATCTCTGTTTGGGGGCCTAGGGGCCTAGGGATGCGAAGAGGAGGGAGGGAGGCGAATAGACGCCGGAGGAGGGGAGTGCGGGTTGTGTTACTACTCGTGTGCGGGATTACCCTGCTGCCCGATAGGGCCCGAGGGGAGCGCAGGCACGTACGTACGTACGTACGGAGGAGGAGGAGGAGGAGGAGGAGGGGGGGGCGGTCGGGCCGGGCTTGGCTCCCCAGCCGGCGAATCGACCCTCCTCAAGGGGGGGGCCGAGGGGGCCTCGTCAGCGGTTTGAGGGGCTGCTGTCAGGTCAGGTCAGGTCAGGTGGGGTCAGGTCAGGTGGGCTATATCTGCACAACCTGCAGCCGCGCGCCTCAGGTCGCTGCCCTGCCACCCCTGCCACCCCTGCCACCCCTGCCACCCCTGCTACCCACCGACCCCGCGGACCCCTGACCACGTGACCTCCACCCGTACCGCCCTCCCCCCTTCCCGCCTCCTTCGCTCCCGCAGCTGTACGAGATCGGCGCCGGGACCAGCGAGATCCGGCGCTACCTGATCGGGCGGGAGCTGGTCAAGGAGTGCGGGGAGGGCCGGCTGCAGCTCGTGTGATGGCGGGCGGGGGGTGGGCGCGTGGCGGGCGGGAGGGGGGGGAGGGCGCGACACCAAGAGCTGGCGGGGAGGGAGGCGGCGGGGGGGGAAGACGGCGGGAGTCCACGTTTCCGAGTGCTCTCCTCTCCTCTCCTCTCTAGGGGGGCGATGAGGCTTCTCTGAATGTCTGGGGAGGTCCACCCCCGTCCCCTCTCCGGTGTTACGCTGTTGGTCATGTGCCCAATTCGTGGTGGAGCAGGTCGATGCGCGAGCAAGAGCGCACGCGGCTATCAAGCGCAAGCCTGGCCTTGTTTTTGGAGTCGGCCGTTGAGCGGTTTCATCGCAGTTCAGCAGATTCAGATCCGCACAACCACCCTGGGGGACGTGTCGTTGGTGCGGGTGCCCACCACCTGCCGTGTGGATCACCTCACCTCAGCTCGCGACACGTCGTGACCGGCCCGGGGGCGAGGCCCCGGGGCTTTCTTCTTGTACTAGGTACGCCGTGTCAGGTCTGGTGGTTCGTACACAGTTCGTACACACGCATGCATTCCAACACGGATTGACAGCGCGGCTGCTCGCGCCCTTGACGGCTCAGACTCCGGACTGTCCGGCAGTTGCGGCCCCGGCGGGGGGTCGAGTCGGCGCCCTTCCGTGTGCCTCTGCGCTCTGCCTGGGGCGGGTGGGGGGGCGGCATTGTACGGCATCGGTATCGGGCCAATGTAATTCTACTGAAGCAATGTTGTAACAGTATTGAGGTGTTGAGCGGACCAGAGTTGAGTGTCAGCCGTGTAGCTGTGGCATGCCAGGATGGGGGCTGGATTGGGGCCGTGTAGCCGCCAATTGACACGACCGGTATCGAGCCCTTGGCTGCACAGTCGTAGGTTCGGGGCCGAGAAAACCTCCGGGTGAGTGGGCAGGGTGAACGTGGACCGCCACCTCTCTATTTTCGTTATTGCTATGTCGTACCTTGTCGTACGTACATCCCCGTACAGTTAGCGACGGACAACTTGCTGTTGCCTGAATCGAGTTGTTAGCAATTTTCTCCGTTGTGTTGTTGTTGCAGTTGGCCAGGACATATGCCGTACATCTATTAGCGGCACGCATGGCGGCATTCACCCATTGCTGCTCGTGTTGGTTTGTTTTTGGAGCAAGCAAAGAGAGGCATATGGACAGGGCAGCATCAAGCCTGCACGAGCAGACATGTTGCGCTCAAGGGAGGGGGAGGGACAGCGGGAGGAGGTCGTTGCGGAGAGGTGTATGGTATGTAGGTGTCATCGGGAATTTCGTGCACTTAACTGACCAATGAACCAGCTGCAGCGGTACGACTTCGCTGAGCTGGGAGTCCCAGTGAAAGGGTGGTCAGCGGTGGGGGCTACACACCCCATCCTGAAAGTGCAGGACGGTCGTCTTGTGTGCCGAGGCCCGGTTCCGTCAGGCCAGGATTCTTAAGCCCTGTAGGTACTTTGTCGTAATAAACCGCGGATGGACAGGGCACTGACGCCCAGTGGAGCTATCGCTAGGTGTGGGCGGTTTTTTCGGCCCGGTGGGACCGTACGGGCAGGCCCCTGAATGGTGACTCGCGAGCCCCCGTGGCCCTCAAAGACTACGGGCCACCGCTGGAGAAGTGACCCCGCCTTGGTGGGGGTGGTGGTTCGCTAATAGGGGCGCCCTGGTGGCTAACTCCCCCTGAGCGGGCGTTATCCCTTGCCATGGTTGGTTCTCAGGAACGGGGTGGTTCCCTGGTAGTGTGGGCCCGGGGAGTGTTTCGGTGCACTTGTGGAGCCTGTCCGGAGCGCCATGGTGGCGTTAGTTCATTTAGGCAGTGTATGGTGAGGAAGCCTCTGCTGTCGCCGGGGCTGTCACCGATGACCCGCGGGGTCCGCTGTAACATCCTAATAATAAGCGGTTAGTTCCGTAGTACGGTGAAGTCTGCCGTACAAGTGGGCACCTAACGGACGCAGGGGAGGGGGTGCAAAAGCGAAGGCGCGGCCGTTGTCTTTTTTTATTGGCGAAGGGGAGTTACAAGTGGAGGCTCGGTGGAGGCGGGGATCACATTCGCAATACGAGGTTGCCGACCTGAGATTCGCAGGCCTGGAGTTTCGCCGACCTGTTCAAATGATTGCCCGGACCGATCAGATCGGGTACCAATCTCGGGTCCATCTGCAACTGGGTCGCGGGACCGCCCCCCCTAATGTTTAGGTGTTTCGCTTGTACGTTGACGGGGTCGACGCGCCCTGAGACACAGTTCATAAACTCGTTCGGAGCCTGACGTTCCCTCAGGCCGCAGCAACGCAGCAACGAAGTCAGGAAAAACCCAACTCTGAAGTTGGTCGTCATAAACCAAGACGAGGACGACAGCTACGATCTGACGACAAACAACCGCAGCCACCGCACAGCGAGCAGTGTTGCTATCTTCCAAAACGGGGAAATAGAATTCCGCAGGTTTCCGGCCTGTCGCCAGTAGCCAAAAAACCTTTGGCAGGGCAGATTTTGGGGGGCTTCCTAGGTGCCAGGAAATAAAAACCTCCGAGGCAGGGTGGAAATATTTCTGCGTGTTTCGACAGCAGGGCCACTGTTACCACAGCGACGACAGGGATTCTAAGTCCATGGAGGCCTGAAGCGCGCTTTCCTTGCGGGTGGGGGGGCGGCATTGTACGGTAGGTATCGGGCCAATGTAATTCTACTGAAGCAATGTTGTAACAGTATTGAGGTGTTGAGCGGACCAGAGTTGAGTGTCAGCCGTGTAGCTGTGGCATGCCAGGATGGGGGCTGGATTGGGGCCGTGTAGCCGCCAATTGACACGACCGGTATCGAGCCCTTGGCTGCACAGTCGTAGGTTCGGGGCCGAGAAACCCTCCGGGTGAGTGGGCAGGGTGAACGTGGACCGCCACTTCTCTATTTTCGTTATTGCTATGTCGTACCTTGTCGTACGTACATCCCCGTACAGTTAGCGACAGACAACTTGCTGTTGCCTGAATCGAGTTGTTAGCAATTTTCTCCGTTGTGTTGTTGTTGCAGTTGGCCAGGACATATGCCGTACATCTATTAGCGGCACGCATGGCGGCATTCACCCATTGCTGCTCGTGTTGGTTTGTTTTTGGAGCAAGCAAAGAGAGGCATATGGACAGGGCAGCATCAAGCCTGCACGAGCAGACGTGTTGCGCTCAAGGGAGGGGGAGGGACAGCGGGAGGAGGTCATTGCGGAGAGGGTGTATGGTATGTAGGTGTCATCGGGAAATTCGTGCACTTAACTGACCAATGAACCAGCTGCAGCGGTACGACTTCGCTGAGCTGGGAGTCCCAGTGAAAGGGTGGTCAGCGGTGGGGGCTACACACCCCATCCTGAAAGTGCAGGACGGTCGTCTTGTGTGCCGAGGCCCGGTTCCGTCAGGCCAGGATTCTTAAGCCCTGTAGGTACTCTGTCGTAATAGACCGCGGGTGGACAGGGCACTGACGCCCAGTGGAGCTATCGCTAGGTGTGGGCGGTTTTTTCGGCCCGGTGGGACCGTACGGGCAGGGCCCTGAATGGTGACTCGCGAGCCCCCGTGGCCCTCAAAGACTAGGGGCCACTGCTGGAGAAGTGACTCCGCCTTGGTGGGGGTGGTGGTTCGCTAATAGGGGCGCCCTGGTGGCTAACTCCCCCTGAGCGGGCGTTATCCCTTGCCATGGTTGGTTCTCAGGAACGGGGTGGTTCCCTGGTAGTGTGGGCCCGGGGAGTGTTTCGGTGCACTTGTGGAGCCTGTCCGGAGCGCCATGGTGGCGTTAGTTCGTTTAGGCGGTGTATGGTGAGGAAGCCTCTGCTGTCGCCGGGGCTGTCACCGATGACCCGCGGGGTCCGCTGTAACATCCTAATAATAAGCGGTTAGTTCCGTAGTACGGTGAAGTCTGCCGTACAAGTGGGCACCTAACGGACGCAGGGGAGGGGGTGCAAAAGCGAAGGCGCGGCCGTTGTCTTTTTTTATTGGCGAAGGGGGGTTACAAGTGGAGGCTCGGTGGAGGCGGGGATCACATTCGCAATACGAGGTTGCCGACCTGAGATTCGCAGGCCTGGAGTTTCGCCGACCTGTTCAAATGATTGCCCGGACCGATCAGATCGGGTACCAATCTCGGGTCCATCTGGAACTGGGTCGCGGGACGGCCCCCCCTAATGTTTAGGTGTTTCGCTTGTACGTTGACGGGGTCGACGCGCCCTGAGACACAGTTCATAAACTCGTTCGGAGCCTGACGTTCCCTCAGGCCGCAGCAACGCAGCAACGAAGTCAGGAAAAACCCAACTCTGAAGTTGGTCGTCATAAACCAAGACGAGGACGACAGCTACGATCTGACGACAAACAACCGCAGCCACCGCACAGCGAGTGAGGAGGAGGATGCGTCGGGGTGTCCTCCGAGCCGCGTAACCACCCCAACCGGGGGCAGGCGAGGGGCGTGAGAAGGGGCCAGCAGGCGGCGTCAGAGGCACGCGAGTCAGTCGGTCAGTCGGTGGGTGGGTCGGTCAAGGGGAGGGGGGTATGTACCGGTGAGAGGGAAGGCGCTGGGAGGTCGCGGGGGAAGGACGTTGGCGTGTCTACATGTCATCTCTGACAGGTTGGGAAGGGGGCGGGGCCCGGAGTTCGCGGAGGTGTCGAAGTCCGGGGAGGGGGCAGCTGCGGCGTCTACCGCACAGGGTCCACCACCACGGGGTTTCCCGCCTCCGGGTTGGGCCCCTCCCAGTCCCTCCCCCCTGTAGGACAGTACACTTGTCCTCACCACTCACCCCTGAATGCAAGCCGACCCGCCCGCCCACCCCACCTGCCCACTGCGGTGCGGCCCTGCCCACTCAACTCCCGCAGCACCGCCGACCCGCCCCCGGTATCCCACCGGTTGCCCCTCCCGTGCATCAAGGCCGCTGCAGCACGAGCATACTGAGTTGTGCCCTGGGTGTGCCCCGGGGTCGTTCTTCGGGTTTATTTCTTTTTTCAATTTATCCCCCTCAAGTCCACCCTCTTTTGAGGTGGTGACAACCACCGGTTGCAGCCCATGCGCCCCACCCGTCCTCAGCTCCGGCACGTGGCCTAGCCAGCGAGCTAGCGAGGTGCCGCCTCACCCGCCCGCCTCACCCCCTTGATTGCCGATCGGCACCTTGCCCCGGGTCTCCCTCAGCAAGGAGGGCAGACGGGCGCGCCCGGACAAGGTGGGGCAAGCGCAGAAGGGGGCCCTGCAGTTTATCTAGGTGGCTTAAGGCACATCATCATGCAGGGACAAGTACGGTAGGGGCGCACGGGGCCCTAACCGTTGGTAAGCACCGCCCGGCCGTGACGCGTTGCCGCGACGCTTGGCTGCGCCGTACTCAGACCCCAAAGCCTTGACTGGGTACTTGGTCTTAGCAATCCTGCAAAGCAGCCAGGTAAAGGGGAGTCGAGAGGTTTAGGCTGAAGTTTAGGCTGTCTCCCCAGCCGCGACTCCCAACCCACGCATAGTCCCTTCTCCCCTCCCAACCCACGCATAGGCCCCCCTCCCCAGCCGCGACTCCCAACCCACGCATAGTCCCCCCTCCCCAGCCGCGACTCCCAACCCACGCATAGTCCCATCTCCCCAGCCGCGACTCCCAACACAAGCATAGTCCCTTCTCCCCAGCCGCGACTCCCAACCCACGCATAGTCCCATCTCCCCAGCCGCGACTCCCAACACAAGCATAGTCCCTTC